>MU399505.1:600000-1039827 GCA_022578845.1 Hypoxylon cercidicola
TTTCGAGTCGGTCAGGTCGATGCTGAGCTATTGGACGAGGACCTCGTAGGCCAGCTACGCGATCAGGTTGGCGAAGCACTGAAATATTTTGGAGGCACCATCAAAGATGATTGGTCCGCGGAGATTCTTCTTGCACTTCGCCTGATACTATTTAAGCTGAGCGTGTGGGATCACGATGCTACCTACGGTGCTGCGCTGCAGAATCTCAAATACACCGATGCGAGGCGCGACGGCCCAGTATTGACGCCCCCAACCAAGTGGCAGAAGAGTCTATATGGTTTTATAACCGTGGGAGGCAAGTATGGCTGGACCAAATGGGAGAACTGGTTACTGGATCAAGATAACGGATACGACCAACCCTCCTCGACGGTACGACGACTCTCGAAACTCACATCAAAAGTCACCAATCTCCATTCGATCGCCGCCTTCGTTTCCTTCCTGGCCTTCCTGTTACACGGGAGATACCGGACAATTTTGGATAGGGTGCTAAGAATGCGTCTCGCTCCACCCACGAGCCAAGTCAACCGGGAGGTGTCATTCGAGTACCTGAATCGACAACTGGTATGGCATGCATTTACCGAGTTCTTACTCTTTGTGTTACCCCTGGTAGGTATCAATAGATGGCGTAGATGGCTTAGTCGCACCTGGAGAAAAACGAAGGAGATCATCAACGTCGGTACAGAGGGTGGTGACACCAGCAAGCAAGGCGATTACGCGTTTTTGCCCGAACGCACCTGTGCTATCTGCTACCAAGACCAAAACTCGGCGGTATCAGAGACGGAAGTATTAGCCGCTGCCACGTCGAGCGGAGTGGTGGGATCAGCGCAAACAGACATCACTAATCCCTACGAGACAATCCCATGCGGATGCATATACTGCTTCGTGTGCCTTGCAACGAGGCTGGAACGCGAAGAAGGGGAAGGGTGGACTTGTCTACGATGTGGAGAGCTAGTGAAGGAATGTAAACCGTGGAGTGGGGATGTACTGGAAGAACAAACCAAATCACCGTCGCCTACTACAAAGCATGTCGGGTTTCTCGACGATCAGAAGCCTGCATTAGATGCACTGCAGGAAGACGATGATAGCCTTCATCAGGTTGAAGAGGCAGTTTTTGACGAGACCGAGGTGGCAACTTTAAATGATACCCCTGAAGATAATGATTCCGAGGCGTACGAAGAAGAGGAAGCTGGAGTCGAGGATGATTTCGACAATTAATAACCGATTCTTTATCGCCTCCTAACTCCGCAGAGTGACAAGGGGAAGTCCACATTTAGGGAGAGCAGGGTTCGGGATCTTCACTGGCGAGATTGCGTAGCCGCCTATGCTAATAATACCCCTATTAATCATATCCATCAACTAAGGAGAGATAAGACGATGCGCACATTATGGTCAAAACTTGCCGTTCAAAAGTAGGCAACTATGTCTTCGTAGAGGAAGTTCGGCCGACGATCGTGTTGACGATGACAGACAGGACTTGGTGTTGGCCTCTCTTTCCAGCTCAGCCAACCGATGGCCTACCCCAGAGGCCTCTCATGCGTTCAGTCTCCAATGGTGAGCCAACACAAAATTACAACCGCGTGTCCTCCCTCATAATTTTCCACCCTGCTACCTGTGCCGCCAGTCATCGAGATAGCCTATTGCCCGACACCCCTGGCCCTAGGGACTAGCTGGATCCACCAGTAAGGCTGCGGGCTGCGGGATAGTTGGGGGAACCACGGGAGGCGCAGTTCAGCCCTCGTCCAAAAAGCTCGTAGTCAACTTTTTCCACGGAGCAATCGTGAACTTTTCATCGTGAAGCTCCGCTACTGCTGGGTCTCTCTTAGCTCCCACACGCGGTCCGAACTGATGGGTCCGGTAGTTGACGTTATTTTTACCCCCAAGATAAAAGTTCCCCTTGAAGTTCCTGGTATGATCTTGATCCTTCACAGACCGTTGCAACTCAGGTGGCACCATTTAGCATGCTTACGTGAGTACTATTATGCCGAAGCGAAATCTTCTCTCTCAAAGGAGTCTATTTGTATCACATCCCGTCCAAGCTGGAATGTAAATCCTGGTCATAGCTAATACCTGGCATATCCAATCACGGCTCGAATTCTCTTGCGTTCTCACGTTCTCATTACCGCTCTGCATAAAGAGCATTGCATCGAGGGCATCTCTTGAATTAGATACCTAATGGACACAAACGTGTCTTACGTGCAGGTCCTTCAAGATTCGCTAACTGCAACATACGACAGCATCTTGGAGTTGACTTAAGCTTAGATTTTCAGCTCCGGGTATTCAGCTCCGCAGGCATATATCACGCTCCGAAGATTGTCCTTTAAGAGGTGACATGAGTCAGCATCGCGGTGATTCTCGAGATGTCTATCGATGCAATGGTAAGCGACGACACCGAGCAAACAACGGCGGTCTTTCAACTAAAACTCGGCAAACCACAAGCACAAACATGGAAGATGCTGCATGCTTACCGGCAGTAGCTTCGCGTTCTCGAACCCCCTTTCTAGACAGCAAAGCACGCGGCTTTCATCTAGAACTCGCCCCAGAACAGGGTGATCGTTTGATCTAGACGGACTTGAATATACGCGTCCTCTCTTTCTCCAGCATCTCCGAACGGCTTGACTCCTTAGCCCTCACGGCACTTCTTGTAACGGACGTTTTATATACCATCTTTTCCCGCGCTTCACGCGGCTACGACCGTATATTCGAATATGGTCTCCCGCTTATTAACGTCTCGTCTCTGATTGGTGTGCCTGCTAATGTGCTGCTCCTGATGTTGTGTAAGGTCGATTACGAGACATACACCGGATATGAGGGTGCTATCAGGGAAGTGTAACATCCTGGTGGCACTATGTAAATGTCACATTGAACGAGTCTCGACCCGTGGGTAACACAGCAGCAAGAGAGGGTTATGTAGGTGTCGTGTTGCCTCGCCCACATTTGATCATCATATCGCCGCAATAGGTCGCAGCTGTCTTTACTAGTTAAGCCGGCCCCCAAGGATTTGTTTCGGACGCCACCCAAACGTCCAGTATTTCCGCCGTTACCCACCGGATATACTCTCCCCGGCAGATCTGCAAAGTCCCGGTAGTACCTATAGAGTACATGGAAAAAGCAAAGCATGTTTGTCTCGGATCATTCGCTCGTCTATGTTGCATTGCATCCCCGTGGCTTGCTTGGGGTACATACATATACACGCGTACATGTCGATACATCCGTATCGATCTGGCCAGCATTGGGTGAACCTGATTGTCGGGTCTCATATGTCGCCACCGGCCCGGATTGGAGTTAAGTAGCATCGAGCGAGTACGAACTCTAGAGTAGCCGTCACGGACATGAGGCGTAACGGCTACCTATACGTAACTTATCAGCCTATCTGAGGCTCAACGAATTTCCCGTCGTCGCAAGTAGCCCCAACGTTACATGAAAGGATGACATGGAAGAAGGTAGAGGAGAAGGTAAAAATAATCCAACGACGTCAAGAATAGGTTCACTTGCATGTAGGTAAGTTGGATATGCACCTAAAACTGTAGGTTGGAAACCGGCGAAGGACAAAAAGATTGGCAACTGAACAATGAATTGGAACCACGAGGCCGAAAATGGAAATTGGACGGCGTGAAGATAGCGATAGGTAGCGAAAGTGGCCTCCCTAGGCAGACTAGGTAGCAGACTAGCCCCACAGGAGCTATTTCTATTCGATCCGGGGGACGACCCACTCGTATCTTTGTAGTATCGGTTCATTGAGCATCGTCATGTGCTCTTTCTTGCAGCATACAGCACACAGCACACAGCACACAGCACACAGCACACAGCACACAGCACACAGCACACAGCACACAGCATACAGCATACAGCATACAGCATACAGCTTACAGCATACCTGCCACTTACCTAACAGGCACATGCCTACACGCCCCTATAGGCCTAACCTAGATGTTTCTGCATGCACCTCTCCTCCTTCTCTCCCATAGCACATCTACAACGCATCGTCCGACACCGACACTAGCCTGACCGTTCCCTCCGGCATAGGAACCGCAAGGAACCGCGGGTAACCAACCACAACCGGCCGATAACCCAACCTGCAGCGCACCGCGATCACGAGCTTGCAGGGACTACTTCCCTATCTTGCTCGATCGGTGAGCCTCACCTCATCCTCGGGTATCTTTACCTCCGGATTGCTTGCATAAGGCTCGGAATCCGAACCCCCGCGGAGACAAAGCAAACGCCAGATCTTACCTCGTCGTCGCATCGCAAAACGAGCAACGCCTCGATTCAAACCCCGAGCTCCATCTCTCGTCTCACCTCGTATCATTTCTCACATTCGCAACGTTTCAGACACGACCTTAGCTCTCAGCTCTGGCTGTTACCCTCAAGCGCCTCGACGTTTCCAGAACCGTCATGTGCGCCGTCCCTTCGCACCGCGACCCCCACGAGAAGCAGAAGCAACAAGCATTGCCAAGACAAATAAGGCCGCATACGAACGCCACGAGAAGCGGGTAAGCGGCGGGCCAAGACAAAGGGGGAGGGCGCAGGAGAAGGCGAGAAGAGCCAAGCCCGATGCCCGAGTTCTTCCCCTTCATCCCGGGCAACGAGACCGGGCGCGCCGCTCGCCAGCACGCGAGCGATGCGTCGCCGCTGCTGGGCCGGTTCCGCGCCGTCCCGCCGAGCCGTGCCGGCGGCGCCACGTCCTCCCGCGCGAGCCAGCAACAGTCTCTCGGGCTCCTAACGGCGGGCGGCCGCGGTAGCGTACACGTCGGATACGGCACGTTGCTAGTTGCCGGGCTGGAGGGGGACTACTCGGACGAGGAGGACGAAGACGAGGACGGGGACGAAGACGGTGATGGCGATGACGGTAACGTCAGGGGGTGCGGGGCTGTCTGGAGGAGGACCGGTCGGGCGTGGCGCCGGTTCGTGCGGCTCTCGCGTCGCAGCGTGAGGGATCTCTGGATTGCGCCGCGGCAGCCCGCCGTCAAGCGCGTGGTCGAGAGATGGTGGAGTCGCTGGGCCGTGTTGGTTTTCCTGCCTGCTGCTTTGGTGAGTGGTTATTTCCGGTTTTCATCCCATCTACAATCATGCGTGTCTACGCACATGGTCTTAGATGCAAACAAGTATGTCATGGTCAAGTTTAAGCTTGTAAGCTAACGATATATAAATTATCTAGGCGGTAGCATGGGTCGCGCTCCCCTTTCCGCAATATCCCCTCTCGCCCTCCCACGAGCGCACTCATCCACAACCCCACGAGAACCCCAAGACGGGGCCAGACTCCGACCACCGGGCACCGGGACACGGCGAAGCGCGCGTGCAAGTCAACTTCTGGTTCTTCTTATTAGTGTACTACGGATTCTATAATCTAACAGCTCTGATCTGGATAACCAAAGTATTCAACCTCTACTCCCTCAACTGGTGGCCGTCGACCCTCGGCTTCCCGCTGACCGTCTCCCTCATAGCCGCGCTATCCCTCGCGGCCCCCATACCCATATATCTAATCCCAGAGGCGCGGTATGTAACAATACACAATACAGCCTGGATCAGCTGGACTTTCGTCATTATGGCCATGCCAGTAGCTATCGCCTTCTGCATCCTGATGACGCACGAGCGCCACCTAGGCCTAAGGAACTCGCTCAGCGAGACCCAGCGCATCTTCACGAGCTCGTGGTGGACTGGCAAGACGGACACGCTGTCGGTGACTCGGAATCACAACCGACGCCGAGGTCTCATGGGCCGGGGCGCCAGCTCTTTCGATCCGGACGCCACGCTCCAGGTCGCGGACCAGTCGCCGGGGCAAAGGCTGCCGGCCTTCATGCAGCGACGCCGTTGGTTGCCCGCCAGCTTCGTGCGATTCGTGTGGTTTTGCCTCGCGCTTTTCGTCGGCCTACTAGCCTACCTGGCGGGAGAGGCGTATGCTGAAATCTACCTACGGACGCTACCGCATAACAGTTTCGAAACGATCGTCTACGTCTACAGCTGGGTCGTGACGGTCCATCTGCTAGACGCGCTTACCGGTTGGATTCTCGGCGCCAGCGAGGGGGAACGGGTGGGGAGCTACCCCCTTAGCTGGATCTTTAAGCTGTAAGACCTTGGACCGGATCCACATAGTTGCTTGCGACCGCTAACAGATCCCGGTAGATACTTCATGTTGACATACCAAACCTACGTTCGCGCCCTATACGCGCGCCTCCGCTCGCCCTCCCAGTTCATCTGGCTGCAGGCACTCTCGTCCGGCTTCCTCATCATCCTCACCCCGCTGACCATGACGCAAACTTACCACCGCGTCCTTTCGATGCTGGGTCTGACGAGCCAGTCATATGCTTCCTATCAGAAGATCTGCACCAGGAATGTCTTCATTCGATTCTTGGCTGAAAACGTGAGCATGCTCACCTTCCTGGGCAGCATCCTGGTGCTGCACTTCGGGGCCAACAAGGATGTGTACCCGTACTTCGCCTTCGACGACCCCGACGAGCTATACGATTTCGGCCTGACCTTCTACGCGTCCATGATCACTTGGGCCTGCGAGCTGGCCGCGGGCATCGTGCTCAGAGGCTTGATTCGGTGCATCTTTGGCGTCAATGCTAACGTGGAGGGGAAGATGGACCTAGCAGTGTGGCCCGAGCTACTGCCTACGAGCGTGGCCGTCATGTTGCACGTGCTACAGAGCATGCTGTTTTCAATCATCCGGTTGCACTTTCGGTGACGGGATAGCGGAAGCGTCCTTTTGGTTCGGGTTGCCTATATGTGGAAAGCCTGGATTGGTGGCTCTATAGAGACTTTTGCAGCTCGGTTAAGCGTGGCCAGCGAATATTGCGCTGCTTCGAATATGCCTTGGGGACTAGCGGATCGAAAACCCTTATCACAGAACAACAAACGGCGCGCTAAGGGGAGGGAAAGTTAGCGGTGGTCAAATTTTTTCGGTCGACTGGATTTTTTTTTCTGGTTGTTGGGCATGCCGGATTGCCTTCCGGGGCTGTAGGCTGTAGGTCTGTCGTTTTTTTGTTTGCTTTTCGGTTTTTATGGTGCTCTTTTCGATTCAAAGTGTCGCCCATGCAAAGGTGCCCAAGGCGGAGTAGATGATACCCTTTCTAGAATGAGTAGCCTTAGAATTAGATATCCCACACCCCGACTTGCTGCTAATTAAAATGTTTTTATATACCACTACGGGTTTGCGGAGAAAAGATGGTGGGCAAAAGATGTGTGACGTGTATGATCTAATTGTTTTTTTTTTCTTGCATCCCCGAGGGAAAAGAAGAAGGGAAAAAAAGATTGCAAAGCGTTGGGCGAGGTAAGGAGATGGGAGCGGGCTTTTTTTTTGCTCGAAGGGATGTATGTTCAAAAGTGTCTACCGTAGTTTCGATTTGGCAACGGCTTCATCTCTGCATGGGAGTGGAGTCACCAATTGGTGGAGTAGAGGTTAGAATGCACGAAATACTGCATACCCGGTGTGCCAGTTTCTGAAGAAGACCGAAAGGCCGTCGCGAAGGAAGGGCCATTGTGGAGCAGGTTAGACGGCCGGACGAGCGCCATGGTGGGCTTGGCAAGTGTCTCTGGCCGCATAGTACAATATGCTCAGATATATTGGGAGAGGGACCGGCAAATACGAAGGAGACGCGTTCGGTTGCGAATGTAGGGTTGGGGATTGTGGATGAGTGGATGAGTGGATGAGTGGATGCGTGGATGGGTTTGTCTGGCCTTGTTTCCCCCATGGCCACATCCGAGAATGGTTTCCGGACTGCCTAGGCCTATCCGGCTATCTTACCTCGTACCCCAAGATCGGGTCGGCCATTGCCATTGTACACACGGCAGCAAGCAAGGTTTTTGGGAAATGAGTCCAATATGGGTCTTATGTCTGAATCGGCCGATTGCATCATGTTGTGCGTCCCCCCTCCGACACGGCGGTGCGGGTGGCGTCTGTCAATCATATCGAGGCTTACCAGTCAAAGGTCGATTCTTTCGGGACGGCGCCTTCAACCCGGGAAGAGACGAGACCGTTGGGCAGACCATGCAGAAGGGCAGGGAGCTTTATTCCCGAAGGGTGTGCCAGCCATCTTGGAAGTATCGTGGTTTGCTGGGGAAAAAGCCTAGAACTTCTCAGGGCTGATGAGTGGACGTGATATGTCGTCTGAAAAGTGATCGACAAGATATGCAGATCCACCTTGGACGACGTCGCCATTCGACGAGGCTGCGAGTTGTCTCAGAAAGTTCAATATCTAACTTAAGCCATAGCAGCTACTGCTTTCAGTTGGCTTGAAACTCTTGGGCATCTTTCTAATTGTCTGATCCGGCCAAGATAGGTTCGTGGACCGAACCAGAGGTCTACTTCGACTAGTCTAGGCAGGAGACTGGCGGTGAGCTTCATGCAATGACTAACCCATCGGTTCAAACCTCCCTGGCATATCGTTTACAGGAAAAGAAGAAATCGCGGTCAAGATGCCTCTTGCGAGGAACGGGCATGTCCTGAAACGCCTAAAAAAAAAGGGACACAAGGATCTCATGCATTAGGCAGAGAAGGACCATGAAGCGAAACAAATGCAGCTCGCATACCATCGCATATTTGAATTAGGCATATAGGATATAGGAAAGTGTTTTATGACCCACGCGGATACTGAAGGCCCAAAGAAGAGCTTCAGAGGCTGTGCTGTAGTATCACCGAACAGACCGCGACGTTGGAGCGTTCGACACACCGGATTCCCGTAACGGGATCGGATAAGCTGGGTTAAAGGAGTTGCTGTGATTCGAAGGGAGCCATGCATAACTTTGCGGCTTGAAAGGAAAAAAAAAAAAGGCTTTGTAGATCATGGAAAATCCGGCTTACCTATTTCTCGGCGAGTCGCAGGAGGGTAGGACGGTCAGATCGCCTAAAGAGTATGGTGTGGGAGTGGGAGCTGGACGAAAAGAGAAACGTCCAAAGGAGCCGTCGTTATCTATGAAGAGAATCCCTTGCGCAGGAACACGAAGCGATTGCTTATTAGTTCTTAGCTGAAGCAGCGGCCTATTTTTCGTGATCGAGAAAGGCCGGCTTACGCAAAGGAGAGCAAGATAAACCTGGCAAGGTCAATTTAGCGCAGGTATCGCAAAGTGGACAAAGTGATTCGGCGAAACCGGCGGGTTAATATGTGCGAGGCTGTATCGACCCAAATTCTCGCTACATCTTTTTTTGACAAAACCCGGCAAGGAGGCTTTACCAGTCACAATTCCCGTACACTGGGCGTCCAATCATCCGGGCATGCTCCCCGGCTAGAACACCAGGCAGATACATAGCACAGCGCAGCAGAGCTTTCTGGATGGAACAATCATACACTATCAGCGCCAACGGGGAGCACTAAGAAGCCAAAAAGACATGTGAGTTGAACAACAGTGGTGTGGTTACAGCCCATTCTACATGGCATCAAACACGACCTGTTGGTCGCAAAAGCTGAAATCCCCTGCCTCGGTTGCTGGACATGCAAGAACAGATTTGGTTGCAGGAGCCGGAGTGCGTTGTGCCACCATGGATCGAAACGGGGGATCAACGGGTACGCCTGATTCGACTAATAGAGGAGCGGACGGCCGATTGAGGCGCAACACCGTCTTTTTGAGCCCCATGTCGGTTAGCGGACTTAAATAAAGGTGGTCGCAAAGTTGGTGGTAAGTAGGGATCTCTTGCGACGATATACATATCATATGGATTGGTTCTAGTGGCTCTCTCAAGATAGTATGTATTTTTTTATTAAAAACGGGCTTGCAAGAGTAACTGGATCCCGGCCCGGTCGTAGGTGCGTTCAAGTTGACAGCGACACGAATTTCGGGCAGCATCCATAGCACCTTGTTAGTCAATGATCACCTCGATCACCTCATCACTGCTCCACACAACATCAAGGTGGCGATTGGGGGCCGCTCTCTCTCTCTCGACGTCCTGTCCTCAGGGCTCAGGGATATAGCCAAGCCAAGGACCCCCCAGCGCGTCGAAAACGGGGACTGGCTAGGATTGTGCGAGGCACCATAGCATCGAGAGCGGGCGCAGAGGGATTATTTTTGGGGGTTGCGTAAAAAAACTAGAAGAAGGTACCGAAAGACATGGCAGGGGGACGGGACAATGAGTCAAAGACGGGAGGCGGGAAGCTTGAGGATGGAGCCAAGGAGAGGCTCGTCGTCAAGATGTAGAAACTCGATTGAGGAAAGTGTGGGGTCGTACAGAAAACGAGCTGACGAGCCAGAACCAGAAATTGCCATTCCATGTCCCTGTAATGCATGTACGTAGTAGCAGTACAGTACCTAAGGTAGCAGAAACCTTTGCCATGGACGAGGCGGGGCTGTAATTGCTTAGCACAACCCTTGGTCTTAATACATATATGCCTGTTGAAAATATAGGTAGGGTAAGGTTGAATATCTGCATCTTCAAGTCTTGACGTGTACATACAGTATGGTATGTACGCAACACGCTGTACCTCGTAACAACAGAGCTCCCAGGCTCCAAGTACTTACATGTATATTTGATATGTAGAAACTCGTAACCGCTTTGTACATGTGTAACTGTTATTAATAAAAAAAAGGAATTTGCCTTAATCCCGTCCTTTCTGACATCTGATATATGCTCGAATTCGTCAAATCGACATCCCTTAAGCAAGATACCGTCCCATTCGGGCCCCCCTATCTCGCGGACCTAGACCAGTTTCTGCGGTTTTCGTCGATGTCCAGATCCCTGCGGTAAACGTATTCGACGACCGAAAACATAATGGTTTAGGAAGGTGTCAGAATTATCTTTGTAGACTGTTCGACCGACGATCTCGTAAACCAGCCAAGCCAGGCATCCCGTAACAACTTTCCCCTGACCATCCCATTCCTTTCGGGTGAACGCGCAGGGTTTCGCAGGGTTCCAGTGCTTCTAGAAGGAATCCTGTTTCGGGGTTCGACTTACTGTCATCCGTACTCTGCGACGAGAAGACGAGAAGACGAGAAGACGAGAAGACGAGAAGACGAGAAGAACGCACCCAGCTCACCTAATGCCAACCGTGCCGCTGTGCGAATTCCTTGCTTTTCTCCTCCCAGCTTACTTCTGTTGCCCTTACACCGCATAAACATGCATGGCTGCTCACGCTTTTTGCGGGCACTTTGGAGCTGCGATATCACTTATTGGATCCTTACCGACTCTCCGACTCTCCGACTCTTCGCCAACTCCCAGACCTCCCGCACTCCGAGGGGGGGTTCCGATTATGTAAACGCGGGTACTAACAAGAGCACGGCGTTGGCCGGAACAAGCCCACGGGAGAGGAAGAGGGAGAGAGAGAAAGAAAAGCCATTTGATAACACACGCCCGTCACCGCACAGGTTCTAGCTCTTCGTTTTATCTTCGTTTAGTATGGTGGCATCAGGAATGTAGTGGGGTCCCTGTGGTGAGAGCACCGAGTAACTTGACAAAACGGCCCCTGCACGATGCCTGCACCACCCACCTGCTACCAGCTACCAGATGCATATTCCTACCTACTATATGTACATCCTACGGGAGGGGCAGAGGTGTGCCTAGAGGGGCAGAGGAGTAGAGGGGCAGAGGGGGCCAGAGGGGGCAGAGGGGTAGAAGGGGGGGAAGAGACTTCATGATTCGTCCGAGATATTATTACCTTCTGTATGTATGTACCTGATTGTATGTAATTAAATCTCCTTAAGCAGAATTTTTTTTTCATTTACCACACCGATATATCGTGTTGCAGATGGCAACTTTTGGAAACTGGAACTGTGCATCTGCAGTTGCTACCGTTCTGCCCGTCCCATCGTACCCATCGTCTACCGTCTACCGTCGGACGAACCCGATTTGTCCTGACTTTGCCTATCCTGGTAAGTGGCCGATTATTTAAGCTTGCTTTAGACCTGCCTTAGGGCCCCAGCTAGCTGGTCGCTGGGTTTCCGCACGTAGAGTACCTCTGCAGGTACATGGCTTTCTGCCCTGGGTGACCAGCATGACCGAGTAATTGTAGGTATCAAGGTACGAACCCTCTATCAGACAAATCTGCCCCGCCTTCGAGAGAGGGAAAAAAAAAAAAAGAGAAAAAAAATATCCAAGCTCCATCCCACTCTCTCGACCTCTTAGTTTCCCGTCTTCCCTATCCAGAAACTGTCACACCTCTCGCTTTCCTTTCCCTTCTCCTTGTTACTCGTCCCTGTACTGCACGGTACACGTACACACACGTACATCCCGCAGGAGACCTTGCTACTAGGGCTGCAGTTATTATTATTCTACTTCCCGGGTTGGCGGCAAGCAGGCTCCCTACACCTCTCACTTCCGCCCCCCTGCGCAGTTGCTCCGCGGTCACTTCTAAGGCGGCCATTCTGTCTTTGCTTGTCTGACTTGGCCTTGTCTGCCTATCCCATTCGTCTTTCTACTCCCCTCCTGGCACTCAACTGTGCCACACCCCCAAAAAAATTTCGCATTATCTCTCCCCAGGATCCAAATATCGTCTAGCCTTCCCCTTCGCTCTCTCTCCTCTCTCTTTCCTTCTTTTCTTCTTCCTCAGCATGACCGATCCTACTACCTCAGACCTCCCCGTCGGATCCGTCGCCACCAACCCAAGTCAGCTCGCTACTACACCCGATGCCTCGCGACGAGAGCCCGCCTCCTCCTCCTCCGGTACCACCGAACTCGCCGGTCAATCGGTAACGGCCCTGCTCGACCACGAGAAGACGAAGCTGGAGACAGCCAAGCAACTTGTTATCGGCTCGCTAAGACGCGTCCCTGACTTCCCCATCCCCGGCATAAATTTTATCGATATCCTCCCCATCTTCCAGAACCCAGTCGCCTTTGAATCCCTCGTCGAAGTGCTCGTCCTCCTGGTACGAGAACGGTTCGGCAACCAGATACCGGATGTCATAGTGGGTCTGGAAGCACGCGGTTTCCTGTTCGGGCCTACACTTGCATTGAGGCTCGGCCGCGCATTCGTCCCCGTCCGAAAGAAGGGCAAGATCCCCGGCGCATGCAAGACTGTAGAGTACAAAAAAGAATACGGCACGGACGAGTTCCAGATTCAAGAAGGCGCCGTCCAGCCCGGACAGACATGCTTAATAGTGGACGATATCATTGCTACTGGTGAGTTTCTAATCCCCTTCTGCGTCTCCTAGTTATCTGTGTTTTTCTGTTGGTGTCCTTTGGAGACTCGGTACCAAGTCATGAGAGGACCTGGAATTGCGTCTTGCCACTCTTGCCACGATCTGCCCGTTACTCGAGATGCAGGTCCCCCGGTCTTTGCCAGTGGACCTGGGGACAATTCTACATACATACCTTTCGAATGTCGTCTAGGCCCGAGTTTGGGTATGACCCGAAGGTAACGGTAGCGCTCAAGATCGCCACCTTCGAGATCTGCTCATAACTAGGCCTGGCGGAGTCGTATGACCAACTTACGAGGAGAATTCGGTTCAAGTTGCGTCGAGACCAAAGAACAAGCTCCCTCCCAATGCGAAGAAGACAAAAGTTCAACCAGCGGAGGAAAGGCGCCATCTCAACACTTGGCACGTTTCATTTTATCATGCATCTTCAAGCAAATCTATTCTCCGCGTTTTGCTCTATGCCATTCTCCTCCCCCCGTCCTCTCGACTGACTTCAAGTCGCAGGAGGAACTGCTGCCGCTGCTGGCCAACTTGTGGAACTCAGCAATGCCACGGTGATGGGTTACCTCTTCATGATTGAGATTACGTTTCTCAAGGGCAGGGCGATACTGGGTGACAAGCCTATAATCAACCTCATCGAGCACGATGAAGAGGAATAAATGACGGCCCGTTTATTTCAGGTCCCCCATCCCTTTCCGCATTACAAGATCTTGGTCTCAAAGTACACGCAAATGAGGTCAACATAATTCACAGGTTCCTACCATTCTAAACTTAATAGATGTCTCGAACTCTTGGTAATTGGGCGGGTTTTAGAAGTGTTGTTCGGGATGCTACATTGCTTTCACGACCGTAGTCACGGGTGGGTGGGGAGGTAGGGAGGTAGGGAGGCGTCCCCGCGAAGCTGGTTTTGAGGTTGCATGGTTACGGCGTTTTAATGGAACACGAACAACAGTAGTGACAGTTGATGCGTTTTGCTCTTACATGATTTGCTCATAGAGAGTCATAATTCCGTAATTCGTTATATTCTCACTAGCCTCCTTCGCCTCCAACTGCCGTGAATACGCCGACCTGTCTCATAAGCTGCCTCCATCCCGCGTAACAGGTCGAAGGCGGCCGTCGGCAGGTCAGCCCAAAGTTACTGATCATAAAATTATAGTAGTCAGGGTCATGAGCCAGTACGTCACGACGCCAAAAGCTGTCACTACTCAAATCGCGCATATCAGGTTTTGTTGTGCGCATGTAGAAGATGGGCGGCGGGTCGGGCTGCGAAAGCAAGTACATCGTCATGTACATCGTCATGCGGGAACACGACGTGGTAACATTACCATACACACGAGCTGCTATTCTTAGATCGAACTTGAAAAGCAAAACGGGAATGGTTCGTGAGCGGCTGAGTGCACGGAGTTAAGGCATATGCTCAAATACTGTCACGGGATTCATCATGTCGACCTATCTTTTCATTAGCTACCCGGCTACATGTGTTACATAGCATCTCTTGAACCGAAATCATGTCATGTAGGTGACTCTACAGCTCACTTCGGTGTTCTCGCAGTCACGATTCTCCATCTTATGTACTCTAGGAGGACAGGAGAAGTACCTCATATGTATCATAACACCTGCATACCTAATTGGTACCCTGTGAGTGGCTGTATGGCGTTGCTGATTTTTAGGTGTGCTTCTGATAGACAATAAAAAGCTTGACGCTATTCACGATGTCAATCAAATATGGAAATAAGTCGCCTGTGTTCTTACGTTGGGCACAACTTCGACTAGCCATCGAGATCTTCAACATGTCCGAGTTTCTCATTCGTTGAACAGATGGTCGGTCAAATACACACCGGTCTTGGTATGAAAGACACTGGTGGTATTTCGTTCTGTAGTTGTTGTTGGAGACGTGGGGGTGAATAGGTTTCGAGACACTTTATGATATCAGCTGCGGCGTGCCGTTTTGAGCTTTCCTTCTTATTTCCTCCTAGGATTCGAGACACGGGTAATCTAGAAAAACGACGAGTATTATGCACTCCATGGAGTTCCCACGCCCCTTAATGCCTTAGATAACTCGCGGTCCGGACAGGAGGTGTGTATCGACGAGAAAGTGCATTCTGCAGCTGTAAGTCGATAAATAAGATATCGGAAGATGACGGGACATGATGCCGTAAGTAGAAATGGCTAGGCATCTAGTCATGTAAGAAAGACCGCTGGGGCGAGATATACAAGGAGAGTCCCGTGCCGTCTTGCAGGACTTCACTCCGTCGCCAATGGACGAGATGGTAGCGCATTCTGTTAACGAAATGCTGCTCTCTTAAACCCCCATACGAAACAGATATCCGCATGCCAAGTACCGGGGAATGTTTACCAGTGCTGGTGCTACGTTGGATTCATTCGTGGGCTGTACCACCAGCCCCCCTTATGGTGCAGCTTTGTCCTTTCGTCATAGACTTTTGGGCACTATTGTAATAGTGGCTCTGACGTGTATCGTGATGCGAACCCTCAGGTATGGAACTGTACTATGGCGTGGGGAGTCTTCAACCTAACTACCTACTGAGGAATATGAGTATGAATATGTGGAATAAGATCGTGTTCTTGTTCACCCCCTATGTGGGTCAACAGGCCAAGCCCTTATTCAGACAACCTACGTTATTGGCCATAAGTGGAGCTAGAAATACAGATTTTGAGACTGGGAGACTTTCATCTTACGCACCAGGGCACCCAGTTCTTTGGCATCCCATTTCAGCAACTTTGATTTCTTGATAGTATAGTAGACAATCAACACTGCGTATGACGTGGTCCACGGATCGTAAAGCTGGCTCACTTGCGACTGTAGTGAACTAGTGACACTCTGCAGAAGGGTTCGTGTGAGCTCCTGTACCCGATATACGATCGAGTACATCAACTCTAAAACCAGATTCTTGAGACCGGCCGGTTTTCGGACACCAAGAGTAGTAAGTGCGTCACAATAGATCTCATTGGCATTCCAATTGAAGAGAACGCTTATCCAATAGGCGCACTTCCAGGCCTGCTTTATGATTTGTTGCTATCAAATCTTCAGCTTTGTCAGACTCCCAGGAGATTATGTATCAACTACTTACATCGTTGTATGGAATTGCCGATATCAATTGCTGAGGACATCTTTCCTCCATGAAACGGTCCATCTGGGTGCTATTAAGAGCAGGAATCACATCATCGTCACCGGCTACTGTCCTAGCCGTCGACGTAGTTGCAAGCCGATGAATCGTGACAGGGACACCAGACGACGAATATGCATTATAATACCCCTGAGAATCATCAACAATGCAAACCATCGACCCATCGAAAAGATATTCTAGTTTTTTGCTCGGATCCTGGAAAGAAATCTCGTCGACCTGTTGACGGAGATTGACGAGTAGATCGTGCGTGTGCGCTATAGATTAGGTTAGATTCAGTTAAGAAGTTTTGTAAGTTCGGCAATCTCACATATATGAAATATCATAACAGTAGGGAGCCTGAAACCATCGGTCGAGAGTCCTTTTGGAACCCTTCTTGCATAGCTTTTGCTACACCTCTGGCAAAGCACACCTGGGGCCCCTGAACACTGCAGACAATTAGCCTTAATATCTGATAGTTTATGAGGTAGGTAGGTAGATACCGATTTTCTTGACAAGCGACATTCAAGGCAGCAATATGGGGTTTTGTTCCTTGAATACTGCAGAAAGGATATTAGCTGTTGGCCTATCTAATATTCCTAAGGGTCATACTCGGGGATTTGTAGCCATCGTCAAAGGCCCGGGGGCCTGAGGAATCCTAGATGACAGGCTTATCGAAGGTGTTTGAAAATAATCTGGACACTGGTACGAGTTGCTCCGACTCCCAGAGCCTCCATCTGCCGGTTCAGCAATAATTGGATGCTGCAAAGGAGTTCCAAGGCCACCTAATTGAAACTGGGAGGCACCTAAGTCTCCACAGGGCAATCCCCCAGAGAAGTCAGAAGTTACAGTCCATCCAGTCTGGTGATATGCCGTTGAAGGGAAGTTAAGCGGCTGTATAGGTTGATACATGAACTCGCTCAAGTCGTCATTGGCGACCAGGGATGAAACATCAAGTTGTTCAGAAGTGTAGTACCCTAAAGTAGAGGATTCCGTTGTATCAAATGATATTTGCTGATCAGATAACTTAGTCTCCCTGTGACTTCGTTCTAGAGTCTATAATTTGCTGTAATGTTGATTCTATGTCTTGCCGGATACCTACCTGCTGTATTGCGTCCAGGGGACATAAAACACCTATATATAATCATCTTCAATTCACTCGTAGGTAAGGCTGAGTTATCAGGTTAGGTGAACGTAATTTCTGTGATATTTTCCTACTATGGGGTCAATGGGAGTGGAACGAATGAAACGACCCGAGATGCTTGTTACAGTATTAAGAGTTGTCGCTCCGACCAATGCAGGCGGAGTGTGCTCGCTTCGCTTTTCAATGCGTCAGTATGCATATACCAGCCAATGACTGAGCTTTACGCACGCCTACCGCTTTCTTATTGTTTCGCAGCGACACGTCCCCGACCCGACAGGTCAAAGGGCATGTTTCTTGACCAATCATGATACCCAGCTCGCTAGGGTGGACCATCGAACATCGTTGGCGCTAAATGAGCCCTGACGTTGGCGAGCCTTGTTTAGAACTTTGGGAATTTGTAATACCAGTCACTTTGGGGATTTTGAGGAATACGGTATGGATAGTCGTCCTTTTTAGGACGGCCTCGCCTCACACGCCACCCTCACTATGTCTTTCTGACTTCACCACGTCGCAGCCCGTCCCGAAATGCCAATACACCCCTTTCCTCCAGACCCTTTGAAAGATCCTGTGAGTCAAACCATCAAGTTCTCATTGTCAATATTCCTTCTCCGTGCTCTTACGATCCCATCGAACACCGACCAGAGCTGGAATACCACGCACCGTCCCTGATCGGCGATAATGAGATCAACATCCACGAGAGCCCAGATGTGAGAGCGGCTTGTTGAGGTGGCTAGCTGTAAGGGCCCCTGGTATATGTCTATTGTGGTCTAACTAGGCCATAATGATATTACATCGTTAGAACCGGCCAGAACTGTCTGCATGTGGCGTCTAGCAAGTCTAGTAGATCATGGTAGATTTCATCGCCATTATTATGACGATGTAATGTGAACATATCGCGGTTCTTACTACCACGACGATTCATTCATATAAGCAAATATACCGATGCTATTCTCTTTGTCCATACTACCTACCTATATAATAGTCTTTATCTGCTTCTGTTCTCGAGAGGCAGGGATGATTGGAACTCCCGTGGTTAGGTACCTGTCGAGTCTCTAATAGACATCGAAGAGGGAAACAGCTTAGAATCTATCTTCAGCTTTTATATTCTCTATGCCTAATATTTTCTTATATAAGTCCTTACTAGGCCCCAAGATTTACTTAGAGTTCCTTGATAGCTATCGCATACCATCCGGGTTTCGGACAATTCTATAGAAGTTTAAGGGAATATAAGTGAATAATTACAACAGGGCACTAATAAATTCAGATTAATGATTTAGCGTTGCACTTAATACTGCCCTATCAATGTACATCATTATAATCATGATGAGGAACTCGTTTAATACCAAGGTGAATAGGTGTACTACTGTGATACGATTGCCCGTGATGGGGACAACACTATCACAACATGCTAGCTTTACTCTCTGAATATTGTTGCTAAACCTCTGGGTTTCTCTGATTGCTAGGTAGTTGTGCTACTCCCCTTAGTTATGTGGAGTTTGATTCAACCTAAGTCATATGAAGGCCTCTTCATGTATCTTTGTCGATGATTCTCGAATTCTCGAACTTGGGGTAGAAGGTTGTAGTCTCGGGAAATCAGTCTTCAACGTTTAGTGATTGCCTAGTCTCTTAGGCCTATCCATATGCCACTCTAGATTATGTACCTTCCTCTCGAGTTGGTGACTTATGAGATGGAGCGTGCATTTGCGAATTTCCACACTTGTAGAATATAATTAGAACTTTGTTGATGTCCGTCTCAGACGATTTTAGGGTGTAGGGTGGGCTAATCCCTACCGTAACCGCTAGCGTAGCGTCTGTGTACCCCAAGTCGCGTCCTAATTTTGGGGGCCCTAGACAAGGAGACAGGGAGGTTACCTTACCCAAGCCGCCGTAAGCCCAGCCTACCAGGGCCGAAGCCTGAACTGCCCCTCGTACCCCACCAAGCAAGCTCAACCTTCAACTCTGTCTTGCTCCCGTCTGAACCCATCCCCTTACTCCTACTTGACTTGAGCACCAGCACCAACACAAAGAACTCTTACTTGCCAACTGCACGGCATGCAAATGCACTCAGGTATCTTGTGATCGCCAGGATGAACTTCGCTATCGAGGTTCCTGGCGCTGCGACGCCCTTCAACTTTCATGAGCTCTGCCGTACTCTGCAGTTTGCATCATCCCACGATAACAGCGAACGCCAGTCTGCTACTCAGCAGCTTCAAACCTGGGAATCCGACCCGGCTTATTACCCAAGCTTGCAGGTATGTTGTCTCTGGATCTTGCTCGGTTCTATTACTTGGTACACCGCTAACCACCTGTTCCCTAACAGTCGGTATTCCTTGACCAACATGTATCCCAGTCGGCGCGCCTTCTCGCTATTATCCAATTGAAGAACGGTATCGACCGACACTGGCGACAGTATGCTCCTGACTATTCCATTCCCGCGGCTTCGAAGCAAGCAATACGAGATAGACTATTCCAAGGGACCGTTGGCGAAGGAGACAGACACCTTGCTCAACTGAATGCTCTTGTTGTTGCGAAGGTGGTCCGCATCGACTTTCCTCATGCCTGGGCTTCCCCCTTTACCGACCTCAACAACCTTCTGAGAACAACTAAGAATGGCAACCAACTCGACCTCTCAGGTGCCTTGATGATACTTCTACGCGTAGTCAAAGAACTTGGAACAGCACGCATGCTTCGATCACAGAAGGCACTTCAGACCGTCACACCCGAGCTTGTGTATATCCTTGGTGAAATCTACGGTGCTAGAACAAGTGAGTGGATAGCATTCCTGACCAACGGTCAAGATGACATTGCTAGTGATGCTGCCGACGTTGCATTGCTAGCCATGGAAAACAGTCTCGACGCAATCAAGATCCTTCGCCGACTCCTACTAGTTGGCTACGATCAACCACACAAAGACAAGGGCGTCCAAGAAATCTGGAGTTTCTCACAGGGACAACTCGCACAATTCCTAGATTTTATTAACGGCAATTCGCCCAAGATAGCGAGCTACACCGATTTCTTAGGGAAGCATCTCATGCAGTTCACAAAGCTCCACCTAGAGATGGCAGAACAGCACCCCGCAGCTTTTGCTTCACTTCCCAACTCTCTGGATCTTGCTCGTGCGTACTGGAATCTTACTGCCAAGTTCGCGGAAGGCTACAAAGATTCAGGCGGACTACGACAAGAACCCTCATCAACAGACGGATCCAAGGCCAAAACTGAGGGACCACTCCTGGAGAAGCTTGCATTGAAGGGCCTACTTTTGGTAAGAGCCTGCGTGAGGATGGTTCACTACCAGAGACATACCATTCGTTATCGCTCCAAGGAACTCGTGCAGGAGCACCAGCAGGCCATGGAAGTCGTCAAGACTGACTTGCTAAAAGATGATCTCGTAATTCAAATAGCCAACGTAATAATCAGCCAGCTCTTCATCTTTCGCAAGTCGGACATGGACGCGTGGGAGCAAGAACCGCAGGAATGGGAGGAAAGAGAAGAGAGCCAAGGTAGTGCCTGGGAATGGGAAGTGCGACCATGCGCCGAGAAGTTATTCCTGGACCTCCTCACACACTATAAAACCCTTCTACAGCAACCTCTCCTGTCATACTTTACTACAGCCCAGAACCAGCAGGCAGACATCATAGCAAAGGAGGCGGTATACACTGCTATGGGGTTAGCGGCTCCTGTGATCTACGAAGGATTTGATTTCGACGCCATGCTGAGGACGACAATTGTAGCTGATGCTCAGCAAACTGGGCAGTTGTGTCAGGTCCTCAGGCGCAGGATTGCCATTCTCCTGAGCCAATGGGTGCCGGTTAAAGTTACCAAGGAAAGCCGTCCACTGATTTACGAGATCTTCCGACATTTCCTTAACCCTGCCGACTCGTGTAACGACATCGTCGTTCGCACAACAGCCGCAAGACAGTTCAAAGCCATCACTGATGAATTTGGGTTTGAAGGGGAGCTGTTCATCCCTTACGCCTCAGATGTACTCACGCGGCTCCTCAATCTACTGGAAGAATTGGACATTGATGAGACTAAGTTGGCAATACTCGAGACGACACGAAGCCTCATACAGCGCATGGAAACACATGTGTCTCATTTCGGTGATCAGGTCATGGGTGCGCTACCAGGTATCTGGGAATCTGCAGGCGAGCTCGGTTTCATGATGAAGCAGTCAGTATTAGCCATCATGCAGACATTGGTGACGTCAATGAGATCGGAATCTCTACGATACCATTCCATGATCCTACCTTTGATAGCCGAGGCGACCAGAGAGGACGCTGAAATGTACGTGTATCTTATCGACGAGGCACTCGAGTTGTGGACCAACATTTTGATCTGGACTCCGTCTCCCTTGTCTCCCGAGGTTCTCAGTCTTGCCGATACTGCCATTAAGGAGCTGACAAAACAGAACGAGCATGCCAAAACATTGACGAGCATTCTGGGATCTTACATTCTGCTTGCGCCCGAGGCGATGCTAGAAGATCGATATCGGGTGGCGGTCCTCAGCGCGTTCTGCAGCTCCCTCGGGTCAAAGGACCGCGAGCAAATAGGTATCGCCACAAGATACGCCGAGTCTTTTATAGTACTATCTCATGAATTGGGTGGCGCACCCGGGCTGCGAGTGGTGGTTCAGGATATGATGAGAACGGGATTCATCACCAAGATGTTGGAAGATATCCATGACGCTTTCGAAGCCCACAAGACATCTGGTCCTAAGAAGAGATACAGTCGGGTGAGCGGTACCATCATCGCAGATTACTTCTCAGTCCTCTCTCGGATCGCCGTAATCGACCCGGCCATCTTCGTCGAAATGCTTACTTCGCTCGGTCCCCTCGATCAAGTCTGGATTTGGCTCAGTGCCGAATGGTTTGGTTCGTTGGATACTACGGCACATATCAACCAGCGAAAACTTAGTCTTTTAGCACTTACGCGTCTTACCGAGCTTCCTGAGTCCATGCAGGAGATTATTCTGCATAGTCTCCAGGACTACTTCTCTATGTGGACGAGCGTTCTGGCCCAGATACTGGATCGCGAAGACAAGATTGGTAACGATGAACTAGTTCTTACGGCGGAACTGGAACCTACCGAGTGGGATACCCCGAAAGATGTGAGAGAACGAGCTCTATTTGCGAGCGACCCAGTGAAGAGAGTGCAGTCACTCCCTTTCGTGACAGAGAGGTTGAACGACCTAATACGAAGAGTTGGTGGAGACCAAGCCTTCCAAGATAAATGGGCCGTAAACGTGGACAGGGAAGTCTTGGTCAGCTTCCAGGCGCTAGTTACGCTGTCTGCGCCACCCAATGGTATATCATAGAAAGTCGAATCGCTTGGGAAGTTGCACCAGCTGCGTGCAGAGATTACGTCCCGGCAACTAAAGCGAGCGCGACGGTTATGGGAAGAGGACAGGGTAAGGGATTTGCGAGAAATACGGAGTGTTCCAGAGCGTGAAAGACTGGAAGACCAGTTGATGAAGAAGAGTCGCATGTACCGCCAGCAAAGAGCAGACGCAAGGAGACACCGGGTTGATGAAGGCAAAATCGCTTTCTTCAAGCCCTTGTAATGACTTCTGGGATAAGCAGTGGTGACTTAGTCCAGTTGTTTGTAGAGATTCGTCAGATGATACCAAAAAGTTAGTTTGTTAAGGCTTCTGGACCCAAGGGCTCAGCAGCTCTTTTGTACCTGCGGACCGGATAGGCACATAGTATATTGCAAATGAGGTCTACCTCATATTAATTCAGTTCGCCATTGATAAGTAGGTATCTCCGGTGCCGTGTGTTAGTATTATCTAGAGCAACGGCGTTTCTGTGTAAAACGATGTACTTCCTCTAATTGAGTACATATGCTTAGCGAACATGGCAAGTAAGAGGAATCATCCATTTCGTTGAGCGGTGAAGTTCATGTAAAGCGAGAGTCGATATATCTACAAGTCTTCAGCCCCATTTGTTATACATAAGTCGATCTACATACTGCGCTCTCCTTGGCTTGTACCTGGCAAGTCTGTACTATATCCGTCATAGGTAGCTCTAGGTACGAGTTACACGTCGGTATCTTGGAAGCTGCCTTCAAGCACCTCGTCGACTCTGCAGGTCTTAGCATGACAGTGCGGATGAATCGTACATCCTCACTGGAAAGCGAGCATAATCCAGCCACCGATCACTGTGGCAGGGGTAGAGTTAGTGCATCGAAACTAGGTAGGGAAAGGAGACTAAAAGAAGCAAAAGAGATAGAGAGACAGAAAAAGAGAAGGAGAAGGAGGATGTTACGCACGGCAGAGCCCGCCGAGGGGCGTGACGGGGCCGAGAAAGCGGAAGCGCTTGGGGTCGAGGACGAGGGCGTAGATGGACCCGCTGAACATGGTCATGCCGGCGGTGAAGAGGAGGCCCGAGACGGGGTTCCCGCTCTGGGCGGCGAAGAGCAGGGCGGCCGAGTGCACGAGCTGGTAGTGGGCGGCGGTGGCGAAGTTGGCGAGCCGCGCCGGGTCCGAGACCGTCTTCTTCAGGCCGTGCGCGCCGAAGGCGCCGAGGCCGACGGCGGACGCCCCGTACAGGCAGGCCAGCGTCCAGAACATGGCGCTGCGCTTGCGGTTGCTGGCGGACGGTTGGTGGATGGTCAGGAGGGGCGTGTTCTCGTTGGGCATGATGGGGGCGAGATGATGATGGAATGGAATGGAATGTCGTCGGCTGAGATGGTGGGGGCGCGGTTAATATAGGTAATCCGTAGGGCTGGCTGGGCTGGGGCGGAGCCGAAGTGGCGGGTCTGCATGATTAGGTAAGTGCATTAGCTCCCGTTGCTTGGTGGGGGTCACTGGTTTGATAATCGTGACGGTTCGGGATGGCGTCACTTTCGTAGCACAGCTCAATCAGAGTTGGGCTGTGATCTTTAATTGCGTATGAATAATTGTATACCTTGCTATCTCATAGTTTTTATGACTTTCTAGTTATGTATGGGTGTATGCGGACTTTCATCACCCGTCCCATTCCACTCGAAAGGTCGCGTCCTGCTATCATAACTCGTCAAATTCTTCCATCTGCTGCCTCGTGTATTGGACCGGCACTGTTGATTGCTGAGGCAGCTTCTTGTACATATGTAATTAAACGGAGCATATCAGCATTCGTTTCGAACTAAACGCCCATACCCGTGTCTCTAGTCTCGAAGAACACGTCACTTTCAATCCCATGCCCGTTTCGACCTTCGCCATAGATGCTGTAGAAATGAGAAGTTGTTGGGATTTCTGCTGGAGAAGAGTCTAAAAAAACCACCAAAAAGATACTGTTACGTACAACACCAGGGATTCGCTGGTCGTCACCGACCCAACTACTGATCCGGCGGTATCCAGCTTGTCAAGGGGAGAGCGGACGGGATCCCGAATTTTCTGGATCCTATGGTCGTACGTGGGATATTTGCTCATTATTGTTGAATATATGGTCTGCTTCAATGCCGCCTCTCGAATATGGGTCCCGATAATGATATGGATCCCATCAGCCCCAATAACCACCGGCCCGGTCTCGGCTGTGTCATCTGCCAGATGGACTTGGACGCCGTCATCTATGGTTTCTATATTTGTTACCCTAACTCCTGTTCTGATGGCTTCCTTGCGGATGGCTAGACTTTCATAGAGAATTTCGAGTAGATCGCACCACTGAAGTGGTGAAACGGGTAGCCATGGCTCCAGATGTGTTAGTCGATCGTCGCTGACATTCCTCGCGGTTTATGTATTTCGGGGTAGGTGATAACGAACCTGTCTTCCAATTTCTGCCATATGGGATAATGATTGATCATGCGTCCGTCACTAACAGGTTTATGGTGTTGGTCGGATAGACTATATTTCTAAAATAAAACAGCAATATATATGGTGTGTAACACGACAGAAAAGGGGACACAACCTCTCCCCTTGCTTTATGAGGGAGGGCATAGCTATGGCTGTCTTCTTCCCTTATCGGCTAGCCTCTTAAAGAAAACGTACTTTTCCTATATTCCTTATTGTCACCCCCTTTGCCCTTTAGGCACTGCACATCTACATGTAAGATTGGGATTTAGCCTACGTACATCCGATTGTGTGAGCTCACCATATACCTATTCGTAGGCTACAAAGGTGGTTTGATTCGGGTTTCCCCCTATCTTGAACCCCTGATTCTAGAGCTGCGTTATAACGTGCGGAACTTCATCCATGATTATAGAATCATGCAATCTAGATTACCTAGGTAGGTATAAGATGCCTGATTAGTGGCTTCCAAACCAGATATTTCATTGGCGATTGAAGACAATATTAACAGAGATACTTGGTTGTCTGGATTCAAATATAATCATTTACATTCAGCCAGGAGCACCTTAGCTTCACCATCATTCAGTGTATCAGGGTGCTAAAAATATCCTCTTACGCGTTGGCAACGCGTAAACGATTGTTCGATAAAGTTAAAAAAACGCGTGACTCCGTACCTTAGGTAGATACCTAAGGGAATAAGGAAGGTTTTGCAATAATTGTTTGCAGTAATTGTAAGATTTCACTATACTGTGTGGATCTGCGTACCTTAGGTCACAAGATATCCTGAATACCTCAGGTAAACCTCAAATCCCAAATCTACCTATAAAAGGTCGCGCACCGCCATTATTCTATTCCGTCTACTCACCGTTCACCAAGTCAATGAGAACACTTTCTAAGAATCACACAACCATTCCTTGCTTGGTTAAACTAATCCGAACCTCTCTTCGCCTCACCAACTCTTCGCCAACTCTTCACCAATTCTTCGTCAACTCCTCAGCGGCAGTCCATAGTCAGGACTTCGACACAAACATCTTCGTCTCGTCGTCTCATCGTCTCGCTTACGTCTTCGCGCTTGAAGTCGCATAAGACCTCCAAGATGAATTTATTCTACCTTCCCGTGGAGCTCGTGGACAAAATATCCGAGTTCATCGTCCTATCGCGTAAACCCGACCGCGTAATGCGAATCCGGCTTGTGAACCGTAAGACACCACCTTACTGAATGTGAAGCATACCTAACTAACTCATTATCCATAGGTCGATTCAAATACCATATCGATCTCGCCATCTTTCGCCTCCGCTTTTTCACCGGCATCGGCTCCCTTCCGCTGGCTATAGAGCAACGACACAATCACAAAGCCTGGCTTTCGTATCTCCACTCCTATCTGGCCTACCAAGCGCCAAGAGAACGGTCTACCTCATCGCTGCTTGGTCGAATTTACCATATCGCGCAAGCTCTCTGTGAGCAGGATGGCGACACGGGAGACAAGGCTATTTCGACATGTCTCGACGACCTCATTCGCGTTCAGCATATTGAGCATTCGGAACGGCTATTCCACGAACCCACCAACGAGCTTCAGAAGGATTCAGAGTCGGATTTCAACGCGGACGTATGTGTTGCAGCTGTTTGCCTCGGCCGGAAAGCCCACGTCGAGCGCCTGATCGCCGAGGGAACCCGGTTTCACTCGGTATATAGCGGAGTTTTCGGCCACGCCTTTGAGGCAGCATTGAGCCAGGGGAACCTCGACATGGTCCAACTTCTCATTTCATGCACCCCCGAGTACAGCCATGAAGGCACCCTTTCTGACTCCTGCCAAGGCCAAATTATTTGCTTCGCCAGCAAGTATGGTCACCCGGCTCTGTTCAACTTCGGACTTGACCAACGCCCGTTTGGCCTACCGGAAATCGAGGATGAAGGCATGGGAGAGACGAGGGAATACCAGGCGATAGACTGGTACCTCGCATTGTGCCATCCGCCATCGCCGGAGATTTTCGAGCGAGTTGTCCCATTGTTAGGGCCTTTTGGTGATAAGCTAGACTCTTGGCTACCCCAAGGTGTGTTCTCTGGCAACGTGGAATTGGTTCGCCATCTTCTAAGAGGGAGCACCAAGCCAGTCCGTCTCGGATACTGCAAGACTCCATCTCTGACGAGTGTTATCTCGCGCCACGACGAAACGATGGCAAGGGTTCTTCTCGATGCTGGTGCAAACCCAAACTCGACTGAGTCGACTCAACTGCGGTCGACGGCGCTTGTGGAGGCGGTATGGCATGGCAGGGTGGCCTTCGTTAAGCTGTTACTGGATCGCGGCGCGGACATCAACAACGGGTGCCCGCCTCCTATCGTCCTAGCAGTGTTCAAAGAGCACCTGGATATGTTCCGACTACTAAGAGAGCATGGCGCTAGGCTCGACACGCCAGAGACAGGCAACTTGGCCATGGCGTTAGCTAAGTCGCACGGGCTCGACTCCATGGTCGATCTTCTAAAGCACGAAGGCGTGAGTGAAGACGAAGTCTTGCATGTCGCCTTCGACCACGAGATCTGGTATAAGCGCTTATGGCCAGTACCAAGACATTATTGACTTCTACCGAACGCACTGGGGGGCAGGTTTAGGTTGCAAAGGAAGAAAAACACCTAGCTTGGCGTTCCTATAGGAGCTGTTGGCAATGTCTAACCCTTTGTACATATACCAAAAGCAGACGTCGTTATTCCATAGCTCCCTCCTTAGTCCAGTCTTAACAACTCTTCGGATAAGGGCAGAGCTTTTATAGTAACTTAGGTACCTAATCTTATAATAAATCCTTGATTTTCTCACGTGAAAATGATATACCGGATCCACTTGAAAGTATTGAGATATAATGAGTAAAAATATTATAATACGACGTGCCTTTCCGATGTCTACTACCAATCGCCTGGAAACCATTACAGTCGAGTTGCGGCCACCACAGAAAATGTGGCATATGTATGGTATGAATCATGCATTGCCCAATGATACGCCCGGGCTTGCTGGGTTTAGCAGTGGAGGGTGTCATCCTCGCCGTGACCCTGGCGGGACTGGCATTCGTGCTCTGGCGCAATAAGTTATTAACGAAGAAAGCGAGGCAGCAGCAGCAGCAACAAATGCAGCAGTATCACTGGCAGCAGCCCCCTTCATCTCGCGGCGGCACGCTCTCTGAGGTAGGGCCGTACGGTTACGGAAGCCCGGTCGACACGGAGCCGGCCAAGATGAGCGAGCTCCACTCGGCGGGCTTGGCGTACACGGAGCTGCCCGGAGAGCCCATCGGGCACCGAGCTGTCGTCCGATCCAAGAACACCGAGGAATCCCAACAGCCCGAGCAGTCCATTCGGCCAGTCATGATATTCTCAGAATATACAGGCAGTTATTACATTCGTGGCACGTTTGATAGCGTCAGAACTGAGTTGCATTCGAATCGGTAAATTTAAGGGGCCGTGCTGCTGACGGACAATTTGCTCATATTCAATTTAATGTTACTCTTACAGCTATATGTAGAATTAATATCCCAATGTCTCATAGTCTAGGTTTGGTAAAGACTACCTAAGGCGTGTTGGGCAGGTAAAACGTCTTCCACCTGCCCGGCATAGCAACGTCGATGCGAACAGAAGAGTACCTCGCGCCGACGTTGTCCCGGTATCCCGGAGCAACAACTCCCCCAAAAGGTACCTTCCCCTACGAAGGGTTATGTACCATAATTAGTGCCTCCAAATTTAACAAGACAAAAGCTGCGGTGGTCTAGTGGTATGACGCTGGAAGAGCAATCTGAAATGCTTCATTCACTAGATCCCCTAAACGCGGATGCCGGGCACCATAACAAAATGTGGATGCTAGCCACAGCGGGGGGCTTTAGTGGATGTTGAGGATTGCTTCAACAGAGACGCCAGTTCGAATCTGGCTCGCGGCAATTTATTTTTTTAATCCTTTTTTTTTTCCTTCGCCATTCCTTTCCCACCCTTGTCTCAATGACGTAGGTGTCTGATTATTGCAAGCAGTTAGAGTCTCTAAACGAGGCCATATTTCAATAAGCAATGCATCGTGCAAATCATGGTCTACAGTCTTTCTGACGGTGCGTATGTTACGCTCCTTTTCACTCATAAGCCAGCCGCTGAGCCATAGCCCACATGTATTCTACTTCTTTAATGCCTACCTAATCAATACCAAAATACTAACCAGAGTATTCTAATAAGTAGGTACTTAATTCAATAATTTATTATTTCCCATGCTGCAAATCCCCATGTGTTGTGTAACCCCAATCCGCTCACCCCCTTTATTGAGAGCATCGTATTACGTAAGCGCATAGGATCATCAGAGTCACACGCAGGCCCCCATGAAGCCTACGATTCGAATTAATTTCGGTACGTATGCTTAATCTCGATATCAGAATCATTCAAGATATCATATACATATAACAATTTATTATATGACAATATCAGGAATGTACTAGAGAACGCTCAAACAACTTGTCACTTAAACTTCTTAGAGTTAGGTAATAAACTGAAGTTTCTTTTAATTCGCATCTTCGTAGGAGGTGATTATACTGTATTAATCTTTCCCTCGTGAAAACTAATCTCTAGAATTACGGACGTTCTATAGTCGAGCTCACAATAACACCCTCCACGTCCCCGATTCCAGGGGCGTGGCCTCTACGGCTGTTCTCCCTCTTCTGGTCCCGCTTGTGCATGAACGCGACGGTAGCCGTGATTGCAGCTTGTGCGCCGAACGCGGCCGTCGAGAAAATGAAGCCCTTCCGAAACATCGGAGAGTCGACTTGCGGATAGGTGAGCAGAGGGACCCAAGCGTTGAACGCGTACCCCATGGAATTCATGATGCCGATGACGATGGCCCGCTCCTCGGCGTCCGCGCCGCAGATCTCGTTCGTCCAGCTCATGCTCAGGGGCCCGTAGGGTATGGATGCGCGTTGCAGTAGGAATGCGAACCATTTCAGGCCGTCCGGGATGTTCCAGATGGCCAGCACCAGAGCGGCAAACGCACCGAGAAAGGTCGAGATGGACATGATGCTGGCGCGGCGGCGGATTGCGTCGGATACGATGGCGAATGAAACGGTGAGGACAAGTTGGATGGCCGAAGACGCTGTAGGGATAATATTCTGATGGGACATCAGTTTTAGTTTCTAAGGCAATTGATAGGGGTGTGGTTTCAACTCACTATTCGTTCAACTGACTCTCCCTTGGATTTAAGCCATAATGAAAAGGGGTTGATACTCGACGACGGTCCGATATTGATGAAGATTATATACAAGATCGTGAGAAGGTAAACATGCCATCGACCTATGTTCCCTGTCAATATTACAGTAGGTGGACATTAGATATATCTTACCAAATATGCGCTTAATCGCGGAGCGCCCTAGTCTGGCGCGAGGTGCACGGCCGGCCTTTTCCATACGTTCTTTGGCCATGTTGCGATCCTACAGTTTATTCATGAGTCAGGTAGTCTATATAAAATGCCAGTGGTGAATTTAGGAAACTTACCCTCTCGTTCAAGTAGAACGCCCTCGTGTTCTCAGGGAGATCCGGCAATATGAAGAATCCCGCGATGCAGATTGGGACGCTGATAATCCCATCTACGATCTATAACCAAGTATTAGCCAGACTCGCTGGGTTCAGAGAGAGGATTCCTGGACGTACAAATAGCCACTGCCACCCGGCAAATCCATTAACGCCGTTCAAGCCCTTGTACACACCCGCTTGGAGATAGCCCGAGAACATGCTGGCAGCGGCCGACGAAGCGTGGAATATACAAGCTCGCTTTCCCAGCTCGGAGGGCTTATACCAAGATCCCAGGATAGTGTGCGCTGCCGGATAGAAGATCGACTCGGCTAAGCCGACGAAGAATCGAATGGCGATGACGTGGTTGGACGTCTTAGCCGCAGCGAGGCAAAACGTCAGGACCGTCCATAGGAGCTCGCACGACGGGACCCAGACCGAAGGTCGCACTTTGGTTAAGATAATCTGCGACGGGATCTGCCCGATGACGTAGCCGACAGTCCAAGCCGTGTCGACGAGGTTGATTTGGTTGCCGTTCATCCCTAGGTCCTCCTTCATGCCGCTAACGAAGGCATTCGAGATATTCGTCTGGTCTAGGTTCTTGATGAAGTATCCGAGCGAGAGCATTGTGACTAGGAAAATGTCGAGCTTCTGAATGAAGACACGCTCCTCGTGGGATCGACCAGGTTCGTAATCCCATATATACGACCACCATGGCGCCTTGAGCTCCTTTTTCGATTCATCAATTGTGTGGTGAGAGGATGCTGTAGCATCGTATGAGGATTCGTTCACCACCACTTCTTTGGGTGTGGTAGCAAGTTGCTCCGACATCGTGATTTGTGAGGTAATCGAGCAGGGCTAATTGGCAATGCCGTTGAGCGGCAATGATGGGAATAAGGGAGAATGATGAGATCAGGGGATCTAACCAACATAGATTGAATTTATAGCAGTACGTAGTTTTTTCAGGATCGCGTTTAGTCCTGTATTGTAGGGGACAGAAGTATGGATTACCTACCACATCACGTAAAGTCCAATCTGATAATGACCGAATATCTCAGCTTCGCCATGACGGGGTCAGCTGGCGTGATACCTCAGAGATAACTTCTTATCTACCGGGTCTTTAATTGGTCGTGTTTTGATTCATAGGTTCAATTTCCGTGTTTAGGTCGATGTCATGATCGTTGTCTCCGATGGCGTAATTGGGGCCACAGGTAATCGTGCATAATTCGTGTGGGGGATCTTGCAACGGATACTTGAGCCCCTCAAAGTCGACCAGGCCATTTTGAGCCTCTAGTAAGGATGTATATATGCTCATTTTCCCGTTTGGCCATGCTAGCCATTATCCCGAACGGTAGAGGCGCCATTCTAGGTCGACGAAGGTCCAAATCCATGTCCCAACCAAGGGTTGCTGACCAGACTTCCACTTTCCCAGAAACAGCTTCAATGCTATAACAGAACAATGCTTTTCCATTTAGGGTCTAGAGAGTTCCAGGCATTCAAATCGATTTCACCTATCGTGACCCGACGGCTGATCCCGTTTTCTGTTTGCATTACCATGACGATAAGTGTCCATTTCCAGCTATCTGGATTATCCAGAGGCTCATCAACTGTTAACATTCCGCCCAGTACCGCGGCATCGTATAGCTTAGAGTAGTCAAAGCCTTCAGGAGTGTCGGTTAGTCTAGAAACTCCGACCATTCTACGCGGACCGTCCGCAGAGTACAGACGATGGTACTCATACTCGATTTTACCTGTCCGAGGCAGAATCAAAACCCGAGAAATGGTTGTACGAAACGCAAGTGCCCCTGGGTGGGCTACGGCTATCTGTGTGTCACCGGCCCCTAGAGAAAAGAAGCTCAGCGGTGTCCAGGGGTTTTGTTGATGGAGCAACCACATTGCTTTGATATCCAAGGCGTGATACCCCTTTCGGAGAGCCTTCCTGGCTTGCGCAAGGGCATACGAGAAGGGATACTCGTCACTTATTCTGGCGAAAATAATGCGATCGATCTCATCCACTGTGGAAGAGCTTCCCCGGTCCTGACCATCAGCTTGGTCAGTCCAGGCGTCCATCACCCACCCTTCACCTTTGGATAACGCTCTCAGCCTAAAACTTTCATCGGCGTAATGGAAAACCGTTAATAAACCAAGAAACTCGAATTGTGTGGGGTTGCCTCGCCATAATACTGCATTATCCCAAGCTGCCCAAGTCCAGCTCGGGAAGCCCAGTGCCAAGTTCAACTTCGGCTGCTCCAGATCGCGGACTTCCCACATGAGTGATTTCAGCCAGTTCCTCTCAGGTAGGCCAAGCGTAATCTGTGTACCAAGAAGTCTGGACGCAGCCCCGGAGATACCGGCTAAAGCGAACAGAACATTCGACTGAAAGGACAACTGCCTCTGAGAAAACTTCTCGATCAATCCATAAAGAAATCGAAGTTCAGTAATATCGCGAATAGAAGTAGCGGTCACGTCGCCTCCGCCGGGTCCATCTTCTCCAAATAGCTCGAAGATATGGCCCGTTTCAACGGCAAGGGCCTTGGCGCATTGGACCAGCACCCGAGTGCTAGTCATGAAGACGAGACGTCGCGAGAGAACCTGTTCTTGAAAAGTCCATCCGCGCCGAGACCAAGGCGATTCTTCAACGAGGTGCATTGGCCCTTCAGAGTCATTTTGGCGACGCTCTTCTCGGCTTATGGTAGATGCTTCCGTATGTAGGGTAGAGCGAGAAGTTTTGGGACGCGGTCGACCAACAGTGCCCCGGAGCCCGAAAGTCCCGTCATCAGCTCCGGCGGCAACAATTGTGAAGGACGCTAACTCATAGATCTGGTCCATAGCCTGGATCTGTGCCCCTCTAGATGTCGGGTCGTTCTGTAAAATGCACAGTCGATCAACCCATAAGTATTGCTCACCCAACGATGTACAGAGACGAACGGCATCTGCAACAACGTCTGGTAAATCAAGTAGTGATAAGGACCCTGCTTTGCTCAGCTCGTTCCAATTGTCCGTCCTAAGTTCGAGACATGCCGCTGCGGATGAGGGCTCTGAAGATGCAAGTGACCATACGTAACTCAGGGCAACATATTGACGAGCCTCTGGGGAATCAGTAACGCACATAGCCTTGGTATCAATGAGTCGGAAACCTAACGGCAACTTATGAGGTGTAATCGCTTGGGAACAGGCCGGTCCGTGATTCTTGTCGCAAAACTTCAGCCACGATCTTAAACTGCCAGTATCGAAATATTCGTAATCACGCTGGCTGGCAATCCCTCGAGGAGATAGATCTTCAAGCCGAAATGGCATCTGGTGGGCGAATATGGGCACAAAGAACTCTTCAAATTCAGCATTGGGGAGGTCTTTACCACGTAAAGTCTCTAGTTGTCGTCGAATACGATGAGCTCGCCATTGAGCAGAGATGACTTTCTTGACTGAGATGCCTTGGACGAGCGCCGTATCCGGATCTAAAGCGATATCTTTCATAGCTTTCCATACAGCCCAACAGGTACGGCATGTCGTCCATCTCCTGAAGTTTTGCAACGGGCTGAAATGCCGGAAATCGCGAGTGATAAGGATGAGCCGTCTTCTCGTCCGCAGATCCCAATAGAATCTGATAAAAACGCATTCCACACCTCGAAATATCCGGCATCCAACACAAAGACGAACTTTCGTCGCTCTCCTTGGTTTCATCAAGGCCGCGGATCACTAGGTAGGTATTGCTTGAATCTGGTAGCGCATCGAAGTTTCTACCTGAGGCTGACGTGCCGCCATCTCACAGTGTCTAAAAATGCTTTATGCTCAATGGTTCATACTGTGCTGTTATGGCGGCCTCTAATGCCAAGAGATGCCACGTGGCAGTGTGGTTAGTGGGGTTAATGGCAAACGTTCAACTGGAATAGCAAGTTACATCAGCCAAAGTCCACGGCGCTGCTCACATGTCTATCGGAGGTAAGTCAGTGCTATTATATAATTTCCAGGTAAGATTCTCAGCTAGAGAATGAGAATAGCATCTAGAGCTATATTAAACGTAGCCGTCTTATGCTAACTTTCCGGAATGCCCTCTCTTTGTTTTGCCTTCTATTTTTAGTCACACTGTAGGCAGTATACTTTCATGTCTAACCTATCCGATAACTACATCAGAGGTATATCATATGTTTGAATTAGTCTCAAAGAGACTTACATAGGTACCTACCTGGTTAAATGAGAAACTAAGTCAGCTACCAATTGATTACTTCCCAGGCATATCGTCATTATTCACCCTTGTCTCCGCGTTGTAACCTAAGAGATGTAATACTGATTAGCTCTCTAGCTATAGTTGCTGCGCCCCATAGCGCGCAACGTTTCAATTATCATTTAGAGTCTTCTTGTTCTTAGCTAGGAAGCATCTTGCTATTGACATTATAGTATACAGAGATCTCGTTCATACTGACGGACTTTTCTCATTAATTATATGCATGGAAGCATTAATATCCGATGTTTGGTAGAGCTGAATGAGTTGGGTTGTTAGTGCCCCTAGTTTTCTGGACATTTCTGGGCCGTCTTCCCGTTACCGTAACTTGTTGATGCACATTCAGACATCGAGACATCGAGATAGTAGGTAGGTGACATCGCATGCAAAGGAAGAGCTGAAAATCATTAGAAGCTATTCCCTTCATCTAAAATAGACATAACAGAGATTCTCGGAGTGTACGTTTGCTAATGGCTATATTTGGCAAATCGTATGTATACTCGTCGCTCGTGTTGGTGTGATCGAAAGTGGGGGCAAGGGTTACAATGGAATATTGGACGAAGTCTCGGCATTCGAGCTAGTACAGACATTGACACCCTCGTCGAGTTCTTTCACCGCCGCCTCCTGTTTCGATCAAGTCATGGCAAAATATCACCTTACGTATCTTCGGTGCGGCTGTAAGAGAATTTGACAGGTGAGAGTCTTTATGATGACTGGTGCCGCGCCGTGACTGAGTATCAAACAGTAATCAAGGGGCGAACTTCGGTTAGAGCCCTATCGCTGCTCAGCGGGTTATGCAGAGGCTCTTGAGATGCGGAGGGGTCTAGACACGGGAGGCCTAAATTAGCCCTGGGGTGGTGCTGAAAATAGGATGTACGGTAATGCCAAATACCCGGGCCGGTTATCTCACGAGGTTGGCAGCAAAAGAACCTCTTTCCTACCTAAGTCTTGGCTGTCTATTTAAATGATGACTATCATCGTATTACATAAGAACCCAATACCAAAACGGACCACCCGACAATTGTTTTGTCATACATCGTGTCTGGAAGACCCTAAGTGCGGACCGCAGAGGGTTTACATGGGGTAGTCGGCTCGTGATTGGCAGGTTCGCGATATTTTTAAAACCTACCCAGGCCAGCCCTACGGGGGAGGGAACACCACGCACGGTACATGGTATGGGGATTTCAGTAATCAGCAAAAAACTCTGGCCCCAGAGACATGGTCACCACGCAGCCATGGTGCCGAATGCTACGTTGTCAGCAAGTCTTTTGCGAGCACAATGCGCGTTCCGGTAGCTTCATTGGCGGACGCAGTGTCACCCACACAGGTGAGCAGGCCAGTAGAATCAATCATCGGGCTCGTGAACCTTCCAACCAGAAGCAGTGTACTTTGAAGTGGCGGTCGTTTGGGGCTGGAGCCGATCTTCCCCGTTGCGATGTTTTCGATGTCTAGCAGCGTGAGACCTTGGAGAGAGCCCGTCCCCGCGTTATATATATTGAGGCTGGGCGTCAGCATGTCCGATCAATAAGTAAGTGGTGTGTATATCTCATTTAATTGCATCCCGACTCCTCTCTCGCTGGCGACAACCTGCTCTCTGCATTTCTTCGCAGCATCACTCCCACCATGGCTAAACAGATACCTCTGGAGGTAAGCAGAATTTCCCCACCTGCGTCAGCAATCCACGACGTCGGGTCGACGTGAACCACGATTGCTTACGATGCGTTTTCAAAACAGTTGGTGGGACCCTCTGAGGTCCCCGACGTCCTAGCTGGAATCATCATCCCTTTGGTCTTCGCGAGCCTAGTTGTCATTGGTCGCCTATATTCGAGGTTGCTGTTGAAGAACCTGTGGTGGGATGATGCGTTCATCTTGGTCGCCTGGCTGTTCGCCGTCGCCGTCGTGACGATCGTAGGCGTCGAGACCGAATACGGGCTCGGCCACATGTTCAGCAACATCCCTCTGCGGCTGCGACCGGTGGGCATCCGACTGTCCTACGCCACCATTAGCTGCTATCAGGTATGCCTGGTCATGACCAAGATCAGCATCCTGTCTTTTTACCTGCGCATTCTGAAGCTGCCGTATCAGCGAGTCCTCGTCTTCGTTACCTTGGCCGTCGTCGCGATATACGGCACCGTGTTCTTTCTGCTCACCTTCTTCCTCTGCAACCCGGTGGAGAACCAATACGAGTTCGACATCAGAGTGGGACAGTGCCTGAGGTATTATCCGATCATGACGGCCTCCGCCGCCTTGCACACCGCAACCGATATATGGCTGATCGCACTCGTGCTCCCGCACATCTTGAAGATGCACTTGCCGATGCGGCAGAAGGTCGCGCTCGCGTTCGTCCTGACGCTGGGTATCTTTGTGGCCTGCGCGTCGCTGACCCGTATGGCCGTCGCGTGGGAATTCTTGAATCCCAAATATGCACAATGGGACAGCTTCTCCTTTGCCATCTGGACGACGCTCGAGTCAAGTCTCGGACTGGTCTGCGCCTCGATCCCTATGCTGAAGCCCCTCGTCAGGCAGTTGATGGGCCGCAAGCCGTCGTCGAAGCCGGACATGCTGAAGAACGTGCCTCGTACCAAAGGGCAGGACAGGAGGATAGACCAGTTCAACCAGTTCAACTCGGATGCCACTACGTTGTTCACCGGGCAGAGCAGAAACAGTGCTGGGGATGGGGACGTCGAGGCTATTGACCTGGGTCCGGTAAAATCCCATCAAGAGACACCTAAGTCCCCAACAGCAGGCGAGGCTTCGGAACCATTTGCTACTGTATGATAGGATTCAGCAGATGCAAACGATAATTTAATGAGATATGATTGTTTATAAGGAAGCGTGCCCATGAAGTAGCCAGCTGACTTGCTGGCTGTGACTTCGTCTTCGAAGAGTCTTAGGTGTGAAAGGATCCATGACGTCGCATTCGACGGTCGTTGGAGTACATCTGACATATATGCAGCAGAGCCTCGTGAGCCCGGTATTGCAGCGTACCACCGGAGCCAAGCATTGTCACCGTTTGTGTAACGGTAGCGTTGGATGCCGGTTATATCAACTATTCATTGGTTACAGACCTGTGACATTGCGAGCTGCGAGTAAGCACATAGCCTCGTGCAATTTCAATTTTATGACTGTTCTCTTAAGGAACTTAGGACTACGCCAAGGGCGTTAGATCTCGATTGTATCCCATTACTGTCCGTTCAATGTCGGCATATAAGGAGGAACCAATAACCTCCAGCTCAGTGCAGAGTTCAAGAGGGGCTTGCTGTTACCTAAAGCGTCTATGTACGCTGTTATATCCATGAGTATGGCATTACCAAGTTGGAAGAATACTAGACGAGTTAGGTGAAGATACGGTTCCGTCACCTCGTGCTGTTCTGCTGCCAAGCCATTAAGGGGTCGTGACAGCTCACTTTCGTAGACCACCCTTAAATGGTCAGGGGCTGCCCACATAATATTGATACAATAACACATTCCAGAAGCCATGAGTTAACTTAGGAATAGAGAGCTATATTTGAACGGACATTACTCAGCCGATCGCGCTATTGATATGACTACCTTTATGTATACCTACCTTCCTTGCCAGTAGATATTTCTTTAAGACTCTGTCTAAGCCGGAATTACCTATATTACAGATTTCTCAACAGAATTACCTTGTCAAGGTCCAACCCAGGCGTCTCTTCAAACTAAAGTAACGGGCCAAATAAGGAGGCCAGTGACGGGGCTTCAAGTTTTCTGTCGGTCTTGCGCGCAGTCATGGGATACCAGAAACCTCTTCACCTGGTACGTAGGTACCTATCTAGGTTAGTGGGACACACTTCTCGTAGACGAAATGCGATAACCTATTCTGATTTGGTATGTTTTGAGGGTAGCCCCGTGAACAAGTAAGGCTATTCCTCTTCCACATGAGCCACAATCGAGCACGGCTGTTGGGATGCACCGGGTACGCGTCTGGCTTCACTTTCCAACCCTAGCTGGTTCGATTGAAGTTTAGAGGAGCACGGTTATTACTGAAATATACTGAAACTACGAGACTAGAAACTTTGGAAGCCTTGTAACTAAACGAGATCTAGGTGGTAGTCGATCTGTTCCCATCCACTGGTCTCGTCCAAGTTGGTAAGGGACATTGGAGCCATCAAACGATTAAATCATTGTACTAACCTGGGATTTTTGAGCGTATGTTGATACGTTAGGTACGTTAGGTAGTTACCAGTTACCTAAGGAGTTCAAGGTGTCCCAGGCAACCGGGCAGAATCCGGAGAATCATTGACCAGTAAAAGCAATTGCCAAATTGAAGGTTATAAGGCCAAATAAAAACACAATCTATCAGCCATTCCCCGTAACAAGGACGTATCCTGGGTGACTTAGTGGTTAGAATAAACCCCCACGAGATAATCATATGCTGTTCCGCCTAGAGTGTGACTTAACAGTACGATTATCCAAAGAGGGTTTTTCGTAGCTCGAGGGTTCAACCCTTCGACTGAGCTTTTTTTGTCAATGTTTTTTTTTCTCCGCCACCTATTCTCATTACTGCGTAACCTGTAATTGAACGCCTCTGCGTTCGGCATAAGGGTTCTTAGCTTGCTCGCCGCGCGTCGTGTTCCCTCTAAATGAGGGTCATCCTGGTCGACGCATCGATGGTATCCCACAAGATTTAAAATGTATGCCAAATCTCTTCTCAAACCGCCCTCCACTCGTAGTCCGGTAGTAATTATGTGTCCTCAACGAATCTCGTTCTGCGATCTGAGCTGATTCGACCGGCGAATGTGTCATCAAAGGCGACAGGAATAGAACTAGAGATATCAAATGTATTCGCTTCGAATAATAATGGACATATATTGACGGACATGACCGCATACCTAGGTACCTCATAGGGTAGGCTGACTGATACTGAAAGCGCTGTTGCCACGAATCTACCAGCTCGGGGTTATGTGCCCCTTTAATGAGAATCCCCGTTGCGTGGCCGCAATCCTTGCGCCTTAAGCTCATTGGGATTCCGCTGTAAGCGTCGTCTTAGGCTTTTGCGCGAGCACTGTATCTTATCCGCCGAGATATTTCTCCATTCAATCTGCCCAAGCCTTGTTGGGCTCGCTTGGTGAAGGCCACCACCCTTCTCCTTGACCTAGGTAGGTAGTAAAATTAGTCGTACTTCGGCTAAGCTCCATTAATAGCCACGATTTCGTTGACTCATAGTCTAGCTACTTAACATTAGGGACACTTTTGAAATAGGACAATGTTGCGTTCTACTTAGTCTAGTAAAATATTTGACTTGAGCCATTGTTATCTTGCTGTAATGAGTCTGAAGGAGGTGGAACATTTGAGTCGTCCAATGTCGTTTGGAATAAAAGCTGACCTTGGATGGCAAGAAAGAGGACTGTTATTACAGAACTAAAACTATAAAAAGAAAGTAAAGAGAATAAATTCATTACGAAGCCTTCCGGTCAATATACCCTATTGACCTATAGGACTGTACTCGAAGCGGTCCCGAAGCCGGAATGCTTGGACTTCGGACGTCGCCCGGAAGCACACTAAACTCGATGATTCTGCGTGACAGCACGTAAACACCAAACAGAGCAAAAGGGTGGTCTTAAGACCGGATCCAGACTGACTGTGACAGCATTGCACTCTCCCACAAGACCTAATGATATTTGCCAGGCTTGATATCTACTGTACAATGTGTGACCGGAACCTATAAGCGATAGGGGCCACACATATCAGCCATGGCACCGATACAAAGAGAGAAGGTCCACGAATTTCGTAAAGCGGTCTAACGTATTGCGGAGCAGTGAGTTGAACGCATTGGTGATATGTATATCTCTATGCCGAAGATTCTACACGGATCTTTCCATGAGGTTGGGGGTGCCAACAGTTACGGCTTTTCAACTAGCGGAATGAAATTTCGCTCCAATAGTAAAGCGTAAGTTCGTGAAATTTGTTTGCTTAGGATGTATGCTGTAAGTTGGGCACTTGACCCGGCTGCCCGTTTTCGTGTCTCGGATACTTACAGCACATCAATTCCTAAATAGGTATCTTGTCCTCGGAAACAAAAGAAGCAGGCATCCGGGATCCGGTCGGCAGTGAGACGCAGCGAACCCTATCAGAACAACAACTCAACATTCACAACACATCTTACCCCCTTCTGCCCGTTGCGCGGGGTGAGATTACCTGATTTCATCTTGGAGGGTGAACAACAATGCGATTGGAGCAGGGTAGCCGGCAAGGAAACCCCCCGGCGGTTCAGGAAATATGGCGGACCTAGAAAACAAGGCACCTGCGTCACCGGCGGTCAAGGCATGGGGATAAGTAATAACTCATATTTGTGACGAGCTGGAATTTCAGCATTGCTTCAATAATGGCACTGCGTCATACGTAAGCAACACGACGAACATCTTGCGGATTGCAGCATGAAAATGAAAATGAAAGTAAAAATAATGTTGGCGCTGTCGCCGTATGGCCGCGATGGTTCCCACAAAATCTTAGCCACGACAGCTGCAATAAGCAAGATGACGTGTCGGTGACTGGTAGTACTGAAATCGGTCAAAAACCCAATTGACCAGTCACCAGTCATCGAATTCGGCATTTCTCCTTCTGATAATACGCGTGACCATAGGGTGGAAAAATCTAGTCCTGTTTAGTATTGCTTATTGCTTCTCATTAAACCCACGAGACGCATAGCACTTGGCCTTGGTGTTATAGCAGCATTCGGCGAGACTTGAATATCTTGGTATCTTGGTATCTTGGAGGACTAGGGGGCTTGAAGCGCTAGACCAGCAGTTGAGATTACCTAATGGCAGTGTTGGTCTTGTTAGTTGTCTTATTGGATCCATCGAAGTCCTCTTTTTCTTCTTGTCATCCACCAAATAAGCTTGGCAGCATACTAACAAAAGAAAAGAAGAAACATACCTATCTTAAGATGCCTATATATAGTCTAGTCACGGATCGACTTGGGCTTTGTGCACCTGGTGTACTGTGAAAGACTCGTGGTTCTACGATGATCTGGCCGATCAAAGCTCAGCCACGAAAAAGCTTGGTATGAGTGGAAACTGGGATGTAAAGGGGGACCGTCCTATCAAATTGTGTGGGTAATGATCCCAATAATCGCAATAATACCCCCGAGTGGGTATTTGGAGTGTTGGCGTTGTAGCGTTGCGACGATGTCAATTCGCGATCCATCATTCAGGAATGGAAGTTCAAGGGCAGAAGGGGGCACAGGAGAAAAGAAAAAAATTCAGGGTGTGTTTCTATTGATTGGTTCCTGGCCCCAGCTGCAGATCCCCCTGATTCTATTCCATTATGGGAAAAGATTGGGGGAAAAATGAAGATACATCCGACGCCACGCCGAACCTTACTTGCTGCACCGTTAAAGTTTTTTCGTGCAGACGCAGGCAGATGCAGGTACAACACCTTAACAGGGTGGCATTGGGACCTTGGTACCTTACATACGTGGGTAGTGCCACTTTGATCTCCCTGTCCCCTTGTCATTACGCCTTGCTAATTGTCTCTCAGGTACCGATAGCATCCAATCACATCCAATTCACCCAACGAACAGCCGACAACTGCCAATAATAATCCCTGGATAGGATATACTACGGTACATAACCTTGGTGGCGTTAATCTTCAAATCTTGAAACTGACCATTCTCTGTTCCCACTCCCCCCCCCTTCTACCCTCTACCCTCCACGCCAAGTCCTTGAAATCGTCTTTAATCTCATTCACCCACCCCTTTCCACTCACTTACTTGCCTCTGCCTCTTTCTTTTCCTTACAATTCGGTCTTGAGGCTTTGTCCATTATCGTCGTCCTTCTTTGCCCGGAAGCAAGTCGCTCATTGTAACAGGTGAATTTCTCACCAAGCCACTCATTAACAAACATTCTATTCAGGTCAGGCGAGGTCGCTTGTTCTTAGCGCTTCTCAACCTGTTTGTTTGTCACCTTCACTTCTACCAGCATTAACTGCTGTGCTTCCGGCTTCATTACCGACAGTTGCGCATCGCAAACAATTCGATTTAACCCACAATCGAGTAACGCCACGATTGATCGCAAAGTGTCAGAGACAAGATAACCGAAGGTTCGGGACGTCGCTTACGCAAAGCAATCAAATTTATCAAGGATTCCCATCGTTAAGATCACAATGAAGTACTCGTCCGCGCTCGTCGTGGCTGCGGCCTCAGTCGCCAATGCCGGATTCTGCAATGACGCTTTCGAGGAGTTTGGCAACTTCTTCTGCCCCAATCCTGTCAAGCAGATCAAGTACAGTGGCCTCGACATTGCTGGCAAGTACCGAGCTGTCGCTACCATGGACAACTCTGGAACATGCACGTTCGAGGACAAGGACTACTCGGGCCCCATCGCTCCCTTCGACGAGGACGTGAGTATCATTTCCTATTCCGTGAGATGGGTTCCTCAGCGCTAACGCAGTGGCAGTTGACCATGCACTTCCGGGGTCCCCTCCAGCTGGCGCAAGTTGCTGTCTACCACCCGTCCTCGTCCACAAGCAAGCGCGATCTTCCCAAGCCTCACTCCAAGCGCCACGGTCACCAGCACCTTCACAAGAAGCACCACGAGCATGTGCACGCCGAGAAGCGCGGCGACATCGTCAGCGCTGTTATTGATGGTGTCCTCCAAACCTGGGAGAACAACTGGTTCGGCCCCAGCACTGCTGCTAACGAACCCACCGCTACCGCCGTCGCTGCGGCTGTTGCGACCCCTACTGCCGAGTCCGACGCGACCAGCGCCAAGGCAGCTACCACCTCTGCTAAGTCTAGCAGCTCTGACGATGATTCCGACTATGTCCCCGTTGGTGATTATGGACGCACTGCTTATTACAACGCCAAGGATCAAGTTGCCGACGGTATCGTCTTCCTCGGTAACTACGGTGACCCTTCACTTTCTGGAACCTGGGACACGTAAGTCGACGGCCCTTGGATTATGCTATCGAGAAGATTGTGGAATACATAACTAACAGACGCGTAGTGTCTGGGGTTCTAGCTTGGCCTACGCCAACGAGGATGGCTCTGGTGCTGCCGCTTCTCCCACCATCCTGAAGGAAGGCACCATCGCCGACACGAGCGAAGTCATCATCGCCTCCGACAAGGAGTGCAAGGGTGACTGCGGTACTGTTCGTCCCGGCTCCGTTGCCTACAGTAAGCTCCACCCTCAGACCCGCACAGATTTGCGAATAATATAGCTGCATACTAACGTCATATTCCAGAGGGTTTTTCTGGACCCGACAAGGTCTTCCTTGCCGAGTTCAAGATGCCCATAAGCGGCAACTCTGGCACGAACATGGATATGCCCGCCTACTGGCTGCTCAACGGCGCCATTCCCCGTACCGGTCAGTACAGCAAGTGCAGCTGCTGGGCCGGTGACAACGCTAGCCCGCAACAAGGTGGCTGCGGTGAGGCCGACATCGTCGAAATCCTGCGCTCCGGTGACACCAAGGCCAAGTCGACCTTCCACTTCGCCGCCGGCACCGGTGACTCTCACTACTTCGACCGCCCCACCGACAGCACGATGAAGGTCGCCGTCGTTTTCCAGGCCTCGTCCTCTACCGCCTCGATCAAGGTTCTCGACGACGACTTCGACTTCGCCACCAGCCTGACCTCCGACCAGGTCGGGGATCTCGTTGCCGATGAGTCGGACTTCAACCTCTTCAGCTTAATGAACTTCGCTTCTTAGATCAGCGAGATTGTGACAGCTGAAGGAGACGGAGGGGGTTCTGGATAGCGCAGCGTGTTGCATACGATGGGTGCGCTTGAAGGGTGGCAGATGTCAATTTCTAGACTTCTTGTTTTCACGATGGATATAGGGTCAGCTTGCTTGGCAAATTTTTTGCCGTCGTATTACCCAATTCGCGTACCAAATGATTTATTCTGCATCGCATTGTTATATCTGATGTGCCTTTTTTTTTCTCTTTAAACATGAAGTTGTAGTCGCGCGATAGTACTGGTTTAAATCTCATGGGATATAGACGGAGTTATACGCGAGTAGCCCAATTTCCTGACGTTAGGTTATGAGATCTCATGAAGTCGAGGGTTCCCTTGTCCTACGTTGAGGCTCTTGCGTATGGTCTCGGGAGCATCCCGAGACAGGCCCAGTGTTCCGTGCAACCTGGGACCAGCAAAATGACTTATGATCCTCATTATGATCCGCACGACTTGGTCAATTATGCTTTACCTCAACCCCATGGTATAAATCAAACTAGTCGTTCATCTCAGCACGGCAGGTCAGTCAGGTCCTGTTGTAAATAACTGCTTGTTCCTATATCCGAAACAAGCTTCTATCCCCCACGCCTCTCCACGAAACAACTCCTACGCCCTCATCCTGGCTTGACATAGAACGATCGAGGTGGATGGAACGATGTGAGATCTCGATAGAGGCGATGTACTGTGGCCTTGGTACCTAGAGGTACTGCTTGCATGTGTGGCACAGTCGTTTAGAACACTGAGATTCGCTAAACCGTCACACCCAAAATGTGCGAAACGCACTGTGAATGTGCTTAAATTTCATTCTGAATCTTTACACCTTTCTAATACACATCGTTGCAAACTTCTCTTCCCTATTTGCAATCGAAGTCCTATGGATATCAAATAGAAGATTTTAAATGCGGTCGTCTCTGGAGTCACTTTCTTCTCCCACCTAATCCCACCTAAGAATTCTCCAGTTCCTCCCTCTTTCACAGACACTCTACAGTTTCTCAAATCTCCAACTTCACATCTCCGACCTCACACACGAGCATTCCACAGCCTCTGACATCTGAGCATCCTACAGTTTATTCTACAGTCTATCTTAGCATCCAAGCATTCTCCAATCTCTCTGTCGCTCGAGGACATTTTAAGCATCGTGAGACTTGACTTGCGCCATTCTTAGGTACTCTACCTCCGGAGTCTTGGATTTATGTACAGGCTCTGGTCGGGGTATATGGGACATTGATTAACGAACAGGTCCTAGTTTCACTACGCTCTGGCTCGAGTCTTAGCGGAATTGGTTCCCAACTTGGTCCCTGTACACCAAGCTCCATGTGATCAAGCCGTCTACTACGGCTCGATACTCCTGCGGCCTTACCTGACGATCCACTGCTCCCACAGCAAGAAATGGTATTTCACGGTATGTCTGAATCTATTCAGATATGATACCTTACGCTAACCTAACGACAGCGTATTAGAGCGGCATACGACGTGGCGGGCCGGATAAGGCAGTGGCCAATTGGTGACATTGGAGTACTCAGTGGACCGGCCCTCTATTCGAAAAAGGTACCGATATCGAAGTTCGCAACTCTAAAGACATGATCACTCTGCATATGGCTTCCTTGGAAGGGAAGTGCGAAATGGCTCGATTTCACTCGTGGCCGATGTTCAAGACTGGTTGAAAGCTACGGCTAATGAGCAATACAAGGAGGCTTCGGCGCTTGTATTCGCCCCTCAGGATATCCTGCGGTCTTCGTTCCGAGCCAATGGGTCATGCCGAGGGAGCTAGCTGACAAGAGCATTCACTTGGGCCGGAGAAGGCGGTGACGAAGCTGTTCTCAACAACGCATATGCCGAGGCTCTGATCGACGGCATTGGAGTCCTCGGTGGACCGGTACGCATATTTATATTCTCCGACCGAACCTGACTGTTTCATACTCGCGCAAATTCACTGCAGTCGGTGATGTTGAGGCGCTTGATATTAGGGAGAAGCTTGTAGAATTCTTACCCTCAGGTTCATTATCACAATTAGCCTTTGGGAATGACGACCGTATCAGTTAGGACGCCGGATTCATCTGGCAATACGCAGACAGAGCTCGTGGTACGGCAGATAGCACTCCAGCGTTTGTCGTTCACAAAACAAGAAAATGTAATTAAATTCATCTCTCATTTTCATGTTTGACGTAGCTAACAATTCTCAGGCATCCGCTACATCTCTGTCTGCACGCGCTGGGCCGCTAACCGGTGATTATCACTTGTCACCTCCTATTGTAAGTTTCCTAACCTACGCACTTTATCACGTTGGACATGGCTAATGACTCTTAGATTCCTGCGACGCCAGGCTATAAGCCAGCCTAACTCGGTGCAGCGAGTCCATCGCAAGTTGATTATCATGGAAAATTGGCCACAGGAACTCTACTACCACGTTGTGTCCTTCGTGGACAAGCGTGTAGGTGAAGCCGTCGCAACAGAGCCCTCGCGACGTTACGACAAGTTTTGACCGCCCCTAACCCGGCGCGGTGCACCGCAGCTGGATAGCTAGCCGCATCGTACATTCCGTCCTGCCCCTAGAAGGAGTATAGGAGTTTGTTACTGAACTCCAGGAGCATTTCACGGTATGTCTTAATCTCTTCAAGTACGATACCTTATGCTAACATAATGATAGCGCACCAAGGCAACGTATGATACCGCTGGCTAGTAATAGAGTCTTTTCAATGTTTCGACAAGCCTTAACCGCTTTCAATCCGGCGCAGTGCAACTCAGCCCAAACGACGCGGCTGGCTAGCCAGCTGCGCAATCTCACAATCCGGCAATACTATAAGTACCTAGATTAGGTACTCATCGTTGTTCCAGAAGTGTTGTGGGCTACTTCTACGGCCTCCGGGGTCAAAAATCAACTCTTGATTTATGAATGCCGACTTATTATATGTTGGAGAATATCTGGGAAACACGGCCGACCGCCTTCTCAGGGAAGACGATAAATACGGATCAACGATGCTCCATCTCGCTGTTCTCAGTGCTGTAACCTTAGCAGCGTATCATGGCAACATAGAAATATTGCGGTTGCTTGCGGACAATAATGCCATCCGCCTTGATCTTTTTAGCGCGGTCTCACTACTACTTGACAGCGACGCCAACATTGCAACAGAAGATGTTGACTTATGGACCCCGATACACCATGTTGCATATTACGGCAAACAAGCCATAGTAGGAATTCTGCTCGATAACGCGTATCAGTTGCGATTGGGTCAAGCCGATACCAAACCGAGGACAACATCAGCGGCATCGGAAGTACCCATTGGTCCACACCGTTGTGTATATATTAGACATTGTGCCGTACAGGATAGCTCTCATAGTAAAGTGCAACTACTTGTCTAGTTCATCTGTGACTCTGGAGGCATACCTCTGTAACTGCTTCAAAGCATTCCCTCCGTCTTCCTGTCGTTTCCTTCCACGGGGTCTAGGAATCGGATTGAAGCGGATTCTCGCCGTTCGCTGACGTCGCGTGTAAAAAAATCACTAGATACAGTTATCCGCAATCGAATAGCTACAAGTGCCGGGTCTCTGAGGTAGCAACGGGAGATAGCGCCCTTCCGTGACCGAGACAGTCCTACAGTGTCACTTGGAGAACATCGCAAGTCCATCAGACGAAGCCAAGGCCCGTTGCTATCCATCAAGATGTCTGACTATTAAGGATAAGACGCACGTGAAATCGATCTCAAGAAGCAGCGATTCTGTCTCTCGTCTCTTATCAAGGTCATCGGGCACCCGGTTGTCCAATCCTTTCTCGAGCGCGATGCTCGTACCGGACAGCTGCGCACCAAACGACTGGAGTAGCACATGACGACTGTACTTCCTCGCGGAGCCTAGATGAGCCTTCTCCAGAGTCCCCCGAGAAGCAGCCAGGCTAGAAAATATATCCGTCATAACATAGTAAGCCGGGCGTCACTCGGAAGTTTTCACACAGGAAGAGGGAAAGGGGACGGAGACATTGGCAAGGGGTCTAGAGCTTCGTAAGCTACATAAGTCCACGGGCTGGGGTTGCCTTTTCGCCGCAGTCCTTGGACGGACAGGAAGGAATGGGCTAGATGCCGCCAGTGAAACCCCACGGCGAACTACCTACCGGTGTTGGGGGAGGTGTCCCATTATGGCGCACAACGGGCTATGGAGCGTTCTTCGTGCTAGATTAATTGGTAGATCGGTTGCGGCTCCAATGGTGGAGCGACGGCTCACGCGCTTAGCTGCCTCCTAGGTACTGTCAGCTAGCTGAAGACGCTTCGATCGATCACAACGACGTCACACTATACAGGAGCGGAGGGCCATGGAGAATAACGTTGGGAATTTCGCCATTGTCAGCCATATCAGAAGGTGTTATGTCATCGCACCATCAGCCTACTCTAAAGATAAAGTACCTAAGGTAGGTACATATCTGTCGGTACAAGTAGGAAGAAGGGGGGTTCGTCCAATCTGAGCTTCTTACCCGTGATGTTTGTGTGGGAGTGAGATCGAAGATGCATCTGCATGCTGCCGTGTCTCTCTGCGGGCAGACCCGGTTGGATCTTAGAATCCATACATGAACAGTGGGTATAATTGGGAACCTGCAGATGGTTAGTGGTAGAGAAGCAGGTACCTAACCTTGTAAGATGTAGTCGACGTTAATGATAATACTCCTGTTTCCGCCCAGTTCCTGCGGAGCAGATCCTCCGTGTTGAAGCATATCCAGTCACGAATTACACAACATAACTTTCGTGCATCACAAACACAGGTGTACTTGAAACAATCAAAAGTTCTAACGAGTCGTGATTACCGCTTTGGAACTCGGTCAACCCTGGGTCGGTCGCTTCTAAATACGTCACTGGATTCGAGTCGAACCTGGCTAGACATCTAAATAACTCGTTACTACCTTCGACGAGTGAAGGTCAAGCACTTCTGCTATAAAGCCTAGAAATGACCCGCTCAGGCTCATGAAACCCGTTTCCACACGGATTCGAACCTATTTCATAATATCAACACGCCTTCTAGCTGAAAGAGATACTACCTTCAGTTAGCGCTATGGCGGAAAGAAAGGAGACAGCCCCTGACACGGATGGCACCCTTCGTGACGGATACTTAACAGCAGAGGACCGTACAGAGTTACCAGACACTATTTCTGACCTCACCCCAGACGTATCCCGGCATAGATCCAACAGACGGAGCACCATAGAATCGAGAGACTCAGGTCAGAGCCGTCGGAGTCGTAATCCGGATTCGGAACCAATGGATACCCAGAAAGTCCGAGAGAAACTGCAGAAAGCACAGTATGCACCGAGTAGTCGTGAACGAATAGAAGCTCAAGGATGGGTCGACGCGCACTACCGCGAGGCAAACCCGTGGTACGGTCAGACAAACAAGAAACCCGTGTTCAGCTTGGGCAAAGCCTTGCCACGCATAACTCGCTGGTCTAAGGTTAGGCCAGGAGACGCAGTGCCAATTACTAAGCCTCGAGCCAAATCTCCCGAAGACTTAGCAGAGCTTGGCGAGGTCGTCTCCAATACGGAATTCCCGGACGCTGAGAAGGAGGTGGGCATAGTGCAGAGCGATGGCTCAAACGCGAGAAGAACGGCGGCCGGCGTCACTCATGGAGACAGATACAACGACGCCGGGCAGCCCGTCTTCGAATATCACCCCGAAGACGGATCGACACGCAGAGAGCGCACCAGCAATACGACCAATACGAGAAAGAGTAACGGAAGCAATCCCAACTTTGGTATTGACAGTGAGCCGTTAGGCCAGCGGGAGCATGATGAGGTGGAGGAGGGGGACAGAGATCCGAACGAGTTCCGTAACTGGTGGGCCCGAATCCGCGCGAAGCATCCGGAGCCGCTCGCAGAATTCCTTGCAGTAAGCCCTTTTCTAGCACCTAGCATCTTCGATCGTCTAGACTAACTCGATGTGTAGACAGGTATTGCCGTATTCATGGGATTGGGAGCAACGCTCTCTGTAAACCTCTCCGAGAACCAAGAGACAAAATACGGCAGCTACGAAACCTCATGTTGGGCTTGGGGTTTTGCCTGGATGTTCGGTATTTATCTAGGCGGTGGCGTGTCGGGCGCACATATGAACCCGGCGATATCGATCAGTCTGTCGATCTTTCGCGGCTTTCCCTGGAAATCGTGCGCCGTCTACGTCGTCGTGCAGTTCCTCGCCAGCATCGTAGCAGGAGCTTTAGCGTACGGCATCTATCGAGATACCATTCTCCATTTTGACCCTAATATGACGGACACGGCCAAGACCTTCTTCTCGAGCCCCCAGGAATGGGTCTCGCTCGGCACCGCCTTCATCGACCAGGTGGTGGGCAGCGCAATTATGATGATTGCAGTCTTCGCGCTGGGAGACGATCAAAACAACCCCCCGGGCGCGGGAATGCATGCCTTGGTATGTCATCAAGACTCTTTTCTCGGACGTGGCCCATTTTCCCTAGCGAACAGGTGCTGACAAGTTGACTTTAGGTGCTCGGATTGTTACTTACGACCTTGAAATTTACCCTGGGTTACAATATCGGTTCAGCACTGAATCCAGCTTCTGACTTCGGTCCAAGAGTTGTGGCCTGGGCAGTCGGATACCGAGGTCCCGAGACCTTCGGGACGGGGTGGTGGTTTTACGGCCCGTGGCTTGCCACTCTAGTCGGGTCCATCATCGGTTGCGTCTTGTATGACGGTTTTATCTTTGTGGGATCGGAGAGTCCAATCAACTACAAATTCAAGGGAGGGTTCAAGATCAAGAAGCGAACCCGAAAGTTGTTCGACTTCGTCTCAAGGAAATAAGGGCAGCTGTACTTCCCGGAAGGCGTTGTAGTCGCTGAATGGTCATGAACGATTACGAAGTCCACGAAAAGGAGATACGGCAGTTTTAATGTTATTATGCAGATATGCAGACATACATCATATACATCATATCCTCTTATAGAGATGATGAGGGTATCTTATCTAGATATTTTGGAGGTACAAGCGTATTGATAAATCACGTGACATACAAGTCCGTGCGCTGCCGAAGCGAGCCAGTTAGACAGTGACCGAATACCGAGGTTCTTTCTTGCCTCTTCGCCTCGGGTTTCTTCCATCAGGGCCTTGCAATCGCCAACCTTTTTGCATCATCCATCCCTCCAACATAGGCATGGTATTGTAGTATATCGGATTGCAGGATATCGCATCTCATTATGGCGTCGCCTCCGAAGCCCTGGGAGCGTTCTGGCGCGTCAGCACCTGGTAAGTTGAACATGGCACCAATTTCACGTGTCAACAATTGCTTTGTTCTTACACCTCGTAGCAACCCCTACCGCACCAACAGCGACAGCGACAGCGACAACGACCAGTATGCCTTCGTCCCCGACTTCCAACGCCATCACTTCTCCTGCATCGGCAAATGCGGCAACGAACGCAACATCCGCCGCACCTACCATTCCTCCACGTCCCGATTCGCTCGCCTCGGCTGTCAACCAGAACGCGTCGGCATATAGTCGAGCGCCGTATAATTCCGCGTACAGCCCGTACTCGTCACCGCTTAATAGGTTCGGTGGCTATGGTACGGGAATGTACGGCGGTATGGGTAGCTATGGTGGTTATGGTAACATGTATGGGGGAATGTACGGTGGCATGCCCGGAATGATGCCGAACGACCCGAACAATCCCAACAGCCTTACCACCCGTTTCGGCAACAACACGCAGGCTACCTTCCAGATGCTGGAGGGACTCGTTGGCGCCTTCAGTGGCTTTGCCCAGATGCTAGAAAGCACATATATGGCAACTCACTCAAGCTTCTTCGGTAAGTGAACTAGGACGTACAGCATTACAAAGGGTGAATGGATTACTAACTAAGTGATAGCCATGGTGTCTGTGGCTGAGCAGTTGAGCAATCTACGCAACACTCTTGGGTCTGTCTTGGGCATCTTCACCATTATGCGATGGCTCCGTACCCTATATGCCAAATTAACTGGCCGGCCGCCTCCGGTCGATGCAATGGCGCTCACACCATCCGCCTTCGCCCGCTTTGAGGGCCGTCAAGTACCAGGCGACGCTAACGGAGCTGGCCAAGGCAAACCTAGTAGAAAGCCTCTGATCTTCTTCCTTCTTGCAGCTTTCGGTCTACCATATGTTATGAATAGGATCATCCAATCAGTCGCCGCATCCGCTGGCGAGGAGGAACGCAAGCGCCTCGATGTTGCGGGCCAGAATGCACCTCTAGACCCAACTAAACTCGAGTTTTGCCGGGTCCTGTACGACTTTACCCCCGAAGCTGGTAACGCTACCCAAGGCGTGGACCTTGCTGTTAAGAAGGGTGATTTTATCGCTGTGTTGAGCAAGAGCGATCCTCTGGGCAACCCGAGTGAATGGTGGCGCTGTCGAGCTCGAGATGGACGCCTAGGATATCTGCCTGCGACATTCTTGGAAGTTGCCAAGCGACCTGGGCAACCTATCGCCGCAATTCAGGCTGCTCCTAGTGCCCCTGGCGAACCGATCACATCGTCGAAACCCTCTCAACCGCCGGTTGTCACTAGTAAAGCTGGGGATATTACAGCTGAAAGCTTCCAGAAGGAACAGTTTTACTCCTAGCGTGAGAATTCTATGCCTTATGGTAGTGCTCCACTCCCGAGACGAGAGTGGGAGCCCAATGCTCCTTATCCTCCCCCTGAACGTATGTACCGACAGCGAGAGCGTGTGCCTATGAACTGGAACTTTGGTCATCCCCCAAGATATGGCGGGGCATGGCAAGACGGTCCAGTCGACAGAGCTGGTTCGACCATCGGACGCCGGCCTATACTTGATCCCAGGTCTGTTGTACCGGCTAGATCCAGATATGCAGCACATCGCCCAGAAGCCCAAGCTACGTCAAGTGACGCAATACGCCGAGAATTGATACGCTCAGAAGAAAGACGACAAGCGTATCGTCTGGGATTAGGAGCTCGCGAGAGACATTGGCTGGGCTTCCCAGAGAATACACGATCTCCCAGCCGTACCGATTTCCATCTTTACCGGGACGTTACCGGACTACGACGACCTTGGGAAGACAGCTAGGAGTCCTCTTAAGTACCTGGGAACCGACTGGCATATTCCAATTCTATTGTGAAGGGAGCTGGGGTTTCAGCATGGATACAGGTCGATACATAATGCACTACGGGACATACGTGTCACTATATAAAAGTGTTCGGTTAAGAAGGGGTGTTCATAGCAGGCATTTGCATTTTATTTCGTGATCGGCGTCAGGATACGGTCAGCTTTTAAGGAATGGCGTAAGCGATGCTTCGTAATGAAAAGTCTAAGAGCACGTGAAGTGTGAGGTGTTTTGCTATGGGGAGTTCGAGCTGTCTGGCAGGTAATAGACCAGATTTCAGACCCCAACCACCTTCCAGTGACAATATCAAGTTGGTATTCACCTATGATGTGTGAAATGCGTTTGTGAGATATATACATGGAAAACTAGACTTGAAAAGCAGTAGTTATCCATGTGGTGGCCGTGCCGAATTAGAAAGTCGCCAAAGCTTTCAACCTTATTTACACATGAATATCTAACTCCAACCCTGGGGGCCGCTATTCCCACTATGAGGACTTAGAGATGGAATGGCATTATCTCTCTAAACCAACCATTCTCGGTGTACCAACACGCGAGAGACCGTCCCTCTTGCGTCTCTTTGCCGAGCCTCGCGTCTGTACATGTGGTCACCACGTTTTCTGTTCCGGTTTGGCTGAATTGTCAAATTCGACCAACATGAGTTATTGACATTGAGGGATCGTTTAAACGACTTTATAATCACCAACGTTAGTCGCATACTTCAACCGAGCCTTACGTATTTGGTGACAATTCTAATTCAATGACTGTGCAATATACTCATGAGAACCTGCCCAGTGGCATGCCCCTTGCAAGTCGAGCCTCCGGTTCAGGCACTGTTAGTATAGTAAGGTCTTGATTGTTTGGCGAAGGGCATGTCAAACATTCAATGTAACACACGATACATCCTGTGCCATGCTCCCTCTGCCTCCTATCTTACCTCTCAGATCATGCTGTCACGTACGTTTCTGGCAAGGGGCGAACACATGATGGTCTCTGAAGTCGGCTGATACTCCATATGTAGCTGCTTAACGCGCCACTCTACCACGTACGACCATAAGATCTGGAAAACTCGGGATCCCGTCCGCTCTCCCCTTGATAAACCAGTTACTGCCGGACTAGTAGTTGGGTCGGTGACGACCAGCGAATCCCTGGTGTTGTACGTTTTGCACTTTTTGTGGCCTCAAATCTAGAGCCACCCCCTTTTTTCATCTTTAGCGGTTTTCTAATTTCTCTAGTCTCTGAATAACTAATTTACATTACCTAATTATCGGACCGTACTGCGTTACTTCGCTTCTCTGTCACCCTGTGATTAATCCCTTACTTACTTACCTCTTAACTATAGTATGAGGCCACATCGACAAGTGAATGGCGGTGAATTAGCTATAATTTGGTCGTCTCAAACTTTCCATTTATGTAATTCATCTATCCACGAAGTGTATTGGTCCAAGCATAACAAATAAGAAAACTTTTCCTTTCCCTGACAAAACGCTTAGTATCGGATTAGAAGTTGAAGTCCATTGTACAACTCGTGATTTCATTAGTCTCTCGTCGCCTCTCTCAGTCTAACTTCCTCAGCAAGGTCGTAGACAGCGGCAAAACTCGGGGCTGTCCCTCCCCTGTCGAATGTATCCAGGTGTATGTATCTCTTACAAGAGCCAAGTGACGGTTCCACAGTTCCAATTAAAATAAAAGCATCCGGTGCAAACTCCCTCCCCCCCCTTCCCTCCTATATTTACAGTTTCACTTCCCCTTCCTCTATCGGCTGTAAACCGCCCTCTCTACCCCTCTAAAAGCGAGGTAGCTGAGGGCCGAGAACGCGAACGCCAGCTCGAAGCCGACGTCGCCGCCAAAGTCGGCGCCGCAGAGCTTGCCGATCGGGCCCGTGTACCACTCCTGGGCCATGCCGAGGACGGCGCCGGCGACGCCGAGGCAGAAGGCGCCGACGGCGGCGAAGCCGGGGGGCAGGCGGGAGGGCTCGCGGTACGTCTCGGGGGCGTAGCGGGAGAAGGAGGCGCGGCGGAACACGAAGTGCTCCGTGAGCGAGATGCCTTCGTAGATGGCGAGCCAGTACCCGATGACGAGCATGAAGCTCTCGAGCGCCGACTCGAAGTGGTCGTAGCCGGCGAGGGATATGCCGAGGTACACCGCCGTGCAGACGAAGGTCCACACGAACCGGGGCACGCGGCTCGTCTTCTGGGACATGAGCTGCAGGGACAGCGCCACCGAGTACAGGTTCGGGCAGTTGTTGCCGATGATGGAGAGTCCTAGCAAGACGATGCAGAACTCGCCGAAGCGACCATAGCGGGGGACTAGGACCTCGGCTAGGAGGCCTCCAATGGCCGCGTCGTTGTACGATTCGGAATAGTCCTGGTTTGCAGCCATGGCCGTGGCGACAGCCGCTCCTAGAAGCTCGGTGAAGCATAGGGATACGAAGAGGCCGGCGAAGGTCCACGAGAAGATCGATCTCCGTGAGCGGGTCACCGGCTGGTATACGGTATAGTCTGCGGCGTACGATGTCCAACCCGTTGCGAAACCAAACACGGACGCGGCGAAGGAGAGGACGCCGCCGGCTTCCGCGGGGCCCGTCTTCAGGGGTAGCAGCGAGTTGAAGTCCCCCGAATGAGCAAATGTGCCCAGCACAAGCAGGAAGATGATAAAGATCGGGATCCAGGACCACTTCTCGTACGTGTGTACGATTCGGTAGCCAAAGGTACAGATGATCAGGGTTGCGATCGAGATGACTAGGATTCCGGCCCAGCCTGGAACGTCTTGATTGACCGCATGGAAAAACTGAGCACCGACGATGACGTTTACAGACGCCCATCCGATACAGGCTAGGATGTTAAAGAAAGCAACTATCAGACGAATCATGGTCAGATGGTTAGTTGCCTTATAATAGGGACTGAGGAGATCAATGAAGCTTCAACAACGTACCGAGTTTAACGCCATAATAGCCAAAGTAGAACCGAGACAGTACCATCTGTCGAAGACCGAACTTGGGGCCAAACGTGGAGAAGAAACACACGGGTAAAATCCCGAGGAAGTTGACGAATACGATTGTTAGGGCGGTGTCGACGAATCCAAGGTTGAAGACGGGCAATGCTAGAGCGCCAATCGCAAAGGATGACACTACCATGTTCGCGGAGAACCACTAAACAGTGTAAGCATTACTGAACCGTAACTGAGAACTAAGAGTAGATAGAGGCTCATCTTACCAGCGTGCCGACCTGGACCATGCTCGAGTCGGTTCTCTCATCGTCCGGAACGCGCTCGATACCGCGCTGTTCCACGCCGAACTTGCCAGCAAAGCGCTGTATTTTCGCGTAGAGAGATCCACCATCCGTGAAGGCTTCACTGTGGACGGCGTTGCCGTCGTCGACCGCTTGGAGGCCATAGTTGACCTCGGCGGATTTCTCTCTCTGCACAGACTCGATGTCATTGCTAGTGGTAGAGTCCGGCATTTTGTACACCGTTCCGCAGAGGAAAGTCGTTAGGATGATTATGGGTTATGAGCGATTTGATCCGGTGAGACGAATGGTAAGTTTGATTGCGTCCGGTGAGGAAAATAAAATGATTCGATGACTTAGAGTTTGTGAGAGAGCTTGATAGCTGGGGTTTTTAAAATAGGTAGTTAATTATGTCGTCGGTTCCTGGCCTCTGGGGGTCAACTCCGCTGTTAGAGAAGCCGGATCGCGATGGTCAATGCAGGCCGGAGGACGCCGACTTGAAAAAAGGTGCGCCCTACTTACCTGGAGTTATGTAGTGTAAGAAGGGATGAGACGGGCGTTTATAGAGGTGCCTTTGCAGGAGCTAGAATATGCCAGTGACACAAGAGATTAGCAAATGTATAGGACGAGACGTGAGGAAAGACTTGGCATGCATAAGCTCCATGAGTCAAGGTGTGGCATACCTGAAAGTGCTATTGGATGGATGGTCTAGATAAACAGATTCAGCGCGGGATGAGATCTGCGACCCTTGTAGCTGGCTAAGGTTGCAACCTGGATGGATTGGGCACGTCTGGAGTTTGTATTGATATGGGCGGGACCATTCGTCGAAGAGCTGTAGAATCCACCTTGTAGTCTGCAGTCTGCTTCGCCCTGACGATATGCAAGGGCCATCCGTCTATAGAGACGTATAGATGCGGAGTTGGGCATTTTCGGTCTGAAGGGTGGTGTTACTCTCAGAAGGTAATCGGACAACAAGTCAACGATGGGTCACGATATCGGCTTGATGACCCATTCGAATGAGATAAACGTCTAAATAGTCGTCAGAAGAGCCAATAGGGTGAAACCTAGATCCTAGAGCCGCCACTAAAGCTAACCAGACGAGGGTATGGTCCTTAAGCAGCCTTGGCAGTAGAACTTTCTGATAAAAGTGAGCAAACCACGATCGTGGACCAAAAGAGGGCCCATCTCACAAACAAAGTATTTACTTACAAGGCGGCCAATGACAATAGAGGCCTTAGGTTGAGGTGTGCGGGAGTGAAGACTTGGACCCAAGTCGTAGCTGGATTCATGATCTGAGACTCGATTCAGATCGCCTTCACCACTCGGGATTACCAACGTGTATCTGATTGGGCGGTCAGTATCAAAGAATAAGGGCCTAGGTTACAGTCCAGATGGGTTTACCTTGGCAATGCTAGGAACAGGGATAAAGATCGAGTTCTTACATTCAGGATAAGATCTTGATAAGATATGTCGAGCACTTGAGCACTTAGACTGCAAGCTTATGGCTACGGCATAGGCAATTGGTCGCAGACGTAAACAATAACGTTGTGAAATTGTGAATTCACTATAAAAGCCATGTACGTTCTTCGGCGTTATAAGTTTAAGGTCGTCGACCTACATAAGAGACTGAAAAATATTGATGGAATAGGTAGGTCAAAGAGGATGAGATGGAGACGGGTAATTCCAAGGGAAGAGAAATAACGCGGAATTGCCGTCACCCCCAATGTCCTTCGAGAGTTCAAACCCAGGTACTCGGCAACGACCCAAAAGCCCCCAAAGCCCCAGCAAACACCTAATTTTAACATGCAGCAGCGGGTAACTTAGCCCCGTAAGGTTTAGCGGGGAAAAGCTTAATTCTTTTTTCCTCTCTCCGGATCATCGCATTGGCTCAGCTGAACGTCAGCATCTATGCAGGTAGCCAGGCGGTGACTTAGTTTTCGTCAGCGCACCACGTGCGAGGAGGATTAGTCCAGTCGTTTGACATTGATTGCCTTATCCTGCGGGCTAGCTCATGTGAGAGGAGAAATCAGGGCCAAGAGACTTGGGCGTGGAGATGCTGTGGTTCGGAACAAACATTAACGTTGAGCAAGACATGTTGTGACGGTACAGGTTACAGCCTGACCTAACCACAAGAGAAAGGCGAGTGTGCGTTGGTTATACTCAGCACTCAGCACTCAGCCAATGAAAGGGGTCAAAGCATGAAAGGGGGGAAGAGAAAAAAAAATATCGGAATCCGGAAAGCTGGTGTTTCGTCCACGTTTCCAAAACCACGGTAAGCGACATTACATACTCGTGGGAGGTATGACCGTCCTACCATCCTATTGTATGACAGAAAAGGGTTATTCCGTGGTGGGTGCATATCCACGGAACATACACTAATAGACTGACAAGTTGACGGAAGCAGGCCAGCATTGATTCCAAGAGTCAGGTAGTATCCCTAGAAGTATATATCATAGTCAAGAAATGGAGATGGAGTAATAATGAATAATTTAGGATGAGAGAATGGCCTTCCTAGACCGGTAAGGCTGAGTGTCGAAAGGGGTATGAGTATGAGGATTTTCGGTCACCGATTCAACTCGGTAGACATAGGTGGTTACACAAACGTGTATATCCGCCTTGAACAAGGTCATCCCTGACGAGGCTGGTTTGTTTGCGAACAAACCACAGTGCTTGATTACTTGTTCAAGTCCAATTGCTCCATGATTCCACAAACTGACGTCTAGCAAAGCAAACGCTAGCCTGGTTCGTTGCTGGAGACCAAATCCTACAACATCCATCTCTGGAATCTTGAAATTACCAAGCTCCTTTGGGAAATGGAGTTCGTCACGTCATTGTTGCATCATACTTCGGTTGCGTCATGGGGTCCTTTCGCTTTGTTTTATTATCGATGAACTCCCTCGAAGGGTTTTCTAGTAATCGAAATATGTGCGGGCATTTATTATGGTAAATGTTGTTAACATATCGAATTTACCTGTTAGATACTAGACCATGCCCAGCTCACACTCGGGCGGGGAAAAGCCGGCATTCTCCCGGTCGACAATCCATATGCGGTGCGTCTTGTCAACGATAACATTGCTCGGCTCTAGTTGCAGGTGTGACAAGCTGAGTCCGGGACTGTACTGTAGGTAAGGGTATCGAGATTCCACTAGCTGGTGGCTGCATCGTCGACGAGAGCCCGAATGTGGAATGTGAATGTGACTTTATCCATTGATTTGAGAGCTGAGCTGGTGCTTTCTGTGAGGAGAGGTGATCCTAGATGCCAGCCATGTTAATACTAGCGATATAGTCCATGACGAATGCGTAGGATCCGACTCTCCGCCGCCCTCGCAACAAATCTCGACACCGCCAGTGAAGTGTACGGACCCTCCTCGACTAGCGTCGTAGCAATCGAGCAGTGTAGCTGGAGACGGATAATCGGGTCCATCCCGACGGGGGCTACACAGGCTAGCAATCGACTAAGGGATTACAAGCTATCGAGAAGGCGGTCTCTTGTACGATATAACGACCCTTGAGGATGGAGTTGGCTAGACTCGGGTGATTTCTTTATCACCTTACATCAAGCTCAGCGAGAGATTCTGTCCCCAGTTCGCGACTGGACCGGAGCAATACGTGATGATGGTGTGAATATCACATCGAAGAGACACAGTTCGACTGTGCTGCCGATCGGTACCGATATAAAAGGTGTCTGTTGCGGAAATGTCGCGCATTTGGAGTGGAAAGGGGGAACTGCCGTTGAGACTTCCTTCTGGTCTGTGGTAGTTAATGATCAAGAGAAGAAAGGAAATTGAAGTCGTTGTAAAGCCCACATCACAGAGTCTAAGTTCATTCCACCGGAAACATACCCAACCCACCCGATCCAATGCGACAGTAAGGACTGGTAGGCAGCGAGCAGGGCTAAAAGAATCTGAGAACTCGACCGATGGAAGATACGGTCCACGGGGAGTTCCTAGCATGGGAAAGCCAGTGGATTGAGCTCAGCAAGCTTCGTAAACGTTTTCGCGGCGGGCTAGAGTTTCCTAAAGAGTGGTGTGAAGAGTCAGGCCCGCTTAAGAGATGAATATGATGGAAACCATCGCGACGGCTAGAAGAAGTATTGCTCCTCGTCTCGTCTTGATCTTGCCGGAACTGGTATCATTTCTAACCTCGACTAGACTATTCAGATGATAGGACGGGAATAGTATCTTAATAGAGGTCGTAACTAAGAGTGATGAGAATATGGCAATCAAGTGGAGTGGTTAAGATATAATTGAAGGTGGATGGATAAGTATACAGCAAAGATACCTTGGTAGGTAGGGATGAGAATCAGAAACTGCTCTTCGTAACTTACACTTTCTACTTACTACAGTTATTGTGGTTTAAAGATCGTTGCGTCTTCAATATTGACTCAACGACCTTACCTATGTATTTGTTCGTTACTTAAATAGAAGTTTAGCTATAGCGAGTAAGGACAAGTTCGTCCGCTGCATGAGTCTTTCGTAAGATATTTTGTGATGTAAAATCGCATCTTGCTCGCTGTTGAGAGTACGCCAATTCGGACGTGGCTACGCTCGAGTACGGATGGGTATAGAATGGATTGGTGGGTTTCGCATTTGACAGAGTTTCCGATAAGTAAAAACCAGAACACTCGGGATATATTCACTTCATCATATATTGCTAAGTCAGTGTTTGAGGTATGAGTAAAGTGATGTTAAAGTGTAAGAACCCACGTGAAATAGGTACCGGTGCCGAGCCCATCCCTTGGTGGACGGCTTCAGGCTTTTCCGGCCCGCATATTCCTGTTTCCGTACCCGTCCCGCATACCACCCAACACCCAGCCCCCTGGAGCCTGTCGCTAACCTTTTCAGTTAGCCGCAACAGCTCGTTTCTATTTTCTTTCTTTCCCTCTTCTGTCAGCATCGTCGCTATCCAATGGCGACATGCTAACTTCTGTCAATGAGGAATGAGGAATGAGGTCCGGGTTGGGCCGTACGAGAAGGCTAGTGTTCTTAGCTAATTCTCGTTTCGCCCTTTCTCGTATCTAATTGTATATCTCCCTTTGACCAGCCCATACGAGTATTTCTCGCAATGGCTTGGCAACGGTCGTTGGGCTGGGCTGAAGCGAAATGCCAGTCCAAGCCATGCGCCTCTCTTTTTTTGTCTCTCCCTCACTTATTTTGCTCACAGCCACTGACACGGAAATGACAATTCCGTCAGCAACTTGACTGGCCACATGTCTCACATGTCTCGTCTTCCCGCTTTGGTCCTTATCTGGTAATGAGGGTTATAGCCACAGAGGCCCGGATCAGCAGCTCCTCAGCCGCCTCGTGTATAAGCGTATCTTTTTCCCACCGATAGGTGATAGCCGTACCTTGCCTTCTACAGTAATCAATCGGGCATTCAACTCAGCTCAAGAAGGTTGGTTGCAGCAGTGCGCATAGGGCTAAAAGCTGTAGCGTGTCGGCCTTCTAATACCACTCTAGCCTAGTGGTATCCATTCGTCTATCGTCTTTCATATATTACGAAGTACTACTTCCCGCCTCTTACTTCCTAGTAATCTACATGTGATCCTCCTTCACTCTTTTATTTATGTTAGACGGCGTCCGCTCGTTTCATCTATCCTTATAATTAAAGGGATCGACAAGAAGGATTCTAAACAGTTACGCAATTTGCACAGATCCTTCAGCCTCTACTCAGCTCAGCTGTCAAATACCACTGACTCGCTGATATACCGTCTCCTCCCACGTGCGCTTGGATATATCTAAACCATAGCGTCTCGAAATCGTCGAAGATGCACTTCAACTTTATATTACCGGCCATTTTGGCCTTCTCCATATTAGGAGCGGCGTCTCCCATCCGCTGTCCAGACGTATGTCTATATGAGAGGCCCGCCCGAAGTTTACAACTCTTACTAACACATTTCTAACTTAGTCAAAACGAGATCTCATTCTAAACGGAGCGATGCCCGCCGAGGAGTGCTGTAGCTACGGAGTCTGCAAGAACACAGTTGTCGTCGCGATGGGTCAGGAAGAGAAGCCGCTCAGCTCAGCAGTCCGCTACAACGAAAGGCGGTGATGAAGCGAGAGCGGGTGCTTACACGGAGCACTCGCCGGGCATCAACAACTTCAGCATGAGAACGGCGTTTTTTACTAGTGGCTTAAAGACATTTTGCATAGTACACTTGGCGTTGGGGGCGGGGCATCGAACGGCGGAGACGATTTGATATTCAATTTGGTGGAATGGACGACTTTGCGTCTGGCCGATAGGATGAGAAACATTGCATTGCATGCGGCGGGGTTTATGGGTTTATGGCGTTACATGCGAGATGGATCTCGACTTAGACGATGTTGCATACCGTCTTCGAGAAAAACACACCTCCCAACAATGGGGAAAAAGATTGATATTCGAGTGGCTACTTTGGCAGCTCATCAATACGACCACCAAATTTCAACTGATTGATTTCTTTCCAATTACCCCGGGCCTTGTTGAAGACTATTGACCCCATTATGACATGATAAGGCTCATTAGCCTACTCGATGGTGAGATATTGCCCTGGCAACTTGGCGAGCCAGTCTTAATAGCGCCGAGCCCAAGCGAATATAGCTAGGTAGCGTGGAGCTATCTTGCTGCTATTTTTCTCGTATCTGCATACCTACTGCATTCTGCACTGACAGCAGATGCGGCTGTCTGATAATGCAAGTGGAAGTGATATCGCACGTTCACGCTTCTAATCACATCACCTTCTTATCGCAGCCACTTTCTCCTCACCGTCAACAACTCAAGGTCGAGGCTACTACTCTTCCGGACTGAAAGCTCCAGAGCGCAAGCCAGCCACGGCTTTTTGGAAGTTATCGCTTTTTCTGGACGGCCACGTGCGGCTTCGGCCGATTTCTCCCTCATGGCATGCTACGGTGAGGTATCGCGACTCACTCTATCGTCTCTAGTAAGCACCGAGCCCGGATTCCGAGTTGGAATCGGTCAAAAAAAATAAATAGATATCCTATCTCTCACGAGGCCCACAAGTCGCTTGGGCTCATGACCTCGCACTCACGATATGCAGTGGTGGAGTTTATGTCGAGACTTGTGTACGACAAATGGCGCGGATGGATATCTCTCGTAATGTCTCCCGGAACGAGTCATCGGTTCTTTCCAGCATAGGTGCAATAAAGCTTTTTTTGCGATATAAATAGGACCCCGCCACACGTCGGATACCCGAGAAGCTAGCTTGCTCACGTAACATCACGAGGTTTTTAGTGTCTTTGACTTCGTGATAGGTCGGATTAGCCGCATCTCGACGCTACCTAACCTATCAAGAGTCATTAAATCCGAAGTCATGAGCCGTCTAAGCGAAGCATCTGCTTCCCGACGTCTAGACTCGCGATGGTTCCCCGTAGCTTACTATGTATATGTTAAGAAGCTCACTGTTGGACTCAAATGGTAAGATGCTCTCAGAGCACGTGTAAATTTGAAATAAGCAATTCTTCTTCAGATGAGTAAGTCCATCCGTCCCAACAAAGTCTACCAGCGTAGAACTTCCACCAGTCTTATTATTTTCAACATTGACACCCACCCTCGTCTAATCGACCTTACAATCTAAAATGGCAGTTGTTATGATGCCACATCGATAAAGCCTTTTACACCCTTTCCATCGAGCGAAATTCACTCAGGGAGGAGCCAAAGCAAGGCCTCTCAGAAAAATCCATATCATGACATTGCTTAGACCGGGACAAGTGAGCTCCACTTGAGCTGATTAGGGTAGGACTGCCCTGAGCATATTTAAGTAGAACTGGCAAAGTTGTCATCAACCAATCAGCATAAGCCGAATTGGCTCAAAATGACGGGCTTGTGGTTTAGTGGTATAATACTCCCTTAGCATGGGAGTGGTCCGGGGTTCGATTCCCCGCGAGTCCAACATTAAGAGGTTAAATTCCTCTTATACCGCAATTTTTTGCTGGGTTTTTTTTTTTTTTTTTTTTTGCTATTATCATATGAAATTCCGCGCATTTTTTTGATATACAGGTCTCTAGACCCTCAACTCTCGACGTTAATCCTAGGTAGTCCGAAAGCTATGTCATTTTTGCAGTTTGCTTAGACTACATTTCAGTTAACGTTTGGACGACATTCAGTAGATTGGCTCTTCGGGTCTGGAAGATAGACTTGCTAGATATCTCGTCCATCCTCGTCCATCATGCTTAAGACCGGTCTTGCTCAAGAGGTGAGCAATGCACAGCGTACAGGCGAGAATGAAACTGGAAGATACATATATTCAGTACGATGACGGCAATCCCACGATGCCGTCCTTTTCTAACACTATGTACACCCTTTCCCTACCTAGGTACTTTTCTTTCTAGATTTGACACGTAGAATGCAATATCATCGCTTGCGCTATTTATGCTGCCGCCATTCGCTGTCCAACATTCGCAACTTCATACCGACGTATCCGCCGCGCTCTGACCTATCACATCACAGCACGATCAAGTTACTAATCTTCAGTCCCTGGCTCTCGACGTGGTATCTCCTCCGCAGCCCAAGGCTCCGCGTCGTCTTGAGCACCTCGTACGCCTCGTCGCCGCCGCCCGTCATCAGCATGGCGATGGGATGGTGTCTCGGGATGCCGGCGGGCGTCTTCTGCGGCTCGTCGAGCAGCGGCCGGATGAAGTTGAACCCCCACGGGTCCTCTTTTTCGCCTTCGTCCCTATCTAGCCTGGCTTCCCTGGTCTCGTCCGACACGATGATGACGAGCTGCAGCGAGTTGCGGTTCGGCGCGAACGACGGGATGTTGGCCAGTTTCTCCGAGAACGAGCACCCCCCGCGACGCATTACGATGACCTCGTGCGACCGCGGCGCCGCGTCCGGCAGCTTGCCCTCGCACGCCTGGCCGGCGAAGTAGATGCGCTGCCAGGACAGCGATTCGATGTGGGCAAGGGTCGTCGGGTTGGGTGCCTCGCGGACGTCAGGAAGAGATGTGGCACCAACCCCGACCGGCGTGATCGCCGGCAGTTCGACGTATTTATACTTTGGCTTGGGCGCGGGCTCGGGCTCGAAGGTAGCAGCAGGTTCCCGCAGGGCGGATGTGATCTGATGGAGGAACGAGCTGAATAAATTGGGACTGCTGATGACGGAGTCCTCAAGCTCAATGGTAGTCTCCAAGGAAGGCTCTGGTTCCATAAATGTCGCGTTATGTCCCGCCGTTTCTTGAGGAGCCTCGATCTGTAAAAGGAGGTCGACGATGACGGAGTCGCGAACACGATGGAATAAAGGGTCCGACATATCCTCTAGGACGTCACGAGCGACGAACACCTTTTCATCTCGGCCCATAGCCAAGTTACCAATGCTGTAGACTCTCCAAGCCCGCTCCATCGTCTCCGGAGGCTCTTCTACAAGCAGGGCAAGTTTCAGACCAGAGAGACTATTAATCGCAATGCCCTCGCTTCCCATACGAACTAGGTTATGTCCACCGAACATGAGGTTAAAAGCACTCCCCACAGATTGTTGAGTACTAGACGGAAACTCAATGACTGTGGTCTGGGCTTGTTTTGATACGGCGCAGACTCCGTCGTACGGGAGCATGGAAGGCGGTAACGTCCAGGGAAAATAGGTGTAGTTTTCTCTTGGCTTTTCCGTTAGCTTTGTCTGCGCTTCAGGTCCACCTAGCTTTGCAATTGTGTCTTCCGAACCACTATGTATGTTGGGTATCTGATGAAGCCGAATCAGCGTTGCCGCATTGTAGAGGTCTGGCCTCGCAGCAGTGGCAGATCCAGATAATGGAGGAAGAACTGGCGGACGAGGACACGTATTCGTAAAATGAGCATCGAAAGAAGGCTGGACAGCCTTTTCTGGTGACTGTTGCTTCTGACCTTGACGGCGGCCCTTCTTTCGCGGAATAATCAATGGATGTCCTTCCGTAGTGAATACATAGGAAGCATCCAATTTGTTGAGCGGGTGATCCGGATCAAATAGAAGGTAGAGATACTTTGCGGTCTCTCCGAGGAAGAAACTCTCCATGCGATCACTCTTCTCTCCTGTACGTACATCCTGCAGGCCAGACCAACCGCACTTTGTCCAGCATCGTCTGTTGATGTCTTTTAGAACCATTTCGCCAGCATACAGGTACCACGGGTCTCGAGTAGCACGATATAAGTGGTAGGTGGACTCGATGAATTCCGGCCGGCCGGGCCACCATCCAAGTCCACCTTCAACATTGCCATCACGAACAGACCATCGTTCGGGAAGGGCGGAGTAGCGGGTCCAGAGAGCCGTGTAAACCAGATGTGTCTCAATAGCTTCGTCAAGCTCACCAGCAAGAGCCAATAAGCCCGAGTAATATGCGCCCAAGCTATCAATCCAGTAGGCCTGCGGCGAACCAGTTGACATGTGCGCATTCACGTAGTGCGGGTGGTGCAGGCCGGAATAGAGATGTCGCTTGATCGCGGCGTGAGCATGGTGCCAGGCTTGTAGGAAAGAATCAGGTGAATTATCCTCATCTGTAAGCGGGTGATAGAGCTGGTTGGGGTCAAGCCAGCCTCCATCGGGGACTTGAATGGCCGTGCGATTAGGCAGCTCCTGGCCTGACAGCAAGATATGAGTCTTTAGAGCGTACTCGAAGAAGCTGTCAATACCCGCTCCGATCCCAGAGAATCCTCCAATCCAATGTCCTTCTTCAGCATCCACGCCAGCCCCAATAAGGCCGATGTTGCTTCTTCTTGACCAGACAGCCCAAAAGGCTCTCTTAGCTGCTTGTTCAAACCGCGGGTCTCCAGTGAGACGACTCAAGACAGTGAACTCGAGAACCAAACTACCTGCTCCAGCACTGCACGTTTCGGTAATTTCGGGCGAGTCTTCGGCCGGCTTTGGATCTACGTTGGCGTGACCATGAAGCGGCGAGTTCAGGTAGAACGGTATCCCGTAACGCAGGTTAACACGTGGGTAAGGAATGCCAGTCTGGGTATAGAAAGCTGGAAGTAAGCGTTGAGCTAGGTCCAAGGCAAGTCGTAGTAACTGTCCATCGTATTTAAAGCCATTCGGCCATGGAATAGGGGTTTTCTCAATATCGTCATCATCGTCATTGGCCCTGCGAGGGTCGTAACCAGAGATGGGCAACTCTCCAACAGCAAACAAATGGGCACTGAGCAGCCCACCAACACCCCTTATTACCGTTTCGAAAACCTGGACTTTGCTGTCTACGTCAAACCCACGGCCACGCGCACCCTGACCGGACGGGCCGGGCCGGCCATCCCCGTACTGCGCAACCAACGCGGCAACACCATCCTGGAAATCGCTCAAGGCTTTGGGTCCCGTGTCTTCACGGTCGGGCGGCGCAGAGGCAAGGATGGCGAGGGAGGAGAGACTGTCGATGAGGGTGAGGGAGTAGTTCCCGAGGACGTCATTCAGCGCAATGTTTCTTGGATTGAGGGGATCTCGAGTCAACGGCGTGCAGGAAACGGGCCGCAACTATAAATTATGTATAAGCTAATGCACAAAACCAGTTTGAATATATTTTTCTTTTCTTTTTTTGCAGAGCCTCGATGTCAATCCATACCTCGTCTTCGGGAAATGCAATCTTCATATAATTATCGAACCCGTGGTAGAACATGTCGACCGTGTCCCGCCTCAGCTCGGCGATGCGACTGGGACGCATCGCCTCTACTACGCCCAGCCATGACGAAATAACCACCGATATCGAGAATAGAAGGATCAATCTATGCGTATTAAAAGGGCCATTGTGCGTTGACTTGTGCGAGGGCGTCAACATCCAACAGCCCATGCCTAGCAAGGGCATTACCGGCAGGGGGATGCAGAAGAATGCATGTGTATGGAAAACCAACGGCGAACCGCAGAACGTGGTAGCTTTCCCGGAGACGGGTGGAAGAGAAATAAAAGCTTGTGGGTTGAAAGTAAGAAAAAGAAAAAGAAAGCTCTACTGAAAAGCTGGGACGGAATACCCTGTTCAACGTTGAAGCCAATAAACAAGGCGAATTCCGAAAGTCAAAACGCGAATCATCGGATGCTCATGCGATCGATTTGGTATGCTGTCATTAGCTGGAATATTTGTCACTTGCGACGAACTGGCGAGCTGGCCCAGCTAGAGTTACTCGGTGCGCTAACAGCACACTCCGGATCCAAATGCCAGCTGGCTGATAAGCATCTTTGAACTGGCAGGATCTGGACTGGCTTGAGGACACGTGCCAATGTTGGAATGCGTAGCTTCCGGATTATCAATAGCGTATCCATCGCAGCCCATTCGATACCAGATTATCGATAAGATGAGCTATGCGGCGATTAGGTAATGCGATGCTACCTGATTACGTAATTGACATATCTGGAAACATTCAAACGCGAAGAGACCGAATTCCTTCAACGCTTGAATTGACCCGCGCTTGAACTGATCCGCGCCTAACGCGAATGCGATGAAGGTATAGGTACGATGCGAGGACATCGCATCGACGCTACTTTATCCAGTGAAGTCACTCCATCGTACCAGCTACAAACGTACAGTGCGTGTGAGCGACTCGAGGTACGACTCTCGCTAGGTGTCGCAAGATGTCTCACAAGCACTGGATAGAAACGAGCAAGGCATGTCCCTGCCAGCCTGCCCAAGGGTCCCCGTCGTGAGCTTGTGGCTTGGGTGGAGGTCAAAGTTAACGTATTACTACGGCGCTAGCGCTCCGCCACCGGTGCACTTCAAATTTCCACGTGTCTCGCTGGGCCCCATCTGAAAGACCTGGCATGTTGTTCTCCCGTGGGAGGCTGTCCGGCCGCCGGCTGAGACAAGCGATGGCCGGAGCTTTATTTTTTTTGTTTTGTTTTGTTCTTCCTTTCCAGGATGGTGGGGACGACAGATTTGCATACCTACCTGGTAGGTAGGTACATATGCACATGAACGTTGCGTCTGCATGGCTTGCTGCTGCTGCTGCTTCGTTAAGGAAATCCCTACTCGTGGGCTGTTCGGGAATGTCTTAAAATATCTTCAAAACCGAGAGCATGGGAGGAGACACATAAGTACTCCAAGCGTACGACGCTTGAGAGGACGATGTATACTCTCCCTTGCCTGTTCAGCCTTCCTCGTACCGGATCGGCGCCGCGCTACCCTCGCTACGGATACATATAGCCGGGTCTTGCTCGTTCATTCCATTCGACTAGGACGACTGGGACGACGCAAGGGATGCTTCTCCATTTAGGCTTTACCGCTAGTAACATTCCTCAATGACGTTGAAGATTGCGATCTGCCGGCCCATGGGGCATCGAGTCCCTCTCTTTCGAATCATGATATTATGCTTGGCATAGATACCTCTTCGACTCGTTCGATCACGATATCTCGTATTGCCCGATATTCGAAGTCGCCGCAGGAATTGCCCTTTAACCAGCACTAACTAGCTCCCGCTCGCTCATGTGTACTATAAAGCTTGATCGTGCGCTACTGGCGGATGAATTCTTGCCTTCTCGAACAGGACTTGCTATACACTGTCCACTAACTTCTGGCAGGCCCGGTTCCGAGTCTTGCTGGGGCATCTATTCAGATCTGTTCGCCTTGCAGATCTATAGACTGGCCGAAATGAGAAGACATATGCGGGCATTCGTTTCGTGATGCCCCCCTATGCGGGTACAACTCATTTGACGCTATTTTCGATACCATTTGATTTCACCTAGCAAACAACACTCTCTCTGCCCCCTTTTGGGGATTTCGATGATAAGGGAAAGAGGCAGTGAGCGGTGTTCATGCCCGAAATCGTGACAGTCTCCGGCGATGTTTGCCTCTGGATGAGGGGAACCCAGGATTCTGTCGTCTAGCGCCAGTTCTCCAGACTCCACTAGGCTATTGCTTGTACCGGGATGCCAACTCGACGACGATGATTATATCGAGGATCGCGAGTCGCGAGTATACGGTCCCGCTATGAGCAAATCCACATGTCGTCTGACATTAAAATGTTCTTAAAACACTCGAGCCTCCTTCTCTCGGAGTTGCGGAGATTGACCCAATTTCACCAGACGGGCAACGGTTGAATATCTGCATCGCACAATGGCCATAAGACACGCAAGCCATGGGGTCACCCTTTTCTGCAGGGCCTCGCCGGGACTCCCCGGCTCGGAATTCCGAGCTAATGTAGGAAACGGCAAACTCGGGGGCCGCATCTCGTCGGGCTTGCAGGATTCCGCACCCGAGTCTCTGGGAATGGCATCCTGGATCCCATCCCTGCGTGCCTAATGTAACACCGCGGGGACAACTCACGACGATTTGACCTCCGTCTCCCACGCGCGGATACCTAAGGTGGATTATCTGAGGAGGTGCGGAATTTCGACGTGGACAAATTGGTCAGACCTACATAGATCGCACGTCATGACAATTGCTGCAGCCGCACAGTTTGTTTACATCAAACACAAGAGTTCTGAGAGGGGGCTCAGCTAATGGAGACATAGAACCTGTATGCAATTTTACCCATCTGCGGAATTGATTATCTACCCGCAGCCCTGATGATCGCTAGCTGGGGGGGAAGACTTACCGGCGGAAAATCCCCCAGGTCCATGCGGGTTGCGGGATTAGTGCCGGCTTTTCAACAAGCAAAAGTCCAGGCATGTCGGCTTACGGTAGCTAGGGACCATGGGTTATGCACGAAACTCTCTAAGTTATGTGCGTACGGGGCAGTTAGATTTTAGAATCCCGGCGCCCATCATATATGGCAGCCTACCTTACCTTACCTAGGGCGTAAGTACGTATGATGTAGGTATTACCCTGTCGGTGATGGGCTCTGTCAACCACCTGCAGTGACAAATACAGTAGGCATACGCATGTAATTTCGCGGATGACTATCTGTTTTGGTATCCTTTTTTTTTTCTCCCCATTTCTTTCTCCTCTCCTCCCCCGATTCTGCTGCCCCCGGGGTTGCCTTGACCGCTATCATGTCAGCAAGCATAAGCACCAAGACCTCGGATCCAGAGCGTCGGGTTCGCGACAGGCAATAATCTGGCCACTCTGACTATTCTGTATCGGCAGTTCGGGTTTACAACCTCGGCCGGTTTCCTTTCCGTCGCGATTTTCTACCCTGTTTTGACTCTTGCTCTCATCGTTTCCATCTCCCTTTCTGGATTTCTGTGCTCTTGTTCTTTGGATTTACGTGGATGGATGACGAAAAGACGCCGAAAAGACACAAAGAGAAGAGAGAGAGAAAAGCACTGACCTACCTACGCGTAATTCTAAGCTTAATGGGTGGGGAACATTTTTTGTTCATGCTTAATGGCTTAATGCGCTTTCAGATCACCGTCGGGGCCCTGCTTCATCGCGAGCTACTGCAGCCCTGTCCTATTCCCACTTCTTTCCCCCCCTTTTCGACAAGGCCCCCCTGGTCCCTAGTCTTTTGCCTCGGTGCCGTGGCCGCCAGTCTCCAGTGCAAAGCCCGAGTTGAATATGACAGTCACGTTGCACCGGTCTCTAGCTGAAGCTGCTTCAACGGCTCCGAAGGTGAGGTACCTACCGAATACGTGCATTGTGCCCCATGCGAAGCCCTTTTGTAAAGGGGGCACAGGGGCTGGCTGCAGTCACTGTTTTTCTTTCTTGACTCTAGGGCTCTGGCATCGTGTTTACCTGGCCAGCATCACATGCCAACTGGGCAAATTAGGTTGCATACGTTAAAATGACGGTCTTATCGGGGACGATCCCCAAGTTGCAAAAGCTGCCCCCAAGTCGGAAAAGGAGGAGTGGGTCACGATGGTTATATACTATCGGGAAAAGAGAGTGCCTGGTACTAGTAGAAAGCGGGAAAAAGAGGACGTACAGTGAATACGCAGGTAAGGACTGGTTCGCAGGTAAGAGGTCAGTACGGTTACAGGCCTAAAACCCCCCAGTTTGCGCTCCTTTTGTTTCCCCCGCCAGTAAGGGTCCGTCCAATTTCCCAAGGACGCGGTTCGCGGCACGTCTTCCTTGGGAACTTTCCCCCCCCCATCACATCTCGAACCCATGGATAGGGACCGGTTGAAGACGGGTAGCGTAGTAGTGTCTATTGCAGCGGGCGGCATGGATAGGTGTGGTGGGATGGGGATGGGGATAGGAATGGGGACAGGATGCACTCCCGCTCCTGATTTGTCGGCTTGGCTGAAGCTCTTTTGATAGGCAATGCATCGTAGGAAATATCTCGCCACGGGCAAAGGGGCGGTGACCCTAACAAACTACCTACTCTTCTATCCCGTCTGTCTGTTCCTCTCTGGCTCTTCGGCCCTATGGCTGCCTGGGGTTCGCCTTCATACCTGCCCGTTTCATTCCCATGCGTGGGCGTGGCATGTAAGGATACACAGCGATGGTAATTATAGACATGCTAGCCCGGAGAGTTGTGGCACTAAGGCCAAGGCATGTGAGTGTGTAAATGTAATCTCATGCCAGAGAGCTATGTGTACCTACTTCATTTCGTAATGGCATGTGTAATATCACCGCCCCCATGTCTTTGGGATCGAACCGTTATATCCCTTTCTTCGGCGCTACCTCTATCTCCGGGGCGACGGCATCACGTAAACTACTGTACCTAACTCTCTCGTGTGTGGTACGAGCATTACTCGCCTGAGGTGAGGCAGTATATGGGGGATTGATAATGGTAGGTGTACGTAACTCGAGTCACAAGATGCTCCTCATCTGCAAGTCAAGCAGCACGTGCTTCATGCTTCATGGGTCTGATCAGCACAATAGGCTACTGTCCGATCCATGGGCATTGCTTATATATCGTATCTCGTTACCCAGCGTCGTGGTTCAGCACCGTGTATCAAGTCTTGGCTTAACTCGGTTACACCTCATCCCGAAGTCGAGAACCGTGTCTCCCCCTTATTAATCTAGAACTTGGGCAAGTGGGTATAGTTGATTCAGCCTCTCTGGTTGAGCCTCGAGAAAAAAAGGTTAGGGTCTGAGAAAGCAAAGGGAATCGCGTGGTTCATGTTCCACGCGGACGGTAAGTGGCAACAAGACATGCTACGACCATCTTCCACCTGTTTCGAACACTTGCGAACGTCCCTTAAGTTGAAGCATGTCTCAGCCTTCGAGACAAAGGGGCCAACTAGAAGAAGAAGAAAAAAACGAAGGACCACCGAAGCGAAATAGAATTAGAAACAGGCGCAGCCGCGCTTCTCGTGTTCTTCTTCTCTTTGCTTGTTTTCTCCCCCCCGTCGTTCCCTTCCGCGCGGGTCAATCCTCGATTCCGGTCATCCCTTGCAGCCAACAGTCTACTTAGAACCGCGCCGCACAGCTCTACCTTGGGTCTTTGTAATGTAATAGGTGGTCTAGAAGGAGATCGGCAACCGTGACGATCCGGACGGACTAGCACAGTACCGCCGTTTCCTGTCGACAAATATAGCTGCTGCTAAGCCGCTGATAGGACGGGGGAAGAGGATACCTGCCACACGATAGGCATCTTCACTGCCCGGATCTCGACGGCACAGATCGAGGTGAATGTTGACTCGAAGGAGGCAAACGCCCCTTCAACGTGTGATATTGATATGTTTGGTACAATGATTCCCCTATCTTAGGTACCTAGTCGAGAAACACCCAAGAAGGTTCCCGAATCTTGTAGATGCGTGGCAAAGCTTGAACATTTCCTAGAGGGAGTAGGGCATAATCATAAACGGTAGTGGTTGTTACATTTTTATAAACTCCGTTGCTCCTGGATAAACCTCTGCCTCGCCAAATTTCCATACCCCTTATTAGAGAATATACCACCTTTGCCCTCCCCTCTCCCCAACGCTCGAAGTAGAAGTTGCCCACTGAAAGTTCTAACAATGATAAAATGCCCGTAGCGAAATGACCAACATGATTGATGATGGTAGAAATTCCCAATTTGACATGATAACTAAATCCCTCCCGAAATATTGACCTTAGTGGAAAGATAGGCTGTGAAGCTTTGAGATTTGTACCCGTGTAAAAAAAATTAATGCGTCCCTGAACGCCTTGGTCAAATAACCACACGGAACCCCCAGTAGCCCAAAGCAATATAGGAGGGAGGATGCTGTCGTATTCTACAGTAGTGATACTGGTGCTCCCTCTCCAACTCCAAACAGTCGCTGATAATCATAACTCAAAAGTATCGTCTAACGAAATGTAAGCAACCGACTGCGACATCTCGAAAATGTTGATAAAAAAGTCAAGGTCCGCAGAGGGGAGAATATCATGAGGATTGCCAAGCGAAGCTGATGATAGGTCGGCTCATGACATCTAACGATGGCTGCCATCCATAGGGAGGGTGCCATAAATATGGTCACCCCTTTTCGCGAGTAGCTGTTCGCATGCTTGCTTGGCCACCCGTTCGCTTTGGTTCTCCCCGGCATCTTTTTCGGGGCTTCCCTTGGTGGATAGTGAATTCGGGTGTTCCATGATGCCCTGCATGGCGTCTAGGTTTGAACAGTCGGGCTCTGGCTTACAATAGTGTTCTAGGATGTATTTCTCCTGCTCAGCTGATATTGTACGACCTTCTTCCTCGTATGGAAGGGTACCATTCGGGGCCGCCCATTGTTTGCCGGCCGGTCGTTGTTTGCTCATGGCCTTTTTGGATTTTCGGCGCGGCTTCTTCGTCACGTCTTCCGGATCGAATTCCTCGATGCCCAGGTCGATTAATCGCTTGACGACGTGCCCTTCTTTCCAATCCCAGGCTTGGCAGCCTCCGTACTTTTCCTTCATGACCTTGATTATGTCCGCGTAGCGACGTCGGTCCACCTCTTCGGCAGCGAGCCTCAGAGCTTGGTCCTGTAAACTAGGTTAGCTCAACCTCCTTCAAGGCTGTTAATAGATCCGCAATCAACTCACCTCCGATTCAGGCCACACTGCGTACTTCAATACCGCCCGAGTGAGGTTCATTTGCAGTGACTCCTGCCGTCTTTTCCCGTAGCGTTCTTCATATTTCTTTGTGATTTCCTCCCATATGCCCTTTCCTTTGTCGTTGTCCATCTGACACCTTAAGTCCAGTATGAACCGGTCTCTCTCCGGCGCGTCGGGCCTCAAAGCAATGTTCCGGCCCGGCGCCTTTGTGTTTGAGGCATTATTGACTTCCGACGCTAGCTGGGGGTCCACGAGGTCCGTATTGTTGCGTTTGTTTTGAGTACGTGCTTTCTTTGGCCTGCCTGATTGTCTATTTTTCGTAATCCTGGAAGGTCTCCTTCTGTACGAGGCGAATTCCACAGGCATTAGTGCCTGATGGTGCATCAGATGAGGATACGGGTGGTGCACATTGTCGATGGTTGTCACCGAGGGAGCTAGGTCTCGCGGATCCGGGTTATGATGTAGGATAGGTACCTGTTCTGGCGCAGGAAGGGACATATTCGAAGGGTTCAGAGGTATTGAAGGCCTAACCAAATCGTTGGGTGCCACACTAGGTAATGAGAACATCGACGGGTGTGTCATTTGCGGTGGCATATCCTCCTGTCCCTCAGTGCTGGAAACCGTATATGGGCCCCACTGGAAGTTGTGTTCCGGTACCATCTGGCCATGGTCGCCAGGAGAGTGAGACGTCTCCAGGCCATGCATATCTAGCAGGTCCGGGGGATGAGCTTGCAAGGTGATCGGGGAACCCGACTGACTACAAGGTGCATTAATCTGATAGTTCGACCATGGCCGTGAAGTGTTGGGAGGAGTGGGCTGCTGGGAGCTCGCCCTGTGGTGATTGTAAGGATGCATGATTTTTGAAGTCCGTTCATTCATCGAAGGGGATCCAGCAACAGAAACTGGTGTAGGGAGGGAAGTATCATATGGCGCTGAGTAGCTGTATGGAGGTAGCTAGATAGTTGATGAGTCACTACGCTCTAAATGTTATAAGAATAGGCAGTATCTCTAGACGTACCGAGGCGTAGGTTGTAGGAATATCATGAGCGTAGGCAGAAGTGGAGGGGGGCGCTGCGGATCGCTGGTCTTCAGGCAGATTCGAGTCTTGAGAGAGACTATGGCGCATCTGATTTGCGCCTGGGTGGGCGTATGTGCTGTCGTCCAGCTCAACTCGGATAGATGGATGCTCCATATAGTGTGCTATTGGTGACTCTGGGAGCGACGACAACGAAGATTCGTCGTGAGAACCGTGGCTAGGTGTAGGGGTGAACGGTCCTTGGAAGGTAGTTGTATACATTGAGTGTCTCTCAGATGATACAACAGCTCGGACTGGTCGCGGTTGCTGCAGTTATGAAATGAGAAGACTGTCTTGAACTGTGACCAGGTATGAAGCAAGAGAAGGAGACGAAAGGGTGTTATAGACAAAACCGGAGCCTTGTCTTGTGTAGAATGGTCCGAGCTGAGAGTGGGAACCGGGTGGCATAAGTAGGTACGTCGTCGACCGTGTTCCTGGAAGCTACAAGTTCGAGAGTCAGGCCGTATAAGTAGTAGCTCCACTACATTGTCAAGTAAAGGTAAAGTACAGGAACATAGTACATGATACATCCACCTCGGTATTCGAGGTACATCCCGACAAGGATGGAACGACAGGGCCAGCTTGGGGGCTTGTGTCTAGCTAGTACTGGGAGTGGCCCAAGTACTATGCGGAGACAAGGTAGCGAGACGCATGAATAGCCGCCGCTATCTATCTAAGAAACCACCACGGGCTCTTCCCTGATGGGTGGCTTGATAGACACCCTAGTGTGCCGACCGATCAAGGGTCCTGTCGTCAGAGTACGCCTATTAAGCGCTTGGAGTAGGGGTTGCGCCGGGCCTCTGGACCACGACTATGGGAACGGATACAAGGCTCACCAAGGCTTAGGAGGATGACTGGGAAGAGCAGCGGGGGATGGGGATGCGCAACCGGATGAACAAGTATGCCATGGCGAGGGAAATACGGGGCTGTAGGGCAGGGCCAGGTATAGGAACGAAAGCAAACGCTCTCGAGGAGCTCCCCGTCAATCTTACACATTAAGCGAGTGAGAGGTACGGTATTGTGGACTCTGGGTGGGCATGGTAGGGCCGTATCAATACTGTGCCAATGTATACCTAGGAGGTCGACGTCCGCCTAAGTAGCAAGTATGTAGCCGATGCCAAATCTGGTACGCAACACCCAGGGACCCATGAAGCTGCATGGGGTATGGACCAGGGTCAGTAGACCCAAGGGTATGGCGTTGAAAATGTGTGGAAGAAAATATCCCTAAATTGGCGGCCGATCAGAGAGGTGCTGACAATATGTCTTGGAAGTGACGAAAGCTTGGCCCATCCTTTCAAGTACTTGATGCAAAGTCGAAGATGAGCTCAGGTTTCATGTTTGAGCATCGCCGTGAATTAGCCATATACTTGCATGCTTTTCTGCCTCGGAGTTGCGAGGGAATATATGATCATTGCCTTTAATAAAACAGTCGTTAAAATTATGTGGCTGTAAGAAGAATCGAATACTGCTACTATTAGATTTCGTTGGTACTGTTATCTGCTCTAATCATTCTGCTGTATGAGCTAGGCCTCTCACGACTGGAAGCGAGTATAGATCTTCATAGATGCCGTACGTACACTTGTAACTGGGCCACCTCGCGAATCTACTCTTTCATTCGTCTCTCTCCGTGGTATTATGTCGTAGCACACGGCACGTCTGTGGGGAAGTCGAGAAACATGTGCCACGACCTCTCTCGGGCATTCCTGAATTGATCCGGATTGATTCGACGCCATCTAGGTTAGGCTACGCCGCGGCTGTGCGTGGATTTTCGATGTGAAGGGAGGTGCGATATAAAGCTTCGGATAGGCCAGTTTCCTGTAGCATCGTGAAGATTAGAGGGTTCTAGAGTTGATGAATCACGCCGAAAGTCTATCTCAATCTCAACGGTTCTAACCGTCGCCTTCTAGACGAACTAGGCTGCAAGAGGAGAATTGCTCCCACTTAGGAGGCCGCCGTTCCGCACGTCGAGATTCATCTACATGATTATTCGCTCGAAACCGACGACGGTTCGACCAACTTGCAATATCGCCGTCAGGCAGATAGGTAGTATGCCAGGCCCATCAGGCCGGCCAAGCGCGGCCTAGCGGATGGCTTATGAGCATCCTGACCACGGTGTTCGCCCGCTCGCGCGTCGCGAACAGCGCTAGAAATATGACACCCCTAATGGACTGCAGCAGCCTTGCCTAGATATCTAAGAAGTGAAGACTGTAGCTAATCGCGGTTTTCGACACGCGAAGGCATCGCGAACACATAAGCATCAGCTCGGGTAAGTACCGATCGACGGACGAACAAAAGCCGAGCTAGGAGCTAGGAGCTAGCAAACGGCCAAGGAGATGGGATAAAGATTTGGGGGCCATTTTTTAATTACATGAGCATGAGGACGGGGATGGGGAACCAGGGCAGTAGGGGTAGACGGCAAGAAAGTGTGTGAGGATTCCTGATCTTCGAATCGGGTGAGAGAGGATGGTGGATATTGGGTTAATTCACAAGATGTAGAGATGCAGAGATGCAGAGATGCAAATGGGCAAAAAAGCAGAAACACGAAAGTGGGTGGATCGACCGGGGCACGTTGAATGTGGGCTGAGTTGATGTAAAAAACGGGCGGGGGGGCGCAATGGGGGATCCACCTGTACATATGTACCTGGCCCGACTGGTAACTTAGCAGATATACCAGCCCATACCAGCCCTGAACTAAACCTGATTAGCATGTCCGGGTATCCTGGACGGCTCTTGAATCTCTGGAATCGTTCTGAAAGAGTCGTGGGACATGGGACAAGATGGGACAAAGATACCTTACCAATTATGCATGTACTTGGGAGGTACAGCATCGCGTGTCGGAAACTGGCGTTCGTTCCTCATCACTCTCTCCCTCACCCTCGTCGACAAAATTAAAGCTGGCCAATCGCGGCACCTCTCAAAAAACATCCCCAAGCTCTCTCCCCAGGCAAGGCCCTGGATATGCTTCAGGGGGGACTAGAAACGTGGACAGAACCGAACGTTACATGTCCATAGGCACGGCAGCCAATCCCCTAGGTTACCCAAATCCCGCAAAGACAAAGAAATACATCAATGCTATGCCAGGAACTTTGGTCTCGTAGGTAAGCATAAACACACTACATATTCGTGCAATACATCAGAACCACACAACGAGCGAACTGGGCGTGGGTTCTGCCTTGTCTCACCCCATAGACCGCACAGGGCACAGGCCCACAAACACAAACGGGGAAATCGTCCCTGAGATGCCGTACACAGATCCAGATAAACTATCCCATCAGACCTAAGCCTAGGGGAATAAGGTTGACCCTTGGTGCTCCTAGGTATCGTACCTATTACTAAGGTAGTATATCGGTACATATCGACAGGTCGCCATGTACAGGATGTATAGGACGTACAAGCCTGTCGTGTCAATTGAGATCGTCTGTCATATATAGTGCATCGGTAGGTGTAACTCCCGAGGGGCGGTACATCATTACCATCCTCATTCTTGTCCACATGCGCGAAAGAAAAAAGTCGTCCAGACACGGGCCGGGTTGGGGTCCAATCCTCGGCTATAATCTACTGCGTTCGGTCGGGTATCGGGTGGTAGTAATGATATCAAAGAAACCTGGTCTAAGCCCCCCCGAATCACAGGTTGAGAGACACCCATCAATACCAAGTCGGGAGTGATAGACGTGGTTGCTGCATGGCACCTCGGCGTTTACACACTGACCGGTGCGGCGATACAGTGATGTGAGAAATGTGAGAAAAAAAGAATTATGGGGTTTCCACCTCTCCGCCGGCCAATTTGGGCCAATTTGTCATCTGGCGACTTCGAAGCTCCGACTGGAAGCAGTAGGTGATGCGTTGTCGTCCCGGGCGTCTGGGACCGCATACAATAATAAATGCGCATCGAATCCTTCCTTGGTCGTGTCCTTTTGAAAGCGGTCAGGCTCGTCTGTGCGCTGACTCGACCGGCTCTGAGCGAAACGTCGCGCATAAGCCCAAAGGAGAAGCGGGATGGGTTGACGGCTGCAGTAGAATATGAAGAGATTGCGACATGCCGTCGGGCCATCGATCAAATGACGGCACGGAGGGGAAAGACGGGGTCCCAGGGGTTCCACCCTTACGCAGCCCAAGACACCCATAAACGCAATCCCATGCCACCGCTGCACCGTCAACTGGGTTTGGGGCTTGGGGCTTGGGGCTTCTGACTTGAAGCTGGACTGCTTTCTCGGCGATCAATGTACACATCAAACGGAGCAGATACAGTGCGAGTGGAAAAAGTGAGATGAATACCCAGTTAGGTAGGTTGGGCGGGGGTAAAATGCGGGTCGCGTTGCAGCACAGCGCTTAGCGCCTAGGAAATGGTGGCACTGCACACTGACTACAATCGAACGGGAGCTTCTCAGTGGCTGATCGCCGTCTTACTTCTGCACTAATGATTAGCGTGCCGTCCTGTCGGTAACCAATCATCGCTGGCCACACCTTTTTCAACGGCGAGCCAAGCAGCCTCAGTCCCCCTTTCGCAGAAATGTCTACGGACGACCTTCTAATCTATTCCCGAACTTAGAAACATATGTGTGCGACGCTGACTGAACCCCAATTTCTACTTGACGCAAGGCAGTTGAGAAAATATAATAGATGGATATATACATTGCTAACGTAGTAACGACGTGGATGGCCTTGCCAAGCATCGCATCCTGTCGAATGATCAGAGGCACCTGGACGCTGGAACCTAGGCTTCTACCGCTAGTCGGCCCGTAAACCCCTCCATGCCCGTATTGAATAGGTACCTAATTAGCGGTCAACGGCCTGTCAGTCTAGATCACTGTCAGTTATGTCAGCACTTTATAATGAAGCAGCGAAGGCAACAGGGCTTGAGGATATCAGATTCATTATAATTCCCGCTATGGGTCATCGATAGGCGTATTTACCTATACTGAGTTCCCCAACCTCCGCATCTATCAAAACGATAAGGCTGAGGGATCGGACCGCAGCTAAGGGTGTTGGTTGAGACGACTGCCGAAGTTGATGAGTTTAGATGTAGTTCTACCTATACCTATCGGCGTGTTCACTTTCTCATTGGGTCAAACTGACTATATTTGGGGTCCTATCAAGGGATGGAAGGATTGATAAGCTAAAAGCTAAGTAACAGAGGTAAAAGGTTGCGAGCATTGGTGTATTACTTTACTCATCCTACGCTATATTCTCTTTCAGTTTAGTCTCCTCGTGTTGTTCTATCTTTACCATTATCCGCGCGCTTATGCGCTTGTTCGATATCAATATCTCTTGTTCGTAGTCTAAAGTCTCTTGTTGTGTTGGTACACGTCTGGTAAGCGATCTTAGCTCGACTTGTTTGAACCAACACGCCACGGTAGTCACTGCTCCACCGCTGGGAACTAACAGATGAGCAGTAATTTTACCAGTTTTTGCCGCCGCAGCACGGGTACCTAGGAGAGAACACACGGTGCGCCAGGGGCCCTACATTTTAAGTCGATACATGTTGATTAACTTGGGGTAGATCCCGATTCCAAACCCCTTGACAGCGCTCATATGAATGCTTCTAGGCGTGATGAGTGTTGCAGTCTGCGACCCTGGACCCGAGCCCATGGGAATTCTTCGCATATAGAGATTATCTTCATGCCTTACGCCTTCCCATCCCGCAAGACCTGAAAAAGGCCGGCCTCTCATTTGCTGATTGACGCCTCTAACTTGGACATAGGACGTCCTTTATAGGCTGCCTTACCGGGTCGAGTGTTTCGAAAGAATGCACATAAGCGCCGTGCCAACTTCTGTCTATGCAGTTGGCTCTGTTCGGTCGAGCATGATATCTCTCTTTCCCGAAGAGCTGCTGAGATTGGATCAGATGCGATTATCAGGTCAATGACAGACAGCACCTCCTATCTAAGAGGAGCAGGGCCCCTGAGAATACTCGCTTAAAATCTACGTCCTAGGCTTCCCAATTGAAACCCCCCTAGCACGGTCGCCGGTACCGAACTGCCCCTGTATGCATGTGCCCCCTAAATATACATCGACAGTTGTCGGAAACCTGCGGCTACGACGTTGTCGTCTAGGTAATCTAGTTGATCGCCATTCTATGGAAGGCCATGACGTCCATAGCGCAGTACTAGCTATCCTCATTCTACATCCATGCGGCGTAGCTAGATCTCTTAGATAGTAGTACGAAGAGGATCGGCTTCTTGTTCTATTCATATCGTCTAACGGTTGTCGGGCGTGTGGATAGACTTTAAACGAAACGACGTTATTTCGACGTGCATAGACCGAAGATGGTTCAATTACGGGAGGACAATTTCTAAGAGCCCCTTTACAGCGGGAACACCACACCAAACAGGCTTCGAGCTCATCAATGTCTGGATATCAAGCTAGGCTTCCTTGACGCCGTCTCCCATGATGCAACGATAAATAATGTGGCGAGTTCTTAATTTAATGGATGTGGATTTGACAAGACACGGCTTGATCGATCTATCTCTTGGAGAGCCTACTCGACGTTGACTTGAAACGATGCTTTCTGCACGTGGGATTGGTTGGGATGAATCGTAGAGTCCTATCTACCCCTAATTACGTCCTACGGCCGTACGGCAAGGCTAAATCCCCAAGCTCTTTTTCGATGAGAACCGACGACCAGCTCCTTAAACCCTCAATTTACCTCAGCATCTGGCCATACAGTGAGGCTTATTCTACCCGTTCTTAACCCGGAAAAAGAGATAGATCACTGTGAGATATTACTGACGCTGCCTGCTCTACGAGTGAAACGACCTGAGCCGAGGCCATTATAGCCTACCAGACCTGGCCCTGCGGAAAGAAAAGGGGGAGCGACCCACTGAATCAAGAGAATAGGTAGCTATTCCGGCTCTGGTGGGGCCGAATGTGACGGATTATGAATGCAGTGCTGAAGCGAATCACTAGGATGAATGGAAACCCCAGACTTGTAACTACAACAAGGTTTAGGCCTCAGTGACCTTCCCGTAACTCTCACCGCGCACGGATTCAATAGGTCGAAAGGGCTCCAATCTTGGCGCCCTACATCGTGAACGATTTCGACGCGTCTATAAATCGCGATTTAAGGGTTGCCCGTCCCGGTCATTGCAATCTTTTGGTGCTGGCCGTATGAGTACAGACCGGTCATGCTCTTAGCCCTGCCTACCTGCCTACCTGCCTACATGCAGTACATATGAAGTAGGTATAGCGGAGAACCCCGTACCGTGGCTACTCAAACACAGTAAGAGAAGATGTTCCATGGACGTCAGAGCCCCAGATCGACATCCGAGGACGCAAGGCATATTTCCGCCGCCACAAGTCACAGCAAATATGCCGATTTATGCGTAATCCCAGCACCGATCATGGCATATCGTGACGGTTGATCAGAGACTCTTTGATACCCCAATATGTGCGTCATCCGGATTGGTCGCCAATCCTTCGGTACTGCTGACAACTCACCGGTTCCATCGGCCAGCCCTATGATCTGGGTGGTATGGGTGGTATGGGTGGGCAGAGTATAGGGCACTAATCCCAAGCTGGGCCAGAAGGATCCGGCTGTTGGTGCTGCGTAGCAGAAAAGCTCACGGCTTAATCAATCCTCCAGCCAATCTTCTAGCTCGGCATGGGTTCGAGCAAAACGTGGGCAAAATTCCTTTATATTGTTTAGCCCCCAAAGTTCTCTGCCCGCCCGTGTCGCAGAAACATGGATGGGCAATGAGACGCTGCACATAACTAGAAGAAATAAGGAAACTATAGGCCGATTTAAGCCCAAGCCGGGAGCTGGGGGGAAGAGAGAGACTGACGGGGCCGTATTTGCTTCTCTGATCACGGAAAAGTGTAAATAGAGAACGGGGTTGTCGACATGTTGAGCCGAAAGCGTATGGAAATGCTATCTTGGCTACTGACGCCTTTTCCTGTTCAAGTCGAAACCGGACCAACTTGGTATAGCACCGTATCTTCGATATCGCATGTCAGGTATAATACATAAGATCCCAGGACGTGGAAAAAGTAGCCGGAGTGGCCTTGTCGAGATCGGCTCGGATCGGAGACTACAAGCAGGGAGGGAACACGAGAAAAAGAAGGTCGAAAAGTGCAAAAACAGAACAGCCTGATGGTAAGGCACCGCCGCAATGTCGCTGCGGCCCCCAGCCTCGATAGCGCTTATCCCGGTAGTCGCAGGTAATTCCACCGCGATTCGATTCGCTGATCAGTGGTGGCCTGCTTGGTCTGCTAGGTGCATCATGCGACCTCCAGTGCCGGCCGTCCTCCGCTAATTTTCGACTTTAAGGAGTTTAAGCCACGCGGCGGAACCGTTGGGTTCGGGTCTCCAGTGGAAAGGGATAAGCTAATTGTGCCCTTTAGTCCCGGAGGAAAAAAAAAAAAAAAAAGAAGGAAGTTCGAAGACCCGGGAAATGCTTCTGTAATACAAACCTTTTCCGCCTCGGTAGTTCCCACACGGTCGCATTCGCATCTTTCTTTTCCCTATTTCTTTTTCTTTTTCTTCATCCGGACTGACAACAACCCTACCAGAAAGGAACGACGTTTCATGTCTAGGCGGCATCCCTGAAATCCCGCCATCGTCACCATTCCCGCAGAGTAAGTAGATTGATGCAAAATAGATGTAGAGCTCTTTAGTTTGTACGGACAGACACCGCACAATCTTCCGCTGCAGCACCACTTCACCACCACACCTCCTTGTAAGCACTGATGAGTAGATTTCGTCTGATCTTTCTCCATTTCATCCCCGGTACTGCAACCCACTAGCCTGGTTTTCCCTCTCTTCCCCATCGTCGCTGACTCAGTCCTCGCACAAGCTCACCGCGATTTTTCTTTCACCGATGCTATCCACGCCTCACCTTACATATCTCACTTTCTTACCCTTAATTACCCCCCAAAAGCCGAAGCACATTATCCGTCATGGGATTTTCTATGAATGTTTGAGACGAGCTACGCCGTAGCTGAGCGTCGAAGCGCTTGCCCTCTCGATCGTCGCCGTGCGTGGTATTCGCTTAGGTACACGCCCCTCGACGTCACCGTCACCTTGGGATTTTGAGTGTCACCCATAGCACGAGGCGAGACTTGGATCCTACGGTTGCAGTGTCCACGCCCCGTGACAAATTCTTTACTGGCAGGCAAGCAGCGCTGCCTTAACCATGGTTGACCTGTTGTTTATGCGGTCCCAACAACCAAACTCGCGGGCCCTATTGGACCGCGTATGTGATTGCGGAGTCTCCGGAGCCTCGTTGCCTTACTACGACCTCCCTCTCCCCTCCAAGTACAGAAAGTCGAGGATATGGAGCTTTGAACGTCTTTTGCGTGACAACAATCTTAGATCGCTTGTTCCTGATAGGACGACTTGGCTGAGTCAGTCGCCTGTCTCTACCCCAGGTAAGATAGATGCAAATTCGAAGTCGAAGTCGAACTGAACTGGGACTAGAGCGAGGACAGGGCTTGCACTGACCGTAAACCCCCATAAAGCCGACTATGTACACAGACCCATACCTTTCGTGCCCTGAAGGAATAGTTAAGTATAGATCAGGAAGCGCACACGAGCGACCATGTCGCCATGGTGCTAGGTCGCCATCTCGCTAACACGAAAGCAAGCGTCTCCTCAACCGTGGCACCGCAGATTTACCACGCGCGCGCAGGGAATCCCCCCGGGGCATGGCCAGTCATCACGAACGAGTTGTCTTGGCCTGTTGATGAGCCCATCTGCGAGAGGCCTTCCTAATCTCCGCGATATCTCGATCAGACAATCTGGTGTAGTAGTGGGAAGTAAACACATACTTCACCGGGATCATGGCGACGAGGAGTCAATAACAGATCAGGGACAAGCATACGCACACATTCTCACACACACTCTCTAATTCTAACTCTATCTCCCCGCGCCCTGGTTTCTATCGTGAAGACACAGCCGCTTCCAATATCATCATCACCATCTCGGCTTTCCAGTGAGCTCGAACTTTGGACAGGGACGAGGAGCTATGTAGTAGGCTAAGGCCGGACTGCCATGTGGTCCTGCCGCAGGCCCGCCTCGCCGGCCGTCCTAGAGACGCCGGGGCTTGGCCCACGAGGTTTACCTATTTTTTGCATATTTCGAACGAGATAGATCTACGTATCCGTTCCACGCTCACTTCTTTCCTTCTTCCATCCTAGTTCGAATCCCAAAGCGTAGACGCAGGTACAGGGGCCGCATTGTAAAGTTCTCTCCTAAAAATAAAACCAACAACCTCAACGCCCCCCTTTTCCCCCATCTCTACCCCCCGAAAACTTCCTTCTTACCTCTCCACTTCTTGGTCGATTCGGTCGACTAACAACAACTCGCTTCCCCATGAGCCTTGCGAGCGCGCTACACATACCACGCCCCGCGGGTGTTAGCTCTAGCCGTCTGCCGCAAGGCGCGAAGGCTTTCCACCCACGTTTTCCGGGGGGGCTGCGGCCCCCAGTCAAGGTTTAGAGAGGCGGTCGGGGTCTATATCGACTGCCGCCCCATCCACCTCATTCCTCCTGCCGTAGATATGTCCCTTGTCCAGCTGGGAGATCGCAGAACGTCACATTGCATCGCGCTTGTATCACATCAGCGAAGGAGCCGAAGAGGAAGAGGAAGAGGAGAAGAGAGCTATGGACTAGCTCAACTAGCCCTAGCTATGAGCGTGGCTAATCAGCTCACGGGCATGGGTCAAGTCGTGGGAACGTGGAAGCTAAAGCTAGCGAGGTGGGAGGTAGCTATACATCGGCGCTTCATAAGTGGAGTTGTTGGCGGGAACCTCGATCTCGAGTCGGTACTTGGCGTGCGGATTCCTCGTGTCATACCATGCCGTGCCGTTCTGTATGAGGTAGGTAAGATAAGGCATGGTAGCAGACGAGAAACCAACCGACATTCCACACCACCACCCCGAGGAACTAAAAAAAGAACCAAAAATGTATATCATCTCAGGAACAGGGAAAAAAAAGAGCTTTGCAAAGCAAGGGAGGGATGCGAAAGCATCGTCACGAACCAGACCTTTGCGAAAGAGGGGACAGGAGCTACGAGCCAGGAAGTGAACACACACACAGATAGGTGGAAAGTGTGTGTATACCTACCTCCTAACGTAGGCGCGTGTTTTTGTTTGGCGCCGCCGGCCTGCAGCCCAGATGCCACGCGACGGACGTGCGTAAGATGGGCTCTCACATTGCCACATGTAGGGTGTGGTAGCAATCCGGGCCAGCCATGTGCAGTTCTGAAACATCTTCGTCCTTGCCTTTCTACCTACCTGAGGATTTTTGATGCTACCCTTTTTTTTTTTCTTGTCGCGTGTCCTTCGATACGTCCAAAGCTCCCCTTCCTCCTTGGAGGCGGCAGACCTTGCTATACGAGCTTATCGGCACCGAACAAAAACGTCATTCTGTGAGGCGACGACGGGGAAAAATCCCCCCTCCGTGTATTTCCGTGGAGGGAAAGAAAATGGTCGGCAGAACGGGGTGCCGAGCGGGATGATTCCGAGACAGGGACTCTCTGCGGTAAGCATCGTCGATGTTGACTGGTCTGCTGTTCAATGTACCCGTCGGGATTCTAGTCGCGTTGGCCGACTTTTTGGACATTTTTTTTCGTTGGTTCGTCGCACAGTAATCGGAACTTTATGTCGTTGGGTGCCATCATCCTACGTGCAAGTCGTTAGGCCACATGGCACGTTGTTGTCTGACGCCCGGCCCGTGGGCCGTTCCGCCCTGGGTGGCAGGCAACGTTTCGTCTTTTTTTCAGCTACAGCCTTACCGGACATATTTCGAAACATGTCTCTTAGATGACGGTAGCATCGCCCCGCGCAAAATATTGCCAGCGCGTATTCTGATGCTCCAACGAGAGCTGTTCGTGGGCATCTATCTTACTGGAAGCAACCCCTGCGGACTTAGGTGCCTTCTTAGGAACTTCGGTCGTGTCCATTTCTTCTAAGATGTCGAGGTGTTTAGCCCCTATCTCTCATAGATATCATGACGTAGAACAGAGCTCCGCTGGCTTTAGGAATTCGAAGCCTTGAGCCATAGCCGTCTCTTCTAAGACATTGACGTGCTCAGGTAACACAACATCGGGTATCGTTGAACAATTTCAATTTCGAACAGTGCTCCGAGTGATGCTGACTACAAAATTAATTAACACAACCCACCAAGATATATACTAATATCACATATAATCAACACGTCCTCGAAGCTCCTGGTATAACCCCCCTTTTTCGCAATCTCATGCACAATGGAAGGGTATTAGGCCATTCCCTCCAAACCATTTCCCCTCAGTCGTAATCAGTCTATGCTAGAGACGGCGCTCCAGCGTTTAAGGTAAATTAAACACACTCCCGGTGGCAGTTGAATCGAACCCCTTCTCTCGTCTGTCCCTCTGTGAGTCGTAGTTTTAGGACCTCGTTCAATCTCGGTCTCGTTTGCTCGTGCCCCTCGTGTCATATTAAAGTAGGCGCGTCCCCTGCGTTTCGTCCGCGTTCCTTAAATCCCCATGAAACTTGTGAACGTAACGTAATTATGAAGACGAATCGTCGTATCTCTTGTCCAGCTCGGGTGGCTGCTCCTATACGCCCTCTAAGGGCTGGGCAAAGGTGTAGTTGAAATCTAGCAAGCCGTCAAGCACCCAGTGTTGGGGATCGAAGAAATCGTAGTTGGCATCACTTCCGTAGCCTACGCCGATCATGCTATTCGCCCCGGCATTCAAGCCGTGATTTGCCGTTGGCGTGATCGCACCGTTATTCGCTGCCATTGACGTTAGGTTCGCCAGGTTATTGTGAGGTAAGAGGGTGCTGTCCATGTGAGTAGAAGACGCTGAAGACTCGTTAGCCGAGTCCGGATTCGTTGGGTGCTTTAGAGCTGCTCGATATTAGTAAGTCCACCAAGCCACGCGGACGTAGCATCTAACGAGATAAAAGAGAAAGCCTTACCGTCAAGCGTGCCGCGACCTTGCGCTTGGTACTCTTCCCTCCAGCGCCAGATAGAGTCGTATACAAGGCTCATACTATGCCTGCATCGGACCTTTAATTGTAGACTATCGTCAATGAGAACCGAGCTGTCATCGTCGTGAAATTGGTTCTTGGTATCGATTCTCGCGCCGTTCCACATCTGGACCATGAGTTCCGCTAACCGCCATTGTAGATCGTTGTCCAACACGCTAGTTGTGCGGATTGCCTGGATGGTCTTATGGAATAGTACTCGGCCCCTCTCGAACTCTATCGTCTTCGCAAAAAACGACCTCATCAGCTTCAGCAACGCGAATCCAGCAGCCACGAGCATCTGCTGGATATAATTAGTGGCGTATAGAAGAATTTGCTGGTTGGATTCCACGAATAGAATGTCGAGGAAGCTTATGATGGCGCGCCACAAGCCCATTAAGTCGTCCATATATCCTGGAGTGCTGCTCGAGTCAAAGAATCCGGCAAGACGGAGGTGCACATTGGCGGCTGCCAAGTGTATCTCCACAATCGGCGACAGGTTCTGAGAAAGAATCGACGCATGCAATTCTTGAAAGTCGCGACGATACACCCGCATCAGCATCGCCCTATGCTCGTCACCAGCCACGCCCCGAGGATCACTCGCATTACTATACATTTCTTTCGAAACTTTGTCACAGAATCTCTCTATCCTTAATCGGGCCTCAAGTTCGGGTGATAACGTGAAGGGGCCGTCTTCACCAGGGCGGATGCCTAACGTCCAGTCATAGAGCGTGGTCGCGGGCTGGCCGTATCCAGTTCCTATTGACTGGGCAACTATGTTGCACACGGCCCAAGTCGTCACTCGGTCATGAAGCTGGTCCTTGTTTAGCTCGACAGAAACTCGGGAGAAGTCTTGCGTGTGGTTCGGTCGATGCAGGCCGATGCCTGTGGCGGCTTTCATCATGACGCCGCAGAGTATGTGGGTAGGATCGGCCGTCGTGGTGCTCGTGGGTAGCGGCCACGTACATAACAAGCAGAGGGCCTTGACGACAAAGTAGCTGTTCGGTACGTCACCTACAGTACCCCAGAGCAATCTGTTCAGGGGTCCGCTTGATAGCTCGTGCAGGATACTAGGTTTAGTATGATAACGCCGAGAGGCGATGGCAATGATGGTCCAGAAAAGCAGAGCATGTTGCTGATAGTAAAGATCGGGGGACTGGTGTTCGATTAAGAAGGGGAGGAAAGGGTGATAACAGGTGAAGAATTCCTGGAATAGACCGTGGACGTCCTGCTCGGTCAGCCGCACTGTCTCAAGCTCGTAGGCATAATGGGTTGCGGCCAAGCTATACGAACCTCCCCGCTTCAGAGTCAGAAGGGAGGTGACAGCCTCATCGGACCCCATGAGCGAAGGATTTCGGGTATGCGAGTACGCACTATTTGCGACGGGGGATTGCAATTGAGATTGCAGCTCTTCATCGTCTTCTATCACAAAACCCTGCGCCTTGGCCTGGGCGATCTTTCGCCTCAGACGATCGATCTCCTTTTCCATCTCGGCGTGCTTGGACCTCTTGCCGATCCGTTTAAAGTTGGACTCGATCTTGCATTCGAGCTTTAGACGATTACACCTCGAGCAACTCTGAAACGGCTCTTGAACAACATCGCACCTGAGCTTCTGCTGCCTGCATTCGTTACACGCCCTGTGCCGGAGTGACGTTAGCTAGATGTATATGTTATACGATAGAGACATGAATGTTTTATTGTTCTTACGACATGGCATAGGGAAATAGGATTATTAGTCATAAACGTACCGTTTGACGCCAGGTTGCCTCTTCTTTTCGGGCTCGGCCAGAGAGTGGTCATCATCGCCGATAGCGCTTCCTGGACTACTATCAACCCCAATGCCGCCTTCGCTGCGCTTTCGCTTCATGGAACCATGGCGATGGAGGCTTATAGGGCTGGTAGGGCTCGTAGACGGGGCCGAAACGGCGCCGACAACTGTGTGACCATCCATGCACACCACACACACAACACACACACGACTCAATTGACGAATAATATAGGACGGAATTAGGGTGACAAGATGTGACAGGCGGTTGGTTTGAGGCAATTTCTTGCTCCGTATGGCTCCGCGCCGTTATACCGGCCGAGGCTGAGGCTGTTTTGCTCAGTCGAAATCCGAGACCGATCACGGAATTGAGCAATTGGAGGGGTCTGGACTAATAAGCGATAAGAGGATATGAGCAAGAATTTGGGGGGTGGGAAGAGGCGGCTCTTCACAGGAAAATTTGTTTTTTTTTTTCTTTTGCCGCTAACGCTAACGCGGGGTGTGTGTCGGGGGCAATTTGAGCAAGCCCAACGCGTGGTAAGTGGATCTTATCTTTTTAATAAAAAAAAGTCTTTCTTTCTAATAAGAGAAACCGAAGAACCCTTCCTTTGCTGAAGAATTGAGGGTTAGAAGTTAAGACTTTTTCGGACAGCGGTAAGAGTCATCAGTCCCCCACCACCCTATAAAACTTAGTTGCTAGAATGCTAGCTAGAAGTTCATCAATTGACCAAAGGGATTGGATTCAATTTCAAAGCTCGTAAGAACGGGAATGCACGTAGGGTCATGTACCTAGCTTACCTAAGACACGTAGTAGTATTCCACTTCCTCGACGAGCAAATCAGACAAGCCAAGTCACTTAAGCAATTGCCCAGCTGTCCATCGGCATCGGGCTCGTTAATAAAGAATGAGTTGTTCGCTGTGTGTGTTGTGTGGTTGTGTGCAGCCCGTCTGCAGCCCGTCTGCACTGTTGTGCGTCTCCCTTGATCTCAGAGGTCCAACTACTTAAGCCGCCTCGCACTTGCGAATCAAAATGAGGGGTAACGAGGTCACGCTTTGCCATTCTTGGCTAACGGGATACCTTTTCGGGAAGGTAATCCCGGTCGATTTGATCAGGTGCCCTTACCCCAATTTGTTCTTCGAATTAGAATCCCTGAAGAGCTAAAGGACAATATTAAGTTCACCTCGCAAGATATTTACAACTTTTCCAATTGACTCGAAGAATATCACTTCTCTCTTCTATAAAATTGCTACGAGCTGATGACCTTGCAATTGATTCCGTAGGGACCGAGAAAAAGCAAATCCGACGTGGTCTTTGTGACCTTTCTCGGTGGCGTCGGCTTAACCAAAAGGAGGTTTAGCACCTGCATTTCCCACCACCCACCACCCCCGAAATGGGCAAGCCACGGAAGCTCTCCACAAGTGACATGGCGTCTGGGCGTCAAACTCCTGGTCTGTGCCCAGCCGAGGTATAGGCGGCTCTCCTCCTACCTAACCTTTGAACGTGATCTTATAGGAAACCGACCTTTTAAGCTTATCACTTAAATATTGCATCATAACAAGTGTCAAGCGGACGGATCAAGTACCGACCGACCTGTATCTTTGCACATTCGAATGACCTTGAAAGTGTCAGATCTCGATGTCTTCCGAGCAGCAGCAACAGCGAGAGCCACGCCAAGCGCATCGAGAACTTATCAAGGGCAGACTACGGCCACCATCTAAGCCGGCTTCATGTAAATCGTATACGGTCGCCCCGGCTTCGATTGACGAAGTCATTGTGAGGCCGCCAGCTGATAGACTATCAACCCGTATGTGCCTGTAAATTACGGGAAGCTGTATTCAATCCCCATGTTAACATAGTTTCAGGGGGGGCTGTTGAGGTCTCATCCGCGGCAGTAGCTCAACCATTCGTGGACCCCGCGGTTCTGGAACACCACAGACGCATTGGCGGCCCGACTTGACTGGCTCGCAGCGGTCCATGTCTCCCAATTCGCTACGAGGCACGTCATTCCGTGTCCATACATGCTCTTACTCGGCGTACAAGACCATACCGTTGAAACCTCGCTACGTCGGAGGACCCGGGAGTTGTACGTACATACCGTGATGGCATGTAATCTGGAAACCTGTCGATGGACACCCAACCCGCCCGGTTAGCCTAGGTCTTGACGTGCGCGATGCACGGTAACGGCGCATCGGATCCCAGCCACGCTTCGCATCTTCCCAGGACCGCAGATGGTGTGTGCTCGGTCCGGTCCCCTGGGGCATCCCGAATAGGGTCGCTTTTATGCCGCCGCTATGCAATCTGCAGCTGTCGTTTCACAACTGCTGTCGCTCATTTGTCTTAGATTAACGTGGGACTTCTATCTCTAGAGTTACACACGGCACTGGTTCATTATGAAAACCCCTTCAGGATTCGCGTCGAATCAGTCCGAAACCGTGTTAGCGATTTGCCTATCTAATCAGCCCTTTTTCAGCTCTACTAGGTTATTGCTTACGCATACGGAGGAATATAGACGAGGCGGTTTAGTAGCGGCAGAGGTTTCATTTGGGAAGGGGGCAGGCCGGCGCATCGGCTAATGAAACACGTGAGCCATTCAACCACATATCCAAATGTCAGCCCACTAAGAGCTGCTACGTTTGTATTAAACATTCACCTATTGGTATTCAGCTTGTGTCGCCTTGGGGGCCAACGAATTATGGCTGTCAGAATCCTACGAAAATCCTAGCTAATTCACATTAATGCTTTAATGGACACGTGCTTAGATGTAAGTTGGCTGACTCGAGTTCTACCGCAGTTCTAGAAAAGTTCCTTGGAATCTAGAACCGAAAGCGGCAGTAATAAGGCTGATTGACACGTGTTGGTGAGACAATCACTCACCTTCAACTTGTACGGACAATTCAATTGGGTCGAAGAAGTATCGAAATAATATCAAGTTGATCTTCGATGGCTTGATATGGTTACAAGTTCGATTCCACAAGACAGAACAAGTAATCCGAGACTTAGGGAAAGCATCCACGTCATGCATGTCAGGAGTATTTCTATCTTAGACTCATTGATATACCAGCTAGGCTATATTATGCCCGTGTTAAGACGGAAACTACCTATCTAGAGTTCGAAATTTTGATCTCGGGTAGAAAATAGGCTCTAATGATTTGCTTAATATCAAGCCTCATGCATATCCTTACGGTTACGTGTTATGTTTGCTTTGTCTTCAAGAAAAGCGCTGGCCAGATAAAATAGAAGATGATTTTACTACTTTAAGTGACATGGGAGACGCGTAGATACCTACATCCCCCCTTTTTACTTCAATGATGCCAGTGTACAGCTGCTAAGACCAGTACATGCGACGATAACGTGCTACGTGATTTATATGATAGATTTTGAGGCGCATTACTTGAATGGTCAATATGAATCCCCATCAACTCGGGACTGAACAAGGGCTGTACGCTCACTCTGGGCACGTAGATGTGCGTGAACGTAACTCAAAATAGCTTGTCTACCTCAACACAACACTATGCCCCCCAAGCGCAAGACCCTTGGTAGTCTAGTTGGTTATGGCGTTCGGCTGTAATTGTATGAAATTGTTACATTGTTACCGAAAAGTCACCGGTTCGATTCCGGTCCGAGGGAAAATTACTTTAACTTTTTGGACTTGACCTCGCCCATGTAGTTTTTTTTTTCCCTCGTTCACTAATAGGGAACATTAATAAAAGAACGGCGGGATGAAATACTTCACAAAAAGAACAAAACATACAACACCAGGGATTCGCTGGTCGTCACCGACCCAACTACTGATCTGGCGGTATCTGGTTTATCAAAGGGGAGAGCGGACGGGATCCCGAGTTCTCCAGATCCTATGGTCGTATGTGAAAGATCAAAGTCTAGTCACGGTTTATATACCCCCTCTGGTGGGACTGTGGCTTCTCTCAGAGGATAGACCTTTCAGGAAAGGGGTCAAGAACACGAGTGGGTCTCTGCGTATGACCATGTGTCCATTGGCTAGTAGGAGAAAGAGATGACAGGTGATAGGCCTCTTTGTCCTCGCTCCATGTATATACCCGGGGTTTGGTGGCAGGCAGATATGTTTATAACTCTCTAGGTCGTAATAAAAACCCCCGTAATGCTGGGGAGAACGAACAATCTTCTGTCAGATTGAGAGATTATGATAATAATAGGGATTGTTGGTATTTCATATTAATGCAGATTTACGATATGGTTAGCTTTTTAGCCTTATCCTTAGTTCATAGTAACCTAGGTACTGTCTTTGGAGATATCATAAAGAATTACAACAGTTTGTTAAATTGTTGAAGAGAAACGGATACCTGCCTATGCTAGGAAGATAGAGACTCGCTGCTGCTTCGAAAGGGGTTGGTAGAGGCATAAGGAGGAAGCGTACCTGTCATTTTACTGTAACGTAAGGACGATATTCGTACTGCCGTACTGGCAATGTCTTTAAGGTCTCAGGTTGTGCGGCAAGTTGCAAGTATGAAAACCATTAAGCAGCAGCACTGCGTATGATGGTGCTCTGAAGGTCTCCTTAGCAATGACTACAGGTGTCTAGTCAGTGTGTAGGCGCCTTTAGGTAAGGTGCTCTCGAGGGCTCCTGGGTAACCCGGCAATATGAGAAGGCAGTCAACAACTGGCCACCTGGCAACCGACAGTATGGAAGGTTATAAGTAAATTTACTAGTAGCAACTGTCACTAGGACCCATTAAAAGGTGTAATGGTCAAGCGGTAGCGAGCGTTGCATGGTTTACCAGAGCGTCCGCCCGCGAGCACCAGGTATCATCTCGGGGCCTAGCCTAACCATTCCTTTTTTTTCTTTTCTTTTTTCTTTTCAGAAACGTGGTATTTTCCGTCTGTACTGTTTTCCCTCCTTCCCTATTATTATTATTTACCAGGCATACTCCCACATTCTCACTCCTTGATCCTAATTGCCTGCTTCTTCCTGCCTGCTCGTGTCCTGCTTGCCACAAGCTTCCTAAACGCACCTACCCAAAGGTCTGGTCCACTTCCCATCTACCCATCACTCGATGAACCTATTAAGAAATGTGCTAAGGCGCTGGATTTGCAAATCAAAAGCACCAGAGACGCCACTAAAATCGAAAACTTGGCTAAATTACACGCTGTTGGGGCTCTTCTAGAAGGTACTTGAGACGATTCGCACATTTTAAATAGCAAAGCAGACACAATATTCATAGCCCTGGCATAGACGAGTAAGGAGGTATCACATCTTGTTAGCAGTACTTATTAGCAGTAATATTTGTAGTCTTGGCAGATCTTTATTCAAAGCACAGCATGTAGAACTGTGTGAGCATCAGACTATCCAACATCCAACAAAACCCTTAACACACCTATGCAGTATCCAAACATCGTAGCCTCATCGATATTAACATTCTGCACTGCTCCAAGTCAGACCCAAAAGCGTCCAGCCCAGTCCAGCCAGGCCGCCACGCCCGCTAGCAAAAACGAACCCAAGCCCTTCCTTCTATGTGTGTATCTCCTAGCCAAGCCAGTCCTCCAAGAAAGTAGCAAAATAAGTCTCCGCTATAACTGTTGTCAAGCCGTATGAAGCAAAAAGAGACCAAACTTTTCCCCGAGGTATCGCCGCCAAAAAACATCGAGAATGGTGTGAAAAAAAGCCGCCTTGGATCCCCATAATTCCTACAAGTGTGTTACAACTTGCCCCTGGATCTTGGTGTCTTCGCTCCCTCTGCTCCCGTATGATCTCCCTCCCCCATATCTTCCGACTAGGGCGACTGTCTCCGGGCCCTATACTGGCTGCCACCTCCGCCGTCGCCTCTGCCTTGGCCCCTGTCATCTCTCCGTCTCCGTCCGCTAAACAAGCGCTTCAGGAGACCAGGCTTCTCGGCCATATCCTCGTGCACGACCGGGCCGGCGTCGTGTTCATATTCGTCGTCGTAATCCTCTTCTCCTTCCCTTTCATACTCCTGCTCATGCCCGTACTCGTACTCCGGCGGTTCATCCACATCCGCCCCACCCCTGACACCCTCACCCTCACCAGCATCATCTGACACAGCCCTACCAGCATCCTCCCCAGAATACTCGTACCAAAGCCTGGGCACCAGCAGCCTATACGGCATAGTAATGCCCGCGGGATCCTTGGCATTAACCTCGACATTCAGACACACGTCGAGCCCGCCCTCGAGGTCGATATCGTACCCGCCCTTCTTCCGCAGCTTAGCGCTAAGCCCCGTGGGCGTGCGGTGGAACGGGCGCGTGGGTGGCGGTCGTCGGTCATTCGTATCATCGTCGCCCGCGCTGCTGTAGTACGCATCGTACTCGTTATTGCGCGCCGCCGCCGACGTTTCCGGCTGCGTGAACGCGCGCCGCGGCGGCCGCGCCGTGAAGAACGAGTCGTCGCCCGCCGAGTACTCGTCGTTGCCCCCGCCGCCGCGCAGGTGCATCGCGTTACCACCGTTACCACCGTTACCGCCGCCGCCGCCTCGGCCGTAGTCCGGGGGAGGCATGGTCGGCGCGTAGACGGCGGGCCGCTGCTGCTGTTGTTGTTGTTGTCTCGATTGCTGCGCCGGCGGTGGCGGTGGCGCGTCGTCGTATTGCGCATCCTCCTCCTCCTCGCTGTCCGGGCCCCAGTCGCCGTTGATGCCGCCGTCGTTGCTGCGGCGGCGGCCGAACCCGAACCCGAAGCTGCTGCCGCGCGGGCGCGCGGACGGCGCGGACGAGGGGTCGCCGCGGCCGAGCGAGAGGGTCCGCAGGAGCTTGTTCGGGCGGGCGCCGCCGCCGTCGGACGAGGCGCGGCGCGAGAACGAGCGGAACAGGCCGCCGCTGCTGGAGAGGGGCGGGCGCGAGCGGTCCGCGGGCGCGTCGCGCGATGTGTCGGGGCGGACCGCGGGGCCTCTGTTCTTGGAGGAGGAGAGCGAGAACCGGCGGAGGAGCCCGCCCCGGCGGCTGCCCGGAGGGGTGCCGTCCGGGGTGATCTCGTAGTCTTCGGGCGGCGGGGTGGGCGGAGGCGTCAGCCCGGGCGTGTACTCGCGGATGGAGCACCAGTTGCGGTGGGGCAGGAGGTGCTTGTTGTTGCGCGGCTTGCCGTCGACGCCGTGGACGAAGATGGGGATCATGTCCTCGTCGGTCTCCTTGTCGAAGTGGTGGATCTTGTTACGCTTGTTCAGTATGTCCGCCATCAGGTCGGGAGGTGGCGTGTTGGCGATGGCCGACGAGACGATGTTGGGTATGTACCGGAAATCCTTGTGCTTGGCTAGTTTCTGCTTGGGGTTCGAGTAGAACTGGCCGACTGCGGCTAGGTGGACGTCGCCGCTTAGGATTGTGATGCGCACGGACTTGTCCGCGGCGAGATCCTGGAGGTCTTCGATGACGAACCTCCGCTCGTCTTTGTGGTTCTTTGCTGTCCAGTGGTCGTCGAGGTCATCGAGGACTTCGACACCCCCATCGAAGCGGTTGAGTAAGTTGCCTAACAATCCCGCTTTTCCGAGGGCTTTGATGGGATCCATTAACCGCGAAGTCAAGCTAGAAATATCAGCACACAGCATATTATATGGGCATTAATGGGTGGTACTCACATGTTCTCTAACCACACCAACCGGGGGTAGGCAATAGGAACCCCCAAGAGGACGAGCAGGTGTTGCGTCTCGCCCTTGACCATCTCATCGTAGCAGCGGTCCATGAGCTTCTTCCACGTATCCTCCCGCACAACCTCGTCTCTCGTTCGCTCGGTCCGGCAATCAACAGCAAGGAGCGCGATCTTGTTCCCCAGGGACATGAACAAGCTACGGCTCAGCTCATGGATATACGGCCCTGGTCTGGTTCCAAGAGCCCAGCTCGGTTCCGACTGTTCCGTCTCGTCAGGTAAACTCTGGTGCTGGAAGAGCATGTAGTACTTGAACGCGACGTTGCCGAGGCCGGTAAACACGGGCGACTTCATGAAATGGTGAGGATAAGAGCCGAAGCCGTCAATGATATCGTGGTCGTCGTACATATTGACCATTGGGATTTGGCAGTTCGCCAGACCGAACAATCCTTGCGAAAACCACATCATGTACCTATTTAGGTAAAATTGTTCCATCTCATCCTGCATTTCCGGAGTAAATGGGGCGTTATTCTTATGCAAGGGGTTCTTAATCTGTAGCCAATTCTGGAAGAGATGAGTATCCCGCATGACAGCATCATTATAGATCTGGTCTCCGCCTCCAATCATGACGTGGAACGGTCTTGTCTGATGATTGTTAAGGACGTCGCGCCACATGGGATCCGGTCCGCTAAGATCATCCGGTGTTACACTTAGACTGAACCCATTGCAACTGTGGAACATGATATTCATCGACTGGTCCCGAGCGGGGACCCAGAAACCCGTCGCCGGACCATGGTTGATGCGGTAGGCGATCCTCTGCTGCTTATCCCGGAGCTCAACTTCGATGTTGAACCTCCAGAAAGTGTAGCCTCGTTCCGCATGCAATCGGAATCCGCGCACATCCTTGTACTTCCCAACCTTCTCTCCGTCTACCTGAGTGCGTCGTTTGCGACTGGTATATGAATTAGGCGGATCAGGTGCGTTGTTGAAGTCGGGGGCGCTTCTTGTGATCTCAAATAGGCCATCATCAGGCTCTAACCTCGAAACATCCCTACCTTCTTCAAGGTGTTCTACTGGCCGTACGTAGAGTGTCTCTCCCTTTCGACCGAGTTTCGGTATGCCAGCAATGGGATCTACGTATTCTGGTGGGAGTTCCCCTTGTAGTTCCGCAGGGGGCGGTGGCAGGAGCTCGATCTGCTGGACGAAAAGCCTAAGGATTGGTGGAATGTCGTATGACGATTCCGCGTCCTTCGTGACAACCATGACGGTGCCTCTCCATATCTGTCGATCAGAAAGTGAACTGTTGCGATTTATTCGCGGGTTCGGCTTTTCAAGTCGAATACCGCAATAACGTAGCAACGGCCCACACTGGAGATACAATGGAGGTCTAAACTTGGTAGGGCCCCGTGTTTCCTCATAGGCCTTGTCGAAGGCCTCTGGCCGCGACGTCGTGCTGCTTCTGCGTCTACCACCGTTTTCCCACCATGGTGTGTCCTTATCAACACCGACAGCAGGGTCTTCATCGATATCTAGTAACATGCCAGCTAGTGTACCGACTGTAGCATTTTTCCACTCGTCCAAGTACTTCGGTGGTTGATACATCCCCCGGCCAGGCTTAAGCTTGCTTCGGTGCATATAATCATGAAACCCGTGTTCATGACTACCTTCAGAATCGTAATCATCATCGTAAAACTCTTGAGCTTCATGCTTTCGGTCCGGAAACTTGACGGATTTTACAGTAGTTGTACCGGGTGCCCTGGGAGCCTCGGTATTTCGTAATGAGCTTGGGAAGGTCGGTTGTGGAGGAGGGAGCTGTTGACTGTTTCCTGCCGGTTTGGGTTGATCGAACCCAAACGCAGCAGCTAGATTCTTCCGTCGAACTGGCAGGTCCTCATAATCGTCATCTTCATCGTCGTCGTGCTGCTTACCTCTAGCTGGAGGTCTGTCGTCGGGCTGCCTATCGTCAATATACTCTGGTGGAGTAGGTACGCCTCTAGCTGTCTCGTTTGTAGGTTGAACAAATGCATTTCTAGAGGGCTCATCCACTTCCTGACCTTGCATATTGCGTCTTTGAAAAGCTGCAGCCCTCTCCTCGACCTCCTTACGCGCGGTATACCATGGGTCGCCAGGTGGGTTCTTCTGAAGCTTGTTGCTTCCGCTACGGGTAGGAACAAATCCCCCGGCTGGAGGAGTGACGGGAGACACCGACGAGCTGCCAGTTACCTCTCCGGGTAGATCAACGTCATTTTTGGAAGCTCTCTCACGAAAACTTAAGTTACGCCGCGGTAAATCACCCTTCTCAGCTGTCGCGATGTTTCGGGTCTTCGCAACTGGAATCCGAGAATTCGGGGATTGGTCCGGTGTTACGTATTGCTTGTGTTCCTCTGGCGGGTTCTGAGACAAAGGCCCCTGGGATACCGCAACAGATGGCTGAGCCTGCACAGGATCGGCAACAACTGCCCGGGACTCATCATGTTGGGATACCGATTGTCGCCGGCCTCTAGACTGGGTCTTCTGGTTGTCTGTGCGTTCTGGTGGAAGTTGGAGCTTATCTTGGTTCGCAGCATTTTGTTTTCTTGCTGCCTTTTCCCTTGCGCGCCGTTCGGCAGCCTCCACACGGGCTCGCTTCTCCTCTTTAGTGATGCTGTCGAGTGTAAGCTCCAATTTTTGCAGCGGCGATCGATCATCTGCCCATGTAGGACGCTTTACTGGCGCACTGAAAGTCCCTTGTCGCTTGGGTAAAGACGGATCTACGTTCACTTTCTCTGGCGGATCCCCGTTTGTCGGCTGTTGTATGGATCCGGACATTTCAGTGCTCTTATCTAATTGCTTGCTAACACCACTTTCGTCAAAATTATGTCGAGATCGATCAAGAACAGGTGCTCTAGCCTGCTTCTCTGCCGGTGGAGTAGCATCTTTAAAAAAAGACTCCGATTCCATAACTCGCGCTTGAGGAGAGGGGAATGGGCTAGGGGAGCCGAATCTGTAGGCCGAGATGGGCGGTCCTGGTTGGCCGTTTGCGTTGTATGAATAAACAGGACTATAAGCGGGACTGCCGTTTCTGTAAGGGTCCTTGTAGCTCACTGGCGGAGCTCTAGGGACGTCGGGGGCAGCCGGAGGAGGGGGAGGAGAGGTAGCGGTGACCTCGTCGAGGGAGTTATCCCCTGGAGGTTTACTGGTGCGTCTCCGCCTCCTCTCCTGCTCTGGGGGATATTGATTCTGCCCGTAGGGTAGGGTGGGCGGTCGAGGAGCGAGACTGGTCGCTGGGAAGTTGGAGACAGCAGGAGATTCTAAGGGACTGAATGTAGATTCCGTATGAGCGTCGGTTACGGCAGTCTGTACAGATGCTCGATTTGATCGCGATTGGGGCTGAGGCTGGGAGGATTGAGAGTCGGACTGGTCTAATGACTGTCTGCGATCAGCCTGGTCGTAGTCGCCGGACATGCGACGAGCTTTTGGCGGTGGCAATTGGCCCCAATAAGGCGCAGACATAATGGGCAGCTGTCGGGCTCGGCAGTGATTGGGTTGCGAGACAGGCTGAGGTAGAGACTGGGGGGATGTGTCTTGGACTAACTATGAGCTGCGGGTGTCCATGGTAGACCAATGCCGTGCAGACACATGCAACCCGGGTAGTGCTAAGTGGTAAGTAATTAATGCAGGGGAAAGAAAGAGATATGGGATGGTAAATCACGGAGTAGTAGTGGCGGACATAAGTGTCTCAAAAAGCTCGCTGTGTATTATTGATCTATTAGGTTGAGGCGTTGAGAAAAAAATAAAATAAATTGGCTGGTAAGCTATTTTCAGCTTTCCAAGGCTGGGGAAGCAAAAAGAAGTTGGGATCTTTTTCTCCTTTCCTTTTTCGATCATCAAGCTCTACAAGCTACCGTACAAGCCTCCCGGATTTTCGTTTGGATCCTGACCGGGGACAACCCGTGTACCTCCCGGTGAGACATAAGATTTGGCCTCGTACGAGAAATCTATATATTATCCGTCGCGAGGATGGGGGAAAAGAAGCGGTCAAGCTTTTCGGAGTTTTCGTTCAATTTTTACTTACCTACATATATAGGTGGATTCCCTTTGTGTTAGTCGGACATAATGGGGGCGTCTCCCTCTAAGTCCAGATCCTAGTTAGCAGTTGGGATCTGCTCATCGTGCTCATCGTGCTCATCGTGGGGTGCACGATAGGCATCGGAAGAGAGCCGAAACAACGGTGGCTGGTACCTATGTCGCTTTATAATCGGAATATGTCGCATCTCTAGGACAGGAGAAAACGTATTCTCTGATGAAACAACAACATGGCCCTATTCACCTACTCGATCCGTACAACACATGCGTGATGCATGTTATATGCAAGTTATGCGATCGACGTCGAGGCCATGTCTTGTTGAGATATAGATTATATACTACTAAGTAGAACTTCCACCAACAAGTTTGCTCAGAGGTCGGGAAGAGCCGTTGCTCCAAAACGGACCCGAATGCAGCTCCTAGTTCTTTAATTAGATCTGTTGGCGGTTCAGTACCTAGATCCTAGCTCGACAGTGATGTCATCCCAAACGAGATATACTCGATCTTCGTTTGCTATAATACATAGAGAGCATAATGATGCATAGAGAGCATAATGGTATAACAAAGTATAGGGTGTTTATAGGTAAGTAGGTACTTACAGATGGGTAAATCAGAACCCTTCATTGCATTGAAAGTCTACCTAGGTACCTAAGGCAGAATTATGAAGAGTTGAAGAGTTGACCAAGTGAACATTTGCTTGGCCAGTCACAGGTACAAATACGAATGTCAGTTTCCGTTGCTATTAGATATTCCACCTATTGCATATAGACAGACACACAGCTTGATAGAATAAAGAGAATAGTTTAAGCATTTTAGGGGTCCCCCAGCTAACAGACAACCAATGGTGAGTCGGCGACGTCTCCACAAGCTTGGCGATCTAGACCCCAAACGGCGTTTTTAGCGCGTGGCTTGGAAGTGTTTTAGAACACCTGGCTTTCCGCTGATTGAACAGTAAGCGTGGCCTAAAATAGCGGAAGTCAAGCGCCACACCTACCAGCTGACGCATTTACAACGTGCATCGATACAGATTCTCGATTCTCTCTTTTCTGTCTTTTACTCTGCGCGTTTCATCATACAAATTTGATGACGCAACAATACCGACAATACCGTTGCAATATCTATACCAGATCTCATATCCGTCGCTGATGGAGAGACTGTCTTTTCCTCTGCCAAGATACTCTTTCGTTGTTTCATAAAGGGGGTTCGTGCTTTTTGCTCTGAGCAAAGCACGACTTGTTTCGTCTAACCTTGGTATTTTTCCGGCCATCAACCAGTATCTATTTGCCTGTCTACATACCTAGGTACACCTCCGAACCTAAAGCCAATTTCTCCTACCGGCATCGATATCCCGTTGCCTAACTCATCTGATCTCGAGTCCGTCCCATTGTCCTAAACTTTAACAATCGTCACCTAAGCTCTACCTTTGCCATTTCAACAACGATCCACTTGTCCAGAGGCTTGCAAGGCGCTTGACGAACGTCTACATCAGCAATGAAGCTCGCTCCCCTGGTCGGCCTCGTTGTCGGCGGCCTGGCTGGACTAGGCACCGCCCTGGAGCGACGGAACTACGATTCCCACGATTATTACGTCCTCCACCTCGAACGCGACGTTCAACCTGATCAGATTGCGTCCCGATTGGGTCTGAGACATGAGGGTCAGTTTGGCCAACTCCCTGGACACCATATATTCTCTACGTCTCTAAAAACCGAGGATGATGTCGTTCGGCGCGAGGTGCAAGAGCGTCGACGAAAGCGATCGCTGGGTGGCGTGGACGTTCTCGACAGTGTGAAATCCGTCCACAAGCAAAAGTTGCGAGCTCCCATGCAAAAGCGGGTCATCCCACCGCCTCCATCAGGCCGTTATCCCACGAGACGAGCGGACAAGCCCGATGCGAAGGCCGTTGAATACCAAAAGTCGGTCATGAGCCAGCTCGATATTTCCGACCCAATATTTAATGAGCAGTGGCATCTCTACAACCCTGTCCAGTTAGGACACGACGTGAATGTTACTGGTGTGTGGCTCTCAGGCGTCACTGGCAAGAATGCTACCGTAGCGATAGTGGATGACGGGCTAGACATGTACAGCAACGACCTGAAACCGAATTATTATGCCGAGGGTAGCTGGGACTACAATGATCAAAGACCAGAGCCTAGACCGACCTTGCAGGACGATAGACATGGTACCCGATGTGCTGGCGAGGTCTCAGCAGCGAGAAATGATGTGTGCGGTGTTGGTGTCGCATACGACTCGAAAATTGCCGGCATTCGGATTCTCAGCAAGCTGATTACCGATGCTGACGAGGCTCTAGCGATGAACTACGATTACCAACATAACGACATTTACTCCTGCTCCTGGGGACCACCGGACGATGGGAGATCAATGGATGCCCCTGGTATTCTTATCAAGAAGGCTATGTTGAACGGTGTACAGAAAGGTCGTGGCGACAAGGGATCTATATACGTTTTTGCTAGTGGCAATGGTGCTGCGAGCGAGGATAACTGCAATTTCGATGGTTATACGAACAGCATCTACAGTATCACCGTTGGCGCCATTGATAGACAGGGGCTACATCCTTACTACTCGGAGAAATGCTCAGCCCAGCTTGTTGTCACCTACAGTAGTGGCAGTGGAGATGCGATTCACACCACCGACGTAGGCGAGAACCAGTGCTACAACGGACATGGTGGTACCTCTGCCGCAGCGCCTCTGGCCGCGGGTATCTTCGCTCTTGCTCTTGAGGTTCGCCCCGATCTGAGTTGGAGAGATATGCAATACATTGCACTTGAGACCGCGGTACCCATCGATTTGGTGGAAGGCGAATGGCAACCCACCACCATTGGTAAGAAGTTCAGCCACACTTTCGGATACGGCAAGATTGATAGTTACGCGCTCGTGGAGAAAGCAAAAACTTGGAAGAATGTCAAGCCCCAAGCCTGGTACTATTCTCCATGGCTACACGTCAACAAGGATATCCCCCAAGGAGACCAAGGGTTGTCAGTTAGCTTCGAGGTCACAAAGGATATGCTCCAGGAAGCGAACCTGGAGCGTCTCGAGCATGTGACCGTCACAATGAACGTTGAGCACACTCGCCGAGGCGATTTGAGTGTTGATCTTATCAGCCCGGATAACGTAATCAGCCACCTCTCCGCTACGCGTAAGCTTGATACCAGCAACGAGGGTTATAACGACTGGACTTTCATGAGCGTCGTTCATTGGTGAGTTTCCCGTTCTGAAGTATTTCGACAGTTTTCGCTAATAAGATTAGGGGTGAATCTGGAGTTGGCAAGTGGACAATCATTGTCCGGGATAGCAAGGTGAACGACGACTCTGGCAAATTCGTCGACTGGCATCTCAAGCTGTGGGGTGAAAGCATCGACGCTTCCAAGGCCACGTTGTTGCCTATGCCGAGCGAAGATGACGATGCTGACCACGATGTGACCTCCACCGCTACTCCCACTGCTGCCACGACCAGTCTCCCGGCGCCCACCGAAGCCGCTGATACCGCCATACCCACCGCCCTTCCCTCAGATCATCCTGAGCGTCCCATCAAACCTAGTAAGACGACCGGCGAAGACGTTGCCACCGAGACAGGCACCGAATCCGCGGCCGCAGAGACAACTACCGCCGCGAGCTCGTGGCTTCCTTCCTTCCTTCCGTCCTTCGGCGTGTCCTCGAGCACGCAGGCCTGGATCTACGGCTCCATCGGCCTCATCGTAGCCTTCTGCGCCGGCCTGGGCGCGTGGTTCTGGTTCGTCCGCCGCAAGCAGCGCCGCAACAACCCGCGCGACGACTACGAGTTCGAGCCGCTCAATCCCGAAGACGGCGGCGACAACCTCGGCGGCGCCACTGGCGAGAAGGGCCAGAAGCGACGAGGTGGCGAACTGTACGACGCGTTCGCCGGCGGCAGCGAGGACGAGGAGGATCTAGAGAGGGACCATTTCGACGTTGGCAGTCATGATTCCGACTCCGACGATGATGACGACGGCGAGGAGAGGCGAGGGGCTAATAATGAGAAGCAGAGCTCTCGACTCCTGGGCGATGGTAGATAAGGGGCCTACGGCGGGATAAAGAATTATGGTAGAAGCGCTCCGCCTCGGAATCACAGTTTAAACAGACCTGTGGAAATACAAAACCTCGAATCATGATGGCGCGCTGTCACCACCGTCATTCCCTCTGTATATATATATACTTACATAGTATCGGCTTGTGGCATAGTCCGTACGGCGTTTGGTGTGTGAATTGACACGGGATCGTACCATTCACGAAGCAATTGTTCAACCGACGTGACCTGTGATGATCGATCTTATATATTTCACCCATCTGTCGCACTGCACAAGTACTACAACCAGCTGCCAAGAGCACGTTTCTATAGTAAGGCGTTCCAGACCTACTAATTCCATGAGCGGTGGTAGCATTACCCGAAGAGCAAGGCCATTGCGCGTCTCGACATAGTTGAATGGATGGATTAAAGTACCGATGCCTGAAAACCCCCTAATGCTTTAGAAGAAAAGAAGAAGAAAAAACTCCGAAAATGACAGGAGCCAGCAGCATCAACATCAGAAAACGGCTCTTCGTTAACGAGTATGTAACAGAATCCTAGAAAACGCCAGTCCCACCGATTTGCCCCCCTCCCTCCCTCCCATCCCCCTTTAATAACGTAGTTTACTTTCTTCCACGCGTGCACCTTTCTCATGCCCCGTAATCATCCCCTTCTCCCGATCAATCTTCTCGGAAATCAATCTTCATAGAGAAGGTCTGGTCGTGCAGACACTCGGTATTCAACGCGCTCAGCTCGTTCCTCGGGACCCCTATCTTGCAGAGCACGATACCGTCGACCTCGAGTCCGTTCCCCTCGTCGACGGCACAGCGCGCGGGCCCCCACTAGACGGTAGCGGCGGACTCGGAGCCGAAGCCCTCCTTCTCCATGTCGCGGACGTACTGCTGCCAGACGTCGATGGCGCCGGCGTAGAAGTCGACGTGGGCGTCGGCGAGCCCGCCGAACTGCCGCTTGAGCTCGACGCGCTTGATGCGCTCGAAGTCCACCACCTCCTTCACCACCTCCTCGTCGAACGCCTCGCTCGTCTTCTTGGCCCGCTCGGCTTCCGTCGTCAGCTCGTCGATGCGCATCTCGAGCTTGCGCAGCCGCTCCCGCCGGCTCGCCTCGTGGTCCACCCCCCGCACGTCCTCGATCTTGGACCGGATGAAGCCGCCCGCGCCCCCCAGCGCCCCCGTGCTGCCGTAGCCGTAGCCCGACGCGAGCGCGTCCCGGTCCACCGTCGACTTGTTGAGGTACTCCGTCAGCTGCTCGTGGTCCAGCTGCTTCTGCTCGCGCGCCTTGAGCAGGTTCTTGAGGGCTTGGCTGTACGCCTGCATGTCGCGCAGACTGCCGAGGTAGTCCTGGTCCGTGTGCTCGCGCAGCTTCTTCAGTCCGGCGGCGGTATCCTCTATGCTGGCGGCGAAACCGTGCACGGCGCTCTCCACGCCCGGCTCCAGCGTGATCAGCTTCTGGAATTGCTCGGTAAGATCCCGGAGATCGGTCTCGAGGTCCACTTCCCGTCGGGCCACCCGCGCTACGACCTTCTCTACATGGCCAAGATCCTCATCCAATTTATCGCTCTTCTCGCGGACCTCGATGAAGCGCTTGTCGTGTTTGTGAACCTTGGTGAAGGCATTGATAAATGTATCGGCAAAGTTGTCGAAAACGCCTCCGGTGCCCTGTTCGGAGGCCGTGGTAATCCTAGATGCGCGAGCTCTCATCGTCGCATTCCAATCGGGAGATTCGAGGAACGTGTGGAAGATGGGAGCTCGGCGGAGAATGGGGTGTAAGGTAATGCGCGCAAGAAAACGTTGTAGAGAGAAGGCTCGTCTATTGGTAAAATCCGGGCCGAAGCGGTCGCCTCGCACATATTCCATTCGCTGCTTGTCTGGCAGCGGCGGTACTGCACATGCTGGATAGTCCTTGGAGAGAGTCTTGTAGAGGAAGACGAAGTCGGTGAATCGGCGGCGGGATGTGAATGTGGGTTTCTGGAAGGAAGGGAATGTTGACTGTGGGAACGGTTAAGCATTTGGACTTCCCAAGCATTAACAGGAGCCATCGTCTTACATTAGTAGTGATCAAATATGATACAAAGGCATCTTTGGAGCCATCTTGTTCCTTGCGGGGCTCGGACACGGAACACTCGAGTATGTCGCCAGACAGGCCCGGGTCCTGACGTTCTAGCTCGGCACCATGATGTTGCTCTTCGATGCTCGGCGGTTCAGCTTCTATTGTAGGTGTTGATGAGCTCGATCCCGGTGCTCCGGCTGTGCTGCTGCCGCTGTTCCAGGGAATATTGGAGAATGTGTCTTCGTCGATGACCGCCATCGTGGGGTCCTAGTCCAGTTTTAATCCACAATTCGAATCGTTGATTCTAGTTTAGAGCTACGAATGATACGTATGACTATGGTGAAGTTCTATCGCAATACTTTGTCGCAAATATGTTGCTACTTCGAGGGTAACGTAGCTCCGTCGTCAGGTTTGCAGGTCGCAATGGTGTGAGGTCGATGATGCGGGATCGTATTGGCTCCAAGGTTGCAGTTGGTGCAAGGCAATGTGGGGGGATGAGCTGCGGTGCAAAAGATAGCTGCCTGTCAGGTACCGAAACTACGTCACGGTATGCAATTATACAATTGTGGTATTTGGTATTATGCAAGCTTCGAGTCTCTTTTTTCTTATATGACGAACTCGAACTTCATAAACGTTAACCAAGAGAATATAAATATAACACATATAACACATCAAACCAACATTTTCTCCTCCACATAGACCGAATAGAAATATCTCATACCTTTAACTGCTAAAAGACCCAAGCATCCCCGTTCGTCGATGCCCCAAGCCGAACAATCCATAGTGCCAGCAGCCTCGTAGAACGCCTCGAAGGAACGTATCCAGTTTGCATGCTTCCGTTCTGCCTCCTTGAACGGAGATCCCTTAAAATTCAGCGGGTCGGCCGTTCTTCTCGGATCAAACCCAGGATTCACCATGTATTCGCTATGATCGATCCAGAATCGTAACATGGCTCTCTGGTTAGCCCTGTCTAGGTCGAGAGATATCGCATGGAGCTCGCGGTTCTTGAAGTCCAAGCCCTCCTCGCGCATGATGATGGCATATGCTGTGTTGGGGCGTGTGCACGTTACGGCATTTGGTTGCTTCACCAGTGCGGAAGATTCCTGTAGGTGCGCCAAACGACGGGTATCCAGCTGAGTTATCATACGCTCCGGGTAATGACTCCCCTGGCTATCGTGGAGCCACGTGCGCTGAATTTGGGCGTACGAATTCGAATCTTCTGGCGTATTGACCTCGTTGCCATCGCCGTCGCCATCGCCGGTTTGGGGCTCGACAGGTGCTAAGCCGGTTCCTGACGGTTCGGTCTTAACCTGCATGCTCATGATAGTGTTATAGCGTTAGAGGAAGTAGAACCTCTGGATCTTTTTATATTTAAAAAGCTTTAGGGTGCAATACTGCTGGATTGGTCTTTTCAATTTTATTTGCGAAGCTGCGGAAGGACATAGAACCAAGTGTAATATCAACTGGGATCTTTGAGAGTCTGTATTTTCTCCGACGGTATTGCCACCACCTTAATCTATCACAGGCCTCGTCATTATTACCATCCCATATGTCGAATTCGAAGGTTCCTGCTAATAATAACTAGCTCCCTTGGGGAACTATGTATCAGACCAATAAGCCCTACGCTTCCTAGCTCCCTAGAGTGATTCCCCAGACCGAACACTCCCTGTTGCTATTATCCTCGTAGAAATACCTAAGGAGTTCACGCGAATCCGATACCAGGAGGCCATAGCAGGCAGAACAGCAATAGTAGTACAAGCGCGACGTACAAAGTCATTAGACTTCAGTTTCAGCCCCCTAAGTCACGTATGTATATGTACATCGAACCAACTCCAGCCCGCAAGTTAGCCCTCCCTCCCCAAGCCCACACCAGGAATGCATCTACTCCGGCAGTTTAAAGCCGAGATTATCCCTATCCTCGTTGATGATCCTGCCCCACTCGAGCAGCAGGCGGAACATGTAGATAGCCATATCCTCGCCCCGGATAGCCTTGTTAGCCCACTTGCTGCCCTGCTGGGCGATCCAGCCGGCGTCCTCAAGGCGGCCGTCCGTGAGCTGGGGGCGGCCGTTGATGGGTCCGCGATTCTTGAGGCCGATGAAGTACGCCATGGTGCTGTGGAGGGCGTGGTAGCGCGGGTCGACGGGCACGAAGTGGACCCACGGCAGCAGGCGCTCGGTGAACCACTCGCGGAAGATGGACGACAACACCGGCACGCTGGTGGACCGCAGCACAGGCAACAGATGATGCGGCGGCCCGTCCGCGCTGTCGACCAGCATCACGTACCGGTTATCGAGCACATTGCGCACCTCCCGGGAGCCGAATTCCCGCAGCAGCAGCTGGCAGCTGGCGTCCTCGCACGGCCGCGACTCCGGGTTGGTAAAGGCGAACTCGAAGGGTAGCGGTCCGTTGGCCTCTCTCGTCGGCGTCTGCTCGTATTGGAACTTGGTCTTCCCGTCGGCCTGGACGCCGAGGAGCATGGACACCTCGTCCCCGGCGCTGGCGTTGTTTGCCAGATGGGCCAGCCGGTGTCTGTGTCCGCCGACGAGAGACCGCGGCGTCACGACCCGCGACTCACTGGCGGGGGCTTGCCAGACGACAATATCCTTTTTCTTGTCGAACGGGGTCATCTCAGTTTCCAGGAATGCCCATATATTGTTGATCGGGATAATAATGTCGCTGAAACTATCCGTTTTGGATCTGCTAAAGAGTGGCAGGAGGTCTTGGTGCAGATCGTCAAGATGAGGCGTCGTGTGGAAGTCGTGAAGGTTGAATATGTCCGGCTGGTGACATGGGTCGAGAAACATCTCCCAGTCTTCCAAAAATTGGCCCTGCGAATGAGGCTTGACGCACGAAGGACAGAAGTCCCGAACGTCCCACTGGACTCCCCCACGAGCAGCAGATCCAGGTGGGCAGGCCAGAGCCTTAAGCTGCCGAAACTTTTTTGTGGATATGTATGGGTGGGTAGATGATGTAGATCTAAGGGGGGCTCTTGACGTATTTATCAGGTTGCCTTCCGCCAGTACGGAGTCATCTCGTCGTGTGCGCAGGCGATTTGGGAGCAGTTGAAACCGCGACTGGCTTCCAGCCATGGTTAATCTGTGAACGTCGTCCCAAGGGACCAAGATCCTTGGCCGTTCCTTCAAATTGATAGCGATAGACATGTCGGGCAGATATTCTGCGAACGGGGTAATCAACCACAAAATGTCCTCCATCGTTGCTTCATGATAAATATCCTTTGGTCGATTATGAGATACTTTCCCGTCAGCAATCGTAATGATACCAATATCAGGCAACCCCTTTAATTTCTCGAAGCCGTTCTGAATTTGCTGTGGCGTCATCCCCCAAAACGGCAGGAGATCTTTTTCGATCTGATCGAACCTGTCGATAACGAGCGATTTATGCTTCTGTGCATATTCGAACCACTTGTCGAAGTTCGGCGGAGGGTCTCGGCCATGGTGACGGTCCTTATACTCGGCGACCGCAAGCTTGAGCGTGGTGCTGACGCTTGCGTGCCTTAGCCAGCGATCGGCTTCTACTCTGCTCTTATACACGAGATCGTCAACCGGATGGCGGTCCACCAGCTTGTGCCTCGTCATAGCAAATATCGCCGATGCGAGAACAATGCAGACAAGTAGCCCCATAAGAAATACTCGCTTGAAGACGACTATCCATCTCATGTTGTTCGCGTATGTAAACATTATAAATCCAGAGGAGATGATAGAGAGTACGAGGAGTGGTTGACCGAAAGACGGTTGCAGATACGTTCCAATCAATAGAACATTTTGAATGCTCCCTATCATGCCAGAGGTGAAGGTCGCAATAGCCGTAGGTTCTATCACCGTGGAATCACAAGCCCAAAGCGCTGTCGATATGATGAGGGTAGAGACGAGGAGTCCTGTGCTGAAAACATCGAAAAAATAGAGAGAGCCGATTCCCTTGAAAGGGTAGTGGCCAACGATCTCGTGGTGTCGAGAAATGCGGGTTTCAAGCCAAAGGGCCGAGACGCCAATGGACGCCAAGATCAAAATCCCACCGAGCGTTCGAAGGCGACTCTTCGTAGTCCGCGCCCACGAAAGCACTCTCCATAACATGATCAGAACGACGGCATCAATAAAGACACCCAACCATTGCATGAGCACAGTATATGAGCTCTTGTTCATCAATGTCGAGCAGAAGTATGTCGACCTCGGAGTAAGGTCACCCAACATGAAAACTCCATAACTAAAGAGTACAGTGCTGAAGAGCAGAGTGATCGGGGAACTTATGAGCCAATTTTTGAAGTCTTCCAATGGATCACCCCACATGTCTTCTGGCTCATCGGACACGACCGGTGGTGTACGGTGTGAGAAGAACTCATGAGCGGCTAGGAGTACAGGGAGAAAGGCCTACCAGGGTGGTCAGTATCATCTTTCGTAAGTTGCGCGGACAAAAAAAGAGATAGATGGACGAGCTGCACCTCTATGCCTTCCGTAGTACATTGGAAATCCTGTATGACTGAGTGTACGATCTCCAATCGAAAGACAATGAGGAATATTATACAAGGAAGGTAGAAACGGCGAGGACGGTGTGGTATGGATGACTGCATCCCTTTCAGGGCAGCCTCCGAATCTGTCACACAGTATTAGAAGTCGTTTCCTCTGCGTGTCGGTGATTTGTAGGTAGGTAATTACCAAATCTCCCATCAGCGCCCGGAAGCCATTTTGAAAAGAGGCTGGCAATGAAAGCCGCCGCGCCTGAAATAAATAGAAGTAAAAATGAGGACAGTCGCGGTTGATCTACAGAACGGAGTTAGTCCTCAAACATCGAGTATAAGAGTGTCATGGATGGAGACCCACCAATCAATGAGTGTCTCTGTAATGAGCACGACAGCCAAATATACGAGGCCAGAAAGCTGTATCGTGAGTAAGCCACTGTCCACTCAGGGGTGAGGCTCAGGAGGCCCCACGAGTCGCGACTCACCAGACAGCTGTCAGCCTTGAACCCCCATCACGTGCCATTAGGTCTGCATAAAGTCCACGGTCTTAATGAAGCCATTCAATATCGATGTATATTGAGCCTATGGCACTTCTAAGGAACGAATGGAGAGAACTTCAAAGGTGACTGGGTGAGCAGGAAGCCTTGCCGAAAATGGCGATCCTTATTTCTTTTGTGGCGCAGTCGAGGTACGTGCATTAATTTCATCTCGCACTGGTTTCTACCATATATGTACCGATGTACCGATATGCGCTAAAGCGTAGGCTTGGCGTCGTTCCCTATGACTGCTATGCAACATACAGAAATAACAGAGGTAACAGAGGTATAACGCGTAAGGTACCTGAAGAAAGAAATATGAAGAGGGAAACTATTACCACTTGAAAGTCTATCGTTGAGAGATATATTTTAAAATGACCTCTTACGTTAGGTAAGTTTATATAAGGTACCCATTAGCCTAACGAGCACAGAGCAACATACCGCCTCTTTACAACGGTCAACTTTGAACGTATGACATCTATCGTCATCAACAAACCTCGAGACCTTTCACCTCCCAATCTGTTATTAATTCAGAGCAGGATAAGAATTGGAGATAGGATGAAAGCGAAAAGCTGGGAATACGGAGGCCTCCAGTAAGTATGATGCGCCTTGTTTGGGCTGACCGTCAGTAGCCTAGGTAATCTCATTGGACACCGTGTAGAACTGAGAGGTATATAACAATCAATCTCAGTTCCCGCCATGAACCAAAACTAAGAAAGTACTTAGCTCAAATGTCGCGGAAATGTTTTCAACATACCGAGAGCTGATCACCGCTATCTCTCCGTCAGTCAACCTCTCCAATGTCAGCCTTGCGCAGTTTGCAACAGACTCATTTCCGACCGCTCGAGAGCCAAGAAACCCATCATAGAGACCGAATATGATCTTTTTGATACGTTTCCAGACTTTCCGGTGTTGAAGGCTTCCGCGAGAGCCGGGTGTGCGCTATGTCGGCTTTCCAACTTGGACTAAGGATGGGGTCTGGTATAAGCTCTTCGACTTGCCTTGGGACCGGACGGTCAGGGTCTTCCACGCGCACCTTCATCTTTCAAATCAAAAGTATCACCAAAATGACAGCCATCTCGAAGAGTTCATACAGAACCTCGAGATAACAGAGGAAGATGTAAAAGACAAATTTATCAGAAACTAATATTGCGCTCATGAAAAGTTGGATATCCACTTGCAAGAACCACCACACAGCATGCCAGTTAGATGCGTCCGCGAACTGGTTGCCTACGCGCCTTCTTCAGATCTCGAAGTCAGACATGTTTAACTTACGGCTCCTAGAGGCTCACAACCACCTCAATATTCATTTAGAATTTAGAGCACCCGGTGCAGTTTATTATGGCAAGATAGTCCGGAAGACTGGAAACGGAAAGCTGTGACAATGCATCTTGTCTACAAATATGCCCAGGTTACCATAGTTGCGCACCTAGGTATATATTCAGCCTCGAGTTATTAAACCCAAAGTTTTACTCTGATGCTAACTGTTCGCAGCGCCGCGGCTAAATCATCCAACGATAGCTTCCTTGTCGGAAATACTCGCATGACACCCGTCATCAAGGTTACTTAGGTATACTTCCGAGGCAGGGCAACAAGCTAATACGTCGATGATGCTATATTCCACCAGCGAGGAAAGCGAGTTGATAGAACAACGAATCGCTAGCAACCGGTTTGAAAGGCAAGGAAAAGGTGAAGTGATTATTGTATAAATCTGGTACACTGGCATGTATTTCGGTGTCTCTTATATAAGGTTAGAACGACCTCATATCTAATCGTCTAATCCGTTACACGTAGAGTGATCGTAAGTCTGCCCTGTACAGCCTCGCCAAGACTATACGACTAGAATTAAATTCTATAAATTCGGGTAGAGCATACTGTCCTTTCTTCACGTTTGAGATCACTTTAAATAAGATCGAGGTTATACAACTAATGTAAATTTGGCTATCTTTAGGTCCTGACTTGTTATAATGTAAACTGGCTACACAGAACCTTTGAATAAGAACTGAAAGTTCAAGTAAGAAACGCTAGTGGCTTTCGGAAAACGCATAGGGTTGTATTCAATGAGTATACGTTACCTATTACCTTATTGTATTACCTATATTTCGGCTTAGAGGTGACTATATTCGCCACAGATTGATAATGGATTGTAGATGCCGGTTGGGCATCCCCAAGATCGACAGGCAATAGGAGTGATCTATAGGACAATGCTAAAATATCCAGATCTATTTAGCCTTAAGAACTACATTTCACCTCTATCGGCACTCAACAAGTCGGATAGTCTTCTCAAAATCTGGAACTGCCGCGTTCTAAATCTTGCCTGACTATACAGACCATGTGTGTCCAGATTATTGGCCAAAGGAGGAACTAGGTTGAACAGTCTGTACGAATTCACGCAGCGGCGATGGGGAAACCATGGTATAGACATCTACTATGCAGCTGTCATACAATCTCACGTGCTGCATAAATACCACCTTAGATGTAACCCCTGCCTTCCAGAGTAAGATCTCTTCTTTTGCCACGCTCATGGAGTGCAGTTATCGATATTAGTTTTACTCTATTTCTACTTCTTCTGCTGCCAGTCTATTTTGCCACGCAGCAGTGCTCGAAGCGTAACGTTGTAATCGTGGCAAGCGAGTGTCAACTGCGAGAACAGTACATTAAAACTTACTACATCCAACAACTTACGTCAGCATACAGCGTGTAACTGCCTGCCGGCTTCGGGTCCCGCTGAAGCGAGATAAGGACTCGGCTCTTTCATTTACGTCATTCAGATTAAGTTTAGATGAGAGGTGTGAGTCGATTTAGACTTACAGGAGTCGTAAGCTGTTTTGCTGTCATGCCGATATCCCCGTCATTCTGCCGCATCTGGTACAAGATCTCATTGGACGGCAGCACCCGTACTGACGGCTATTGGGTTGGACGTTGGGGGGTTTTCAGCCAGGGCAACTTTGGCAGCCGTTGTTCGCGGCTTGAGACGGCATAGACATGGGTCGACCGAACGACCTTTACGGCGCAAATAGAACCTGTCACATGCAATTCAAGTATAGGCGGCTCTTCGGAATCATGTCATGAAGATTCGATGTGAGCCTGTATCTAACAACGTGGTTGAGAACTCCGCAGGAACGTATCTTTGCCGATCTGTCATCACAAGTCCGAAAACATTCCCCGGCGCAGATGATATCAAGCCACCTAACGTTCTGGCAGCCCAGCCTGCATGTCTCACTAAGCGAAGTACAGAGAGTCCGTCTAGTCTCGATAATGTTCCCCCCAAAAGCCTTCGGCGTCGAAATCGCTATATTCAAAAAGGGGCTAAAGATAGAGGAGAGCACGAGGGAAAAGCTTACCAGTTACATTGGAACCGTATAACTCTGTTGTATCTGTACGACATTAATTTCCAAATATCAATGTGCTCTTGCTTCTGATAAGGCCCTTGTAGCAAATTTGTTATTTCCAGCAGCTCAACTTGAGTGTTTCCGGGGACAGCTTAATTTCCGAACGCCCATGGCACTTTTGCAAACCTTGCCAGATATCTTGTTTTTCTTGTCATATTGGGCATCAACGGCCTTCGTCAGGGGTCGAAGTACGTCGGGATCACGGAAACTGTAGGCGTAGCCAACTTCATGATAGAAATCTGATGTGCGAAACGATGGCTGGAGGACACCTCAACTCGGCAATCGGCTTGAAAATTGCCCTTTCGTCTAGCCATTTTCCTTCGCCGATTTATTCTCCCGTGCTCCACTGCCAACGAGGAGTTACTGTCGGCTAGGATAACGGCTTAGGCACATCCGAGTAGTAATAGTAGTAATTCGGTTCGCTTCCGTTCTCTTGACCCAAGACTCGAGGCTTCGTCAAGGTGTATTTGTAACAATGCATTAATTCATTATCCGCAGTAGGCGCCGTTATTCTTAATAGGTGGCCCTGCTTGTAAGCCTTAGGTAGGGCTGAGTGATAGATGGTACTGAAGAGAGGCGTAACGCTGGACCCCTACCAACGCCAGGTCACCAATTCTATCGGTTCTTGGGGGCCAGCTATCTGTTCCGGGACGGGGTGCCGCGTGATTTGAAGCTGTGGCGACATGGGCGGGTTCCCGATTCAAGGAACCGTCGTTGACTGTATCATGCAATAGGGGTCTCTCGGGCATGGTAGGTGTGCATCGGAGCAGGGGAACCACGTCGACAGCGCCCAATCACCAGCACGTATCCTTGCGCGTTCCGATGGACACGTTAAATGCCGAATTGATCTATCGTATTTGCTGGACAGCAACGGGCCGGCAATCTTTGTTGATTCCAACGCTGGACATGACAAGTCAACCACGGGGAGCCGGGATAGTGTGATATAAGCCGCAAGCGGGCGGCTAGGCTTGTCAAGCCGAAATGGCCCAATTGCAAGATAACAAAGAATGGATCTATAGGCAAATTCCAGATCGTCGTCGGAGGGGGGCTCATTGTGTCTTACTGCTGTCTCACCCTAGGAGCTGTCCCTAACACCTAGCTCAAAGCCCCCTACCCCTTACGCCATACACTATTGGTCCATCAGGACGAACCAACCCCAATGGACGAACCGAGGAATCCTTGGACCTGCAACCTTTGTCGACCCCAGAGTGGATTTCGCGGGGAAAAGAAAAAAAAGGAAAAGCATGGGAATACATGCGTGCGGGGGTCGCAGCTTGTAGTATGCCTTAACCTTGCATTATACACATCGACAGTGCATACAGAACCAGAACCGCGTACATGAGGCAGCTATGCAGGAAAGTAGCCGAATGCAATCATGTGGGCGTGGATTTATATCAGCGAAATATTATACCCTGAACCGACCTAGAACGACCCGCAGACTCGACCGATCCACGGGACAAAAAGGTCCAGCCTAACCTCCTGTTCTGCTAGCCACCTTAGTCTCGAAACGTGATCACGTCGTTGCGAGATACGGTCAATCTTGTGCCATAAGTTAATACCTAAAGGAAAAGCGGACGTAGCTTAGCGCACCATACTAACTCCACCTTATCCAGTTCGTCCTGGATTGCCCAAATAGGTAACCCGGCCTTTACTTTCTCGTTCCTGTGATCTCTATCCGATGATTCATAGACGGCAGCTTTGTGTCTGTCGAGCAGAAGGCACGAGTTCAAGGTTAATGGGCAAATAATACCTTAAGGGAAGAGCTATTCTCTTCTCAGTAGCCTTGCGTTTACACGGGAGCTCGAGTTCAACCCAGAATTAGCATCTTTATCGACGTTTAAGCCACTTTCATATTAGGAATTTGTAACCTTTCACCGGTCCCCTCACCTCAAGGTACCCAGGCAAGCCAGGTAAGACCAGGCTATGTTATGTCACCGTGACGGTGGAGAAAGCCATACAATACTAGGTAGCTCTAGAATCATGGAATCCTCCCCCAAAACCAAGCTCTTGGCCCCTCTATCCAAGGGGGAGCGGAGCCCCTCTATTTCTGTCATTTGCCTCATGATTAGGTAGTCTAGGAACTAGGTCCGCGGCTCATTCTTTAGGAAACAAAGGAAAGGAGGGGCTGGTTCACGGGGTGGGATATGAGGCACTTGGCGGAAAAGGCACTTTCGGACACACGATAGCTCACTGAGCTGGCGCGTGGAGCTTCGCCATATATGACAACCCGACAGGAGCAAACGCTAAGCCGGTTGGACCCCTATTCGTCACCCATACTCTATTCGTGTGACATCGTGGGGTCAACCACGAGCGTTTTCGGATATCTGTGCCCCTGGCCCGGCCCCCGTTCCACAAGCTGCTATCCTAGGCAGGATATATATTTAGCTCGGACGATTCCCATCACGGCGTCCTCGGTTCCCAACTGGGCATCCCTCCCGCGCACCCTTCAGGCCACCTCGAAAGTATATTATTACCACGAGCCCTCAACGCTCCGATCCTTCTACCAAACAGCTAGAAGGTAGACGCACGATGTCGATGCTTGCACCGAAGATGTCTAGGGTTGCCCCTTCAGTGGGCAGACTTGCTCGCGCTACACCGCGAGTGACCAGCCTCGCCCCCAGAGTAGCTAGAACAGCACTATACGGACAGCCTACTCAAGAAGAGCCAACACAGCGATCCTTTCATAACACGACCGCACGCAATACCAAGCGTGACCCTATGAAGCACAGTCCCGCGGGACTGCTGCCCGAGTTTAGCTTGAAAGATAAGGTCATTGTCGTCTCGGGCGGAGCACAGGGACTAGGTCTAGTCCAGGCCGAAGCACTCCTAGAAGCAGGAGCCAAGGGTAAAAAGCGTCCACTGGCCCCCCTTTCATGGACGGAGTGTTGACACGGTAGGACGAAACAGTACACGTCTACGACAGACAGCCGGAGCCAGGCGCCGGCACGAAATTCGAGAGGGTGGTGGGGCGAGCCAAGGAGCTCGGCACTTCGATAACGTACCACCAAGTAGACGTGCTCGAGGGAGCGGACAAGCTGCACGATATCACCGAAGGGATCGTCGCCAAGGATGGACACATCGACGGGCTGATCGCGGCGGCCGGCATCCAGCAGGAGACGCCGGCGCTGGACTACACGGCGGAGGACTCGAACCGGATGCTCGGGATCAACGTGACCGGCTGCCTCATGACGGCGCAGGCCGTGGCGAGACACATGTACCAGAACGACACGCCCGGGAGCATCGTGCTGATCGCCAGCATGAGCGGCAGCGTCGCGAACCGCGGCCTGATCTGCCCGTAAGCCGTCCCCCTCGTTTCCCACAATCCGCATACAACGCCAGAAGAAAAAAAAAGAAAAAAAGGAGAGTAACTAACGGTCCCTCCCCGCAGCGTATACAACGCATCCAAAGCGGCCGTGATCCAGCTGGGGCGGAACCTGGCGGCGGAGTGGGGGGTCAAGAACATACGGGTGAACACGATCTCGCCGGGGTACATCGTGACGGAGATGGTGCAGAAGCTGTTCGAGCGGTTCCCGGACCGCGCCGTCGAGTGGCCCAAGCAGAACATGCTCAACAGGCTGAGCAGGCCCGAGGACTACCGCGGCGCCGCCGTCTTCCTGCTCAGCGACGCCAGCCGCTTCATGACCGGCGCCGACCTGCGCATCGACGGCGGGCACGCCGCTTGGTAGAAGCGAAGCGAAGCGAAGAGAAGCAGAGCACCAGCGCCTTTCGTCGCAGAGGTAGAGAGAAAGAGAGGGAGGGAGGGAGAGTATACGAACATACTAGGTAGAATATATATACGAGAGATATATAAACGGAGAGGTTTGGTGGGAATATAGGCGGTAGGTTGGCAGCGGGCAGACCCAACAAGATTTCTGCTAGGGGCGACCTTTCGCGTACGGATAGTTCTATAACGGCTGCGGCTGGAACGGTGGTAATTACGGATGAGTTCTAGTACCGAATGTACACGGCGTTTTTGATAGACGGCGCTTTTACATACCTTCAATGCATATACAGTACAGCTCCCACTTTGTCTGTTCCTTGAGCAAAGGCCAAACTTTTGACTCCCTCCGGCCCTCCTTTTTTCTCTCATTTTATTATTATTATTATTGTTGTTGTTTCATTTTTGCGGGAATTTTTACTTCCTCTACCCACTGGCCACAGGCAACGTAACCCCCCTAGGCCCCAACCTGCCCACAACACCGCTCTTAAGCCGTAGTCTCTTCTCGATGTCCGCGGGCGGCGCACCCCGCGCCTGCATCATCAGCATCTGCTTGAGGGTGCCGACGTCCAGGAACTCCCTGCCTTGGCCGGGCTTCTCGAACTCGAGATCCGCCTGCTCCTGCAGCCTCTGCCGCGCCTCCAGCGCGCCGAGCGTTCTGTTCTGGGCCGACGACGGGAAGTTGGAACGGCGCGGGCCCTGGTCCGGGAACACGGGGTACGGCGAGGCGGTCGACGAGTTGGACAGGGTCGGGTTCGGCGTCGCGACGCCCATCTGCTTCAGCCGCTGCGAGAAGGCCGGGTTCGTCGCCGGGTTCGGGTCGGGGTCTACGCTGTCTGCTTTGATTGCTTTGGACGCGACAGAAGATGTCAGCTTAGGTAGAGAAAGAAGGAGAATAAGAAGAAGAAAGCGGCGGCGCGAAATCTACAAAGGCAACTTACTGTCGTCCTTCGTAAAAGAAGCCCGCGGCTGTGGCTCCGAACTCCCTTGCACCGCTGGCCGCGGCCGAGCATGTGGAGGGGCGGCGCTGCCCGGCGCCCTTGTAGGAAATTTGCGCGCTGCCGTCTGGGCGGGTTTCGATGCTTTTGCTCCCATCGTAGTTGTTTGTCTGCCCTCCTACATATGTACGTGCCCGGAGACAGAAAATGCTGTGATACCTTGTAGTTAAAGACGAAAATTTGAAATGACGTTATCGTTGCGTTGCGGTGCGGGTGCGTGGGTGCTGGAGCCCCTAAGGGGGAGCTTGGGCCAACCGGCTTACAGTGGATCGGAGCTGCTGTGGAATGATAAGGGGTAAGGGATATAGTCTTAGGTAATACAGGCCTCGGCCTAGCTCTCCCTTTTCCCTGGCTTCCTGTCAGCCGCAAGCGTAATATCACTATTTTCTTTCTCACTTTACTTCGTATTAAATGACTAGCAAACGATAATTCACTCACTACCTATTGCGCCGCGAAATGATACAGCCGGCAAAATACATGGACGATAAAAATTAAAAGTTTGGCAAAAAGCTCACACCCGGGGTCGAACCCGGCCAGGTGCTACGAAAAACCCGGGGAGGTTTTTGCTGCTTGGGGGGGAAGCGGTACCCGGCGTGGCGTTGTGCCCACTGCGCCAATGGTCATTGCACTGGCCAATGCAGTGGGCAACGCCGGGTTAAGAGATGGTGTTGTTGCTAGGCTATTTAAGACACCTTAGGTTTGTTCATTTCTACCCTACGTCCCCTTCATGGTCTGCTAGCAAGTCTCTAATTCCTCCAGGTGATAGTCTTCGTTCTAACCCATTCTTCCACCCCAGTCAGAGAGTTGAATCTTCCATACCCGCTCGCCTTCGCTCCTCCGTGCGGTAGAGTCATTTCGTCGTGGATCGTCATGTTATTGATGTGCACCGCACCAGTTTCGATACCCCTTGCGAAGCGCAGGCCAACTCTCAAGTCCTCCGTGAAGACGGCAGATGTAAGGCCGTATTCGGTGTCGTTTGCCACCCGCAGCGCCTCTTCTTCGGTTTCAACCTCAATCAGGCTCACCGACGGGCCAAACGATTCTGTCTTGTACAGGTCCATGTCCGGAGTGACCTTGCTGACGACTATTGGCCTCATCCTCGTCTTCGAGCTTTCGGTAACGTCCACATCTCCGTTGAGGACCGACGCCCCCTTGCTAACCGCGTCCTTTATGAGCTTCTTATTCTTTTCCACGCCGTTGGCATTGATCAGGATTAGCGCATCGCCGGTAGAAGGAAACGCTTCCTTGATATTGGCAAGTAGCTTCTCCTGAAATGCGCCGCTGATCTTCTTGTGCACGATGATTCTCTCTGTGCTCATGCATATCTGCCCAGAAAAGAAGAATGACCCGGCAACGCTTTGCCCTGCGGCAAGATCCAGGTCCGCATCTTCCCACACAATCGCCGGTGCCTTGCCTCCGAGCTCCAAGACGACAGGTTTAAGATGTTGACCTGCCATCTTCGCGATGATCCTTCCTACAGGCGTACTGCCTGTGAAGTTGATCTTCTTGACAGTTGGGTTTGCGATCAGAGATTCAGTGACTGACGGAGCGTGGGCTGGGTCGGTCACAATGAAGTTCACTACTCCTTTGGGAAGACCAGCTTCGGCGAGGATAGACACAATGGCATGATGAGTTCGAGGTGACGTTTCGGAACCCTTGAAAACAACTGTACATCCAGCCGCGATAGGGAAGAGCACGGAACGAGTACCTAGGATATACGGCGCGTTCCTTTGGGATTGTGAGCTTGGTTTTCTACCGGCTGAGAGTCAAGGGGATATTACCATGGGGCCATCGCCAGCACAACTCCATAAGGCTCCTTCACTATCATCGATGAGAGACCTTCAGCACACTGGGGAATAATGCCCTGTACGGCATTTACTCGTCCTGCTACATCCTTGCACATGTCGACGGCGAGGTTGAGATTAAAGTCAGCCCAGCCCTGAAGTGCACCCACCTCGTCTATCATATACTGTGCCAACTCGTCTCGCCTGTTGTTCATAATCTCAGATGCCTTGAGAAGAATGTCCCGGCGCTTAGCAGCAGGAAAATCTCGCCATTGTTGACCGGCAGCATCAGCAGCTTCAACTGCGGCAACAACGTCCGCCTCCGTTGCTATACCGCACCGATGAAGCACCTTTCCCGTATCCGGCGATACCACATCGAACGTCTTCTCGACGTGGCGTTCCTCGCCGTTGATGATAAACGGCACGGTGTATGCTGACATAGTTGTGGAGACTTGATGAGCATCCAACTTGGACGTGCGCGACGCTGGGACCGATTTAACTGTCAAAAGCCCTTTCGGCTATCCACTAACGACGGAGGAGGTGGTTTTAGTATCACACCGAATAGTGAAAGGCCTCGAAGCTAGCGAATCTGTGGAGCACAAGTAACGGCCGGCACTTTTTGTACCCAGCGCATGCGCATCATCTAAACGTGCCAACCTCGTATGGCTATTACATACTTGTCTCACATAACCGGCACCCCCCAGCTCACGGTGAGTTTATGCCCCTCATTATTCCTATATACCCCAGTAAGCTGTCTTTGCAGATCGCTTCTGATTGGCCTAGTCTAGGTCTAGATCCAGTCCAGTTGCATACTACGACACCGCCGAGGCCATGTCCCCGGTATTCCCACGCGGGTATCAGGTATGTATATCGAATCGACCCTTTTTGCCAAGGGCGACCTTGATTCCTCATTTATTACAGGAAATTGGTAAAAGTTTCGTGCATCTCACAGCTTTCGCGCCCATACTACGAACCCTGCTTCACGCCAAGTACATATATATAAAGCTTACGCAACAATGGTTTAAGCAAAGTGTGGTTGGTTGCTGTAACCAGAGAAGTGTACTATATGGGACCAGGGGTGAAAGCAGACCGGGGAACTACACTACAGCACTTCCCCGCGAAGAGTTGTCCCTCGTGTGTGATCGAGGGCTGTGGCGCCAGCCTGATTGGTAGGTTGTGCGGCTACGAGCTTACTTCACATGGTTTCTTGGCCAGCGGGGAATGTTTCGGTATAGATGTTATCACTTATCCTCGCTAGGAGCAGCCTTAAAGCCGTATCCTATTGCCGTGTTATGGTCACTAGTCTTCGTAAGACGTACTCGTGATGGTAAGCTTTATAGAGGTAACACAAGACACGGAACCTATTCACGAATTATATCAACTCCAACGGATTTTAGTTACTTCATGGATTAGACCTAGGTTCCCAAGGAGCTCCAACAGCTTCTCATTGTACTTTCTAGTCAGTGGTATTAGACAGCTACCAATCTAGCCGGTTTTAAGAAATAATATGATCAGAGAGCCTGACAAACGGTAGACTATCCCCAGACTTCAGATACATGGTCGTATATGTTGGAGGTATCCCTACGTGGTGGTTGTTATGCAGGAGAGCTGTCACTTCACACTTGAGAACCGAACTTGTCAGCTTGACTGCTTGAGTACCATTATCCTATCCAGGGGCAGCTAAAAGTCGCACTCCATAGCTTTATGTGCTATTGGCGCATTCAACCAACACTTTATCTATCAGTTTCCTCGTCTGGATTGTGGCGTCATCCGACCGTTCGTATGTAAATAGGCCCTTGCTATCTGTGCTATGGAATCAAACTGGTTGGTCATGCCGTAGACACTGATCACACCGCCGTGGTAGTGCTAGTCATTGACTCGACCTCAGATCGTACCAACAGGTTATTCGTGGGGTATCATAATCATCAGTCATCCAGCACATCTCGGCCGATTGGCTCTGCCGGGTCATCCTGACATATTACGCCAGGTCTCTCGAGGACCGGTAACCGTTTCGACGCACTCTGCAACGTCATACGAACACCTGTATATGTTCAATGCTCTGCGCAACTACTCTTCATGTGCCGCCGTAGATATCTCGCCTCTCGAATACCGACCGGCGCTTAGCCTGGCTGGCGAACTCCTCGACTTCCATCTTGACGATGTGGTGGCCGGGGATCACGACGAGACCCAAATAACGCGACGGCATGTCCGCGGCCACCGTACTCTTGCCCGACTCGGCGCTCGCGGCCGCGGCCTCGGCGAGCTTCTGCTGCGACGGTTGCCGGTACTCGTACGCGAGCGACAACACGATGTTGCTGTGCTGCGAACGGGACGTTTGTTAGCACGATGCAATTGCGATGGAGTAGATATGGTTGACAGGATGGGCGGGGGAGGTGGACGAACAGTATCGGTGCACTTGAATGTCCCTATGAAGAGTCGTCCATCGGTCGTGTAGACGCGCAGGTTCTTGTTGAGGAGCGACTTGAGGAACTCCTCGGCCTCGGCTTTGGCGTCGTCAATCTTGTCCATGGCTGCGCACTGCCCCAAATCCTTACAACCTCGGCCTGTAGTTCCTAGACCAGGCGTACTGGAGATGTTGCAATTCACGTAGGGTCGTAGAACAGTATGGAGGTTCAGATAGGCATGGTTCCTATCACATGCAACGTAAGGGATCAATTTACCAGTACCAGAACGGTTTAGAACTTAAGCAATTCAATGCAATGCTTCGTGGGGTTTATCGATAAGATCTCTAGTTTTAATTACCCCTGCTAGTTCAAAGACCAGACGCGATAGGCAGTCGCGCTACGGCGTCGAGTCATCGTCATCGTCATCTTGAATTGTTAATTGTTCACAGCGTTGACAGGCAACAGGCCTTCTCTTTTTCAACTTCCCAGCCCAACTTCGGGTCTTCAGCGTGTAGATCAAATCGATCATCATGCACTCACACTCGCACGACACTTGAGCGTTTCGTCTCTTCATAAATCAGACTATAAACCGAGATCGTAATCCTCCTCCAAGTCGCCAACGATCATGGGTGTGAACGGACTTTGGACCGTAATCCAGCCGTGCGCGCGGCCCACGAACCTCGCGACGCTAAACCGAAAGCGACTCGCCGTCGACGCCTCCATCTGGATCTACCAGTTCCTCAAAGCCGTGCGCGACAAGGAGGGCAACGCCCTGCGCAACTCCCACGTCGTCGGCTTCTTCCGCCGCATATGCAAGCTGCTGTGGTTCGGCATCCGTCCCGTCTTCGTCTTCGACGGCGGCGCCCCCGCCCTCAAGCGCCAGACCATCAACAACCGCAAACGCAGACGCGAGGGAAGAAGAGAGGATGCCGTCCGCACCGCCGGCAAGCTGCTCGCCGTGCAGATGCAGCGCATCGCCGAAGAGGAGGGCGAGAAGCGCCGCCGCAACGTCGAGCGCGAACAGCAGGGGAGGCCAGTCGGGGAAGATCCCGTCGAGGAGATTCCCGACGCGGATAAACTGGTATATGTGGACGAGCTAGGCATGGACCAAGCCGAGCGGCAGAAGAACAGGAAATTCTTCAAGCAAGATGCCTATCATTTACCAGAGTTGGACGGCGGTATCGAGGGCATGGGCCGACCGGAAGATCCTCGCATGATGAGTATCGAGGAGCTAGAGGAGTACGCGAGGCAGTTCAACAGCGGCGAAGACATCAATGTCTACGACTTCAGCAAGATCGACTTCGAGGGCGAGTTCTTCAAGAGTCTACCTGCCGTCGATAGATATAATATCCTGAATGCAGCAAGACTACGTAGTCGATTGAGGATGGGTCTGAGCAAAGAGCAGTTAGACGGCATGTTCCCCGACCGGATGGCGTTCTCTCGATTTCAGATCGAAAGAGTACGAGAAAGAAATCATCTGACACAAAGGCTTATGCAGGAGGCTGGTATGACTGGTACCGATCTTACTCTGGCCAAGAACGCCCGCATAGCCGGTGAGAAGGACCGCGAATATATCCTTGTCAAGAATGAGGGAGCAGAGGGTGGATGGGCCCTCGGTGTTGTTAGCAAGGAAAGGGATCGCGGCGAGATACACAACCCTATCGATATTGAAGCGCTAGAATTTCAATACCAGACCAAAGAAGAGGACGAGGAGTGGGAAGATGACGAAGATTTCGAAGATGTTCCTGTCGAAGGTCTGAACAGGCTACCAAAGACCCGAATAATGTCTCAAACTAATGGCGAGGACGCGTTTATTCCCGATGACGAGGAGTCGTTGTTTGTTGGGGGGAACATGGCCGATGGTGTCGATGATCTCTTTGAGTCTCGGAACAAGGATGAAGCCATTATAGATGACGAAGAAGAGGACCTTAACCGAGCCATCGCCATGTCTCTTAAAAACCAGCACGGGGTGACTGCACCAGGGCAGGAGCAAGAAGAGGAGGAAGAGTTTGAGGATGTCCCTGCCCCAGAGTGGACTCAAAAAGCAGTTACCGAACAACCGAAGGCGATTGCATCTACAAGCGGCAGTATGATAGCCCATATAGTAAACAACAGAGCCAACGCGGCCATGCCAAAATCTACACCCAAAGCCACGCCAAGACGAGATAGCAATGCGAGTAGCGATAGCGAGGTCGACCTGCGGGCTGCGCTATCTAGAAAGAGGAAAAAGAAAGCCCCAGCGTTCAAGCCTGCACCTACAGTTCCCAATGTGAAGAATCCATTTGATGGGCCGTTGCCATTTGAGAAATTGGACTGGAAGTCTAGTATCTTTGCGAAGAAGGAGCCAGCGCCTACAAAACCTCCTGAGAGGAAGATGGACTATGGCCAAAATCCTGATGAACTGGCTGGCGGATTTGTTCGAGATGACGAAGAGGGTGAAGCGCCTGTTGAAGAGTCGCGCCAAGAAGCCCGTCCGTTACCACCATGGATGATGCAGAACGAGACAGACATCCGCGAGTCATTAAAGGCACAGCGAGCGATTGAGCATGAAATTAACGAGCAAGACCGAGAAGCGGCTCTTGAAGAGGAAAGGCGGTGGCGGAAAGACGCCATTATTGAGATCGAGTCTTCTGATGATGAAAGCGACGTACAAATCGTCGAGGCGCCTCTCCCGGCTCGTCAGAAAAGTCCCGCAAATATTGAAGAGACGCAAGATACCCCGAGATTATCTCCTGCGACCCTGACCAAAATCAACCCTCCTATTGCTGATAACGAAGATCAGCCAGAGCACACTCGACATGCAGATACTATACAAGAAGCAACTACTTCTTATGTCCGAGCAATGGATGACATTGTTCCCACCCCAAAATCCATTTCGAAACCGTCTTCGCCAGAACCGGACTTTGAAGACGTTGAAGCTCCACAACCTCATGAAGAGCCGCCAACTGTCGATAGCGTCCATGATGCCGAGTCCCCTGAACCGATGTTTGAAGATGTCAGTGCAATCGCGCCAGAAGCTAATGAGCAACCGGATATACCAGAAGCCGTGACTGAAGATGCCAATAATGCTGTTTTTGACGATGCTGAGTTCGACGACAACGAATTCAGCGACCCCGAGGAAGAGGAACTACTAGCTCAAATGGCGGAAGAAGCCGAAGAACACGCACGTTTCGCCAGTCAGCTGAATCACAAGTCCGAGAGAGAGAACCAAGAAGCTTATGAGCGAGAACTCAAGGCATTACGGACGCAGCAGAAGAAAGATCGGCGAGATGCGGACGAAGTCACGCAGATCATGATCACCGAATGCCAGGCCCTTTTGCGTTTCTTCGGTATCCCCTACATTACCGCACCGATGGAAGCTGAAGCCCAGTGTGCCGAATTAGTGAGACTTGGTCTGGTGGACGGTATAGTGACGGACGACTCCGATACGTTCCTATTTGGCGGTACGCGGGTGTACAAGAACATGTTCAACAGCAACAAGTTCGTCGAATGTTACCTCGGTTCCGATCTCGAGAAGGAGCTCTCCCTCTCCCGGGAGCAGCTTATATCTCTAGCCCAACTGCTCGGCTCCGACTATACAGAAGGTCTGCCGGGCGTCGGCCCCGTCACCGCCGTCGAGATCCTCTCCGAGTTCCCCGGTAGGGACGGGCTCTCGCAGTTCCACGACTGGTGGCAGGACGTGCAGATCCACGGGCGGCCCAAGGAAGCAGACCAAGACTCGGTATTCCGGCGCAAGTTCCGGCGGTCGCAGGGCAAGAAGCTGTTCCTGCCGACGGGGTTCCCGAGCCCGGCCGTGTACGAGGCGTACCTGCACCCGGACGTGGACAGCGCGGCGGAGCCGTTCCAGTGGGGGGTGCCGGACGTGGCGGGGCTGCGGGGGTTCCTCATGGCGACGATCGGCTGGAGCGAGGACCGCACGGACGAGGTGCTGGTGCCCGTCGTCCGCGACATGAACCGCCGCGACGCCGAGGGCACCCAGAGCAACATCACGCGCTTCTTCGAGGGCGCCGTCGGCGTCGGCGCACGACAGGAGGCCTTCGCACCCCGCCAGAGGGTCCAGGCTAGCAAGCGCATGGCGCAGGCCGTCGACAGGCTGCGCACCAATGCTACCACTACGGCTGACGGTGCGGCTGGTAATCCAAGCGAAGCACCGGTCGAGGATGAGAGCCTGGCGCCATCGCGGACGGCCGGCAGACGGAAGAGGAAGGCGGGGAATGCGACTACGATTGATGATGATGACGATGAGGAGGATGGTGATGGGGATTACGCGGGCGGCGCTTTGAATGGGGGGAATGGGCAACAAGGGAAAGAGAACGGTGTTCGGAAAACCGCCGCCGCGCGGAAGGGTAGAGGCGGGAAAAGGGGGAAGAGGAGTAAGGCTTCCGCGTAGGATTCTTGTATTGCAAGATGAAGACGTTTAGACTTGTGCCATTACGAAATAGAGGCCCGGGTCTTGTATGATATGGATGTGGATGCTATTGAACATGGTGCATTGATATTTCGAAGCTGGGAGTTGTGTTGTGATGTTGACGAGGTAAGTTTACAGCTAAATTCTAGAAGCGTGATGGATGCTACAGCAGATTTCATTTCGCTGTCCATAGTAAGATGGCTGGGAAAATATTGGAATTTATGTCTTGAGATATTGCACCTCGAACGGCATTCTATTGTCTTCAAACGACAAATTGGTTTAATCACTTTTCCACGACTACCTTTTGCATAGGCACCTAAAACTTCATAGGGTGATGGATGCGGGAAAGATCGAGGAGCAAGTTACACAACTCCAGAATAAAGCAAGAGAAAGTACAAATTAGCTAAACTTTCAAATAGATTCTCAGTGCGATTAAATGTTATGAGGCAAAAAAGTAAAAGAATGATCGACGCAGGGATCGAACCTGCGACCTTCTGTGTCCTCACAATGCACCATAGGATGCAGTTGTAAGACAGACGTGATAAACCACTACACCAGTCGACCATAACGTTTTAACCAGTCCTGTATTTGCAGTAGTTTGGATTATTCTTATTGAATAATATATCGTACTCCTCTAGGAGCATAAGCAGGTGTACAATGCAATAGCCCTCATTTACACTATCTAGGTAAGCTGCTACATGGCCTGATTATTTCCTCGCACAATTACAGGCTTTTGATTCTGTATTTGGGTGTGGTGTTGGATATGGCTTCTTCCTTGTATTATTCACCTTAGAAAAGAAAAATGTGGCACAATAACCCTCGTAAACTCGGCTATGAAATATCCTCAAAATATCTAATAATCTACCACAGATACGAAGCAAGAAGCGATAGTTAGGTCCCAGAGACGGCCAGATTATATATCGCCTAGATAATGTCGTTCTTCCGTTCTATGAACAAGAGAGCAAGAATGTAAAATGCGCTAATGAGGGTTTATCTGTGGGGCGTTGCGGATAGGAGAGGAAAAGTTGAAAGCGAACTTATAGAGCGAATAAGCCTGGAACTGGTTTGGAGTTAGATGGAAGTGAATTAAGTCTCGCCGTCCACCACAGATTATATACAACACGATGGTTATTATTATATTTAGATCCAGGTAGCCATAGGATATCAGACGGTGCCAGAATGCATTACATGGCTTGAATGTAACAAGATATCTCTTATCGATAAGATAGGCGGTAGAAATTCTCTTGAACTTGAGCTCTCGAGCTGGCAAGTTCTGGACAATACCTCACCATGCGAAATACGGCTACTCGGGCACTCTTACAGCAGAGTCTTGCTCGTCCAGAGCTTAGGAGAGTGTACGTGTTTCGCCAATTGACCCAACAGCTCGAATCTGCAGTTCTCACAGTACACAGTCACCATGCACTTTCACGGGGCCTCGTAGCGGCATATACAGACAGCTCCAGCTCCAGCTCCAGCTCCCGCCCCAGCTCCTCTACGCTCCCACCCCACCGTCGACCCATTCCAAGCCTCCCGCGACCCTTCCACACCACCACCCCCGCGCACAGGATCCGCAAGGACCGCAAGAAGCAAAAAGAAGCGGCCGCGCGTGCCGACGACGCCGACGACGCCCCAGACGCCAGCGGGCCAAAGCACCCGCCGCCCAACCCCGAGGAGCCGCTGGACTTCGCGGACGTGGCGTCGCGGCTGGCGCGCCACGACGAGCGCTACGGGGACGCGCTCAAGAGGATGAAGAGCGGGGGGCGCTTCAACGCGGACGCGATCGGCGCGCTGCGGGTGGCGGACCCGGAGAGCCGGAAGGGGGCCCCGGCGGCGCACCACCCGCTGCGGGAGGTGGCGCAGGTGGTGCCGCGGGGCGGGCGGACGATCTCGATCCTGGCGAGCGAGGCGGCGTACGTGAAGCCCATCATGAGCGCGGTGCAGGCGAGCGCCGACTTCAACCAGCAGCCGCAGCGCGACCCCGACAACGAGCTCGAGCTGCTCCTCCGGATCGAGCCCGAGACGCGCGACGACCTGACCCGCCGGGCCCGGGCCCTCTGCCACGAGTGGCGCGACCGCGTCCGCGCCGTGCGCCAGAAGCGCGACAAGCTGCACGTCACCTGGAGGCGGGACGGCGCCATCGGGCCCGACCTCAAGCGCACCGCCGACAAGCAGCTCGAGAAGATCGTCAAGGCCCGGATGGCCGAGATCGACGACGCCGAGAAGGAGGCGCTCAAGGCGGCCGAGGGGGCTGCCAAGTAATAGAGGTGCATAATATAGCGAGCGGTATTTGTTTATAACGGATAACCAGTGTGCATGCACGATTGTATCTACAAAAAACAATTCAAAAGGTGCAAAGGAGCAAGCAAGATGAAGTCAACAGAGTTGTGCATGGCGTGTGTGATATCTGTACACTAGACTTGTATATTACAAATCATTCATCCATCCATCCATCCATCCATCCATCCATCCCTAAACCACGACGGGACCCCCCTCGACATCTCTCCGTCTCAAGCCTTGGCCCCAGCAGCCCCCCCAGCACCCTCTCCCCGCCGTTCAAGCAGACTCCTGATCTTGGCCTCCATCCCCCTCAGCGCCTGCGCGTTCCACGTGCCGTCCCGCTTGACGTAGCTCCGGACCGTCGCCAGCGCGTCCTTGGGGTCCGCGTACCGGGGGCCGTCGTACCGGCCCAGCAGCGCGTCCTCGAGCACCGCCTGCTTGACCTCGGCCGGCGCCCCGAACGGCTCGCCGCTCTTGGCCACCATGCGCTCGAGGATCGTGTCGACCCACTGCCGCGCCTCGGGCGTCGGCGGCACGAACACGCCCGTGCCGTCGCGCCACGCGGCCCGCACCGCGTCCGGGTGCACCAGGTGCGTCGGGTGGAACGCCTCGCCGCCGCCGAGCACCCGCGCCTGCCGCAGCACCGTCTCGCCCTGGCCGAACGGCGTGCCCGAGGTGGCGACGGCCGGCCCGTAGCCCGCGAGCGACTCCAGGGTCAGGGACGGGTTGAAGGCGAGCGTGCGGCCGGTCTCTTGCTGCTCGAGGTGCGCCTGCACGCGGGGCGGGTTATCGAGGGGCTCCCCCTTGCCACCCCCGGCCCCCTCGCCCTGCCTCCTGCCTCCGAATTCGCCGTCGCCGTCGTCTCGTCGCCGTCGTCCGCGTCCACCTCCGCGTCCACCTCCGCGTCCGCGTCCGCGTCCGCGCCCCCCGTCGCCGCCGCGTGCTCGCTGCGGTCGGTCGTCCCATCCTCCACCCATGCGGCCTGAAGCGGCGAAGTTGCCGCCTCCTCGTCCGCGGCCGATGAATTTGCCTCGGATGACGTTGCGGTTGCCGCTTGGCGCCGACGGGCTGCTGGCTATCTCGTTGATCCAGCCGGTCGAGGAGAGGGCGCCGCTGCGTGGTAGGCTCTGCACGCTGATGATATTGGGGCCTCGGGCCGGAGAGTCCGACAAGGAAGTCCTGTTCACGGGTCTCGATGCCGAACTCGTAGCGGGCGTCTTGTTCGAGAACGAGCCGTCTAAGATAGAGATTAGCTCGTCGGCGGCCGCGGCGCTGCGCTGACGTCTGGTAGGTTTCGGTTGGCTGTCATCGTCGTCGTCAGCACTCCGCCTCGCAGAGACTGAGAATTGCCGTAGTGAGGCCGCGATGCCGTCTGTGACTCGATTGAGATCTGGCCTCGAGCGGCCAACAGCCGATCGTAACGGATGCCGAATCATTGGGGCTCAATTGCTGTGATGTGAGGCTATTGAGTGACCATTAGAAATTTTTGATTTCCAGATAAGAGATGTTATTCGTTATTGGCCTAAGCTTTGGCGGTGTTGGAAATTCTTGGCGAATGCATTTAAGTGGATCCTCTATATCGATATCGGGGACATGCACGTAAGGGTCTCTACTCCTGAGTCCTCCCCTTTTCGCTTTTCCCTTTTTACATGTAATAGGTACTGATTGTTCTCACTTGCGTGACATTATTCTAGAAGCTTAGATTATGAAAGCCTTTTGCTGCCTTTTTAACTGGTAAACGCCGATACCATGGTCTGACCATTATAAATGACCTCCAACTGCCTTTAGCTCTGCAACGGTTTGTCCATGCCTCCCCACGTTATCGTCTTGATGTTCATGTACTCCTCAATACCATATTTAGAACCCTCCCTACCGAATCCAGATTGCTTGACACCGCCAAATGGTGAGGCAGTATCGGAGATCAGCCCGGTGTTAACACCCACCATGCCCACTTCCAAAGCCTCGGCCACTCGGGTGATCCGCTCTAGGTCTCGCGAGAAGAAATACCCCGCGAGACCGACCTCAGCCGAGTTTGCTAGATCGACGACTTCCTGTTCCGTCGCGAATGGGAACAGACCAGCAACAGGTCCGAAGGTCTCTTCACCAGCGATAGCCATGTCCTTCGTCATGCCGGTGATAACAGTAGGTTGATAGAAGTTGGAACCCAGGTCCGGCATCTTCTGCCCACCAACAACAACCTTAGCACCCTTCTCCTGAGCATCTTTGATGTGGGCTTCTACTTTCGAGATGGCACGGTTGTGGATTAGAGGTCCGTGAGTGATTCCCTCGTCAAACCCGTTGCCGACCTTGAATCCTTTGACCTTCTCTGCGAACTTCTTTGCAAACTCGTCGTAAATACCCTTCTGGACGTATATCCTGTTTGCACACACGCAAGTCTGTCCCGAAGAGCGGAATTTAGAGGCGATAGCACCCGCAACTGCCGCGTCGACATCGGCATCATCAAAAACTATAAACGGTGCATTGCCTCCTAGCTCCATAGACAGGATCTTCAGAGTTGGCGATGCCTGCTTCATAAGGAGACTGCCTACATTTGTTGACCCCGTGAACGAGATTTTTCGAACGGTAGGATGGGTCGTCAACGTTTCTCCAACTTCGGGTGTGTTTTCTAGGGTCGTCACGAAGTTAACAACGCCTTTCGGAATTCCAGCTCGGTGGGCTAGCTCGGCTAAGGCCAAGGCCGTAAATGGAGTCTCTCCTGGCGTCTTAACGACGACCGTACAGCCAGCAGCTAGAGCAGGACCGAGTTTACGTGTGACCATTGCCGCAGGGAAGTTCCACGGCGTAATCAACCCACAGACACCGACCGGTTGCCTGATTGTTATCACCCTGTTGCCCGGTACTGAAGCTGGTATGGAATCGCCGTATATCCTTGGCGCCTCCTCACTGAACCATTCGAAGAAACTAGCAGCATAGTTCACCTCCCCCTTTGCGTCCGTAAGCGGCTTCCCATTTTCCCATGTAATCAACTTCGCGAGGTCTTCCGCATTCTCTATCATCAGGTCGTACCACTTTCGGAGCAGCTTCGCTTTCTCACGACCAGTTTTCGTCCGAAAGCTTGGGAACGCCGCCGCCGCCGCAGCAATGGCAGTTTCGGTGTCCTTGCCGGTGAACTCGGGGCTCGACCCTATTAAGTCGCCGGTCGCGGGGTCGTATACTTTAAAGATCTTGCCTGAAGCAGCCTTCACCCATTCGCCGTTGACATAGCAGACGTCGGTCTTGAAGAGAGAGGGGTCGTTGAGCTATGGTAATTTCGAAGTGAGTACAAATGTTATAGCTATGAGGCTTTATAAAAGCACTTACCTTTGGGGCTCTACTGGATGCCATTCTTGATACTACGAGTGGAAGACTGGTTCTTTGGAATTGTGACCTGACTGCAAACCGCGATTGAGTGGTCACGGCCTTCTGTATGCTTCTTAAAAGGCTCATTGCGGAAGATGGCAAATTTGTAAAGCCCAGACAGCTAGCAACTAAAAGAGAGTCGGCGGCAAATTCGATCGGGTCTAACTCTCGTGATACATACGAGTGCTGAGTGCAATAATAAGAGGGGCACTAACTCGGGGGAGCTATCAACTATCAACTGTGGGGTACCTCTGTCCCAGCTAGCCGGAGCCCCTATGGTAGCTGTCCGATGTAACCCCGATTGTTCGATGTTTCTTTTGAGATTACATGTCAAAATTATTTCATCTTACTGAAGTTTCTCCAACTGCTTCAGAAGAGGCTTGAAGCCGACATCCATCACTATATGTAGCAGGTTTCGAAAGTTGACACTGTTTGCGAACGCATCGATCTTCTCTGCTCTCCGTGGAAACCCTCCGCGGAATATATCCAGGTCTCCTTAGCTAGGGAGGCATAGTTTCTCATAGAAAAACGAATGAAGCCCGTGCCATCTTCCTCATCGGACTGGCTCCAAGCTTGAGTCCACGAATAGCGACTCACCTTTCATACCTCGGGAAGCAACCTAGACGTTCCCCGCATCCCATTGCATAATGCACTCCACAGAGAAACGATCTCCAGGTCAGGTTCTCAGGTTATCACGTCTAAATAAGGCATCTTATTACGTGAGCTATGTCGATCCGCCAGGGGGCCGGGCAAAGATGCTCCAGACCGCTAGCGAGTCATTGGTTGTGAAGACGAACTCGTCTTTACGTTCTACCGACGATACAATGTCTCCTCTCATATTTAAGGGTGGATAGTGTCCGTTCGGTCTCACGTTATCGTCATGCTCAATACGAAGTCTCCCTTGTCACGACGAGCAAGTTAACAGAGAAGATTACCGTACGGGTCCTGTCTGACGCCATCTCTGTCTACGTTATATAAAACTTCATTCATAGTCTCCCCAGACATGAAAACGCTTGTTTGAGCTTTTCACATAATTCTAATTACGAAAACTCGTTGACGGACTACTGGGAATTCAACGGCATAGTTATGTATAGTCTCATAATGCTGCTAGCACAGGCTGGTCTAGCCATGGCAAATCCCATGTCGTGCTCTGTTGGCAGCACTGCCAGTGCCGCCGACGCCATCCAACCTCTGGGTGGGTTCATAAGCTACTCCATTGAGTTCTCATCGTTCCCAGACTTCGCCGGTAAGGCACTCTGCTTCGGTAATAACGAGTTCATAATCTAATCCGTAAAATAGGTAACACGTCAAACCCGAACAATTTCTCGAACAACTTGCTAGAGAACCTCGGCTCACTAGCTGGAATTAAGCCGTATATTCGTGTTGGAGGAAACACCCAAGATTATGCCATATACAACCCCGAGCTTACCATTGCCATCAACGGGACTTTCAATGACTCAAGGTCTCCTGACTATCCGACCACCATTGAGATCGGGCCTGCGTACTTTGAATCCTACAGTACGTGGCCAGACGTCAAATTCTCCCACGGCTTTAACCTGGGCGGGAACCACGACGACAGGCAATGGGAGACGCTCCTTGAGACTGCCGCCCTAGCCTGCAAAGCCCTCGGCAAAGACAAACTGTATTTGTGGGAGTACGGCAACGAACCTGACTTCTTCGCGAGCTCCCAGAGCCCGGTCAGGGCATCTAACTATAATGAATCGGATTATGTGGCTGAGTGGTTGAACGGCACAAGAGCGATCAGGAGCGTGCTCGAGGAGACTTGTCCGGATCTTCTTGGCAACGATACGTACGGGTATATGGCCCCTTCTTTCGCCGGCACTGGCTACCATCTCAGGGCGCCTCGCGCGTGGACCGATGGCCTCGACAATGACACGGACATCAAGCTCTTCTCTTCTCACAAGTACGTTCTTCCCACTACCCCTTTCCCATAGCTTCCTCAAGCATCGCATGCACCACCGTAAAACTCACCTTCGAATCACAAAAACAGCTATATATCCGGCGCGGAGTCGCTCGGCGTGACCCTGCAGGGCACGCTGATGAACCACACGCAGACGGCGGCCAGCGTAGGCGCCCACGTCGCCGAAAACGCCACGATCCGCCCGGGGATCCCGTACATCCTCGGCGAGACCAACTCGCTGTACAGCCAAGGGCGGCCCGGGCTCTCCAACGCGTTCGGCGCCGCGCTGTGGGGCATCGACTTCGCCGTGTACAGCGCGTCGGTCGGGATCGGGCGCGTCCACTTCCACATGGGCACCGACTACCGGTACGCGTCGTGGCAGCCCGTCGCCACGAGCAAAACCGCGCTCGGCACCAAGCCGCCGTACTACGGCAACGTGGCCGCCGCCTTCTTCCTCGGATCCGACCGCCCGAGCGTCGGCGCCCTGCCGCTTGATGGTGGCGATACAGAGACCGACGTTGCGTATGCCGCGTATGCAGATGATGTGCTGAAACGGATCCTCGTGCTGAACCTGCGCGCGTACAACTACACGCGCAACGGCACGGACGGCCCGGACCTAAACCCCGACCCGCGGCCGGCGCGCACGTACCAGTTCGCGGGTTTGGGAGCAGAGGCAGGGACGGTGCAGGTCCGGCGGCTGTACGCGAACGGCAGCGACGCGGTCACGGGCATCGCGTGGGACGGGTGGAGCTACAACTACGAGCTAGACGAGGGGCGGCCCGTGCGCCTGGCTAACATAACGACGGGCGAGACGGCGCAGGTCGTCGACGGTGCTATCAAGGTCGAGGTCCCCGACTCGCAGGCTGTGGTGCTGGACTTTGGGACGGGAATGGCGTTGCGTTAGAGGGAGAGGTAAGAGATGCTCATGTGAAAGGAAGACACTCGCGTATATCGTACCTATATACCTAGTTACACCTCCACAAAAACGATTCGCTGATTTCAGAGCAACGGTACCCAGGGGATAGACTTGGAGACGAGAGACAAGCGACTAGCAGTGCTCGTCATAATTCGACATTGCGGTACGGAGGCAATACAAGTCCCTATCTCTATCACGTCCAGCCTAGTCCACTTGAGTCGAATGGCATTATAGCAGCGTTGCAACCCAGACTCCATGATCCTGGGCGATTTGATTCCTTCGTATATACATGCTGCATTTTGACGTGCAGAATCCCAGGCGCCGCTTCGTCCGTATGCATGCGCGTCCCCCTTGCAATTCGGCACTTCACCTCCCACCGAGCATGCAACGTCAGGGGGCGGCATGACGCGTTACCACTATCAAATCATAAATGTTTCATTGCGGTTGGAAAGGGGGCGCGAACAAGAGTAAATGACGACGATCGTTGGAATTTTCTAATCAGAAAAACGCTAGATATCGACGAGAGAGAAAAAAGAGGTAAGAGAAAGATCTCGGAGGATCTTATAAGTATTGTACACACAATGGGAAAAGGGGATTCTCTCCTCCCCCCTTTTTCCCGTCAACGTGGTGTCAATCCACTCCTTGGATAGTCCCTAAGCGCCGCAACCCGCCCAACTCGCATGCGCCTATCCAACCATTGCACCAGCCCATTATCACCTTACACGATGAGCCCCGTGGAACAACCCCCTATTCCGTCGAATGACCGATTTTGTATGGGAGATGTCCAATTACAGTAATATCTGCTTCCAGAGCGAGATAAGAAGCCACCATTCATCTTGTGCGCGGTGGGGCTTATCCCGCGTCACTTAAAAGCATCTCTGTCCGGAGAGAAATACTTGAGGAGTTCCTCAGGCGTATTGATTCCGCAGAGGAAGCTTTCTCTCGAGGGTATTAAAGGCCATCGTCCTTGGTGTGTACGGCAGAGTACCCGTCCTTGGAGTCGGAGGAATACTGTGTGACTGCCAGTTAGCACCCTGTTTCAAGGCCACCGGCGACGAGGTGTCGTCATCGTCGTCGTCTACCTTGTCGTTGGCCGGGTTCGGGAGCAGAGCCCAAATAGTCAGACCCATATTAACTAGGTAGATGCCGCTATCATAACAGTCAGTATACAGCTCCTGGGGTAGAGATCACCGGTGCGTGCTTACAGCATGATACATGTTGCGGCAAAAGCACCTTTGGCCATCCGGCACGAGCTTTGTATGCTCGTGTTTGCCGCTACACTGCAAGGCTTCGCGATATACCACGCCACCGAGCTTGGGTAGTTTGGATCGAGATAGTCCGGTCCCGCCTGGCCATATATACTCGTCACGTAAAGTACTGTGAGAGAAATGTTGATGCCCATTGCTACAATCGGGAACCAGACGTGCATGATAAATGCAATAAGCTTCGAGAGGAGGAGGAAGAGGCTAAGAACGGAAATGGCGACATTGAAATCGGTAATTCTACATGCATTGTCAGTCTTCTGGTTGGGCGGGGAAGACAGAGCCTCATCAGGACGTACGTTTGTGACCAAACAAATGGCAGGGTCGGTTGTGCCTCGTAGTTGGCGTACGCATATAGGATAACATTAGGGCTCGAGTTGAAGCCGAGTTCGTGCCCTGCTCTCCATAATTTGGTCCGGTACAGGTCCGGCTGAGAAATGCCGAACAGGACCAAGACCGACACGGTTCCCAACAACTCGGCTATCATCGTGAAATACATGGCTCTCGTCGACCTCCATTGTCGACGTAGAAGTTTATAGGCCATGATGAAACAATCCGCGCCACGAAGGATCTTGCAGCTGAAAATTTGAGAGCGTCTAACTTCCTGAGGCCCGATGAAGTCGCCTGGTTCACGCGAGTCGGGAAAATGAGCGGATTTCAACCGGCTTATATCACGTCGCCGGAAGCCAGCTAATCGGCCAGCACTTCACATTGGAATGCCTACGATGGCGAGTATCGTCGTAGGGAAAGGAACCAGGTTCGAGGCTAGGAATGATGAAAGCTTACGCCGAAACTCACGAACGAGTTCGAGATTGAGGGGAGTTGGCGGTCGGTCATTTTTAAGGAAGTGGGTGCTAACAGCTAGATGGTGTCGGGAGGGTGGCTGCAGGTTAATCACAAGGGTGCATGGTGATATTTCTGTACGCCTAATGGGGACCAATGAGAGGCTGCGGTAGCAGTGTTGAGCAGTGTAAGCGCCGAGTCGTAGTACGTGAATGGGCGCTTCGACCCCGGCTCACCTCTGGGCGAACATCGTATGCCGCAGCGGGATTGGCCGGCCACTACACCAACCGCCACCTAGACAAACCAATAGCTACTCGAGGCGCTGGTCGGGACATGCATCAAGAATCCGGCATTCTCATTGGTCCGTACCTAGAAATCTCCCTCTCGGATCATAATGACCGATCCCGTTCCCGCTGTGATGAGCAAACAGCCCCCAAGCACTCCAACATAGGGGCGCCCAGAGTGATGATCGTCTGGCCATCTTTGACGCCGCCCCCAATTGACAAATACCTACCTATCTTTATCAGACGTGCTCGCCCATGACACCGTATGATTGACGGCCATATGAAGTACCTATTCAAGGAATCTTGCTAAAAGTGAAGACTTACTGCGCCGCGGATGCTAGATGATGTCGACAGCTAGGTAGTCGTGCACTTGCTTCTAGCTAAAGATAGAACCAGAGAAAAAGCCCTTGTCGAAGTCATGATAATATTGGAAAATGGCTACCACCAGGCGCATCGAATGAATGCATGGGTTTCGAAATTTGGGAGAAAGTATGTGTGCATACCTACCTCTCACACATAAGAATGAAATGCTGAATCATTACCTCGAATAAGATGGTACCTAGCTCATGTTGTGGTAGAGTAAATGTTTGTTCACGGCCGGTAAGCAGAAGTAAGGAGAGGAAATGTGTGCGCTTGACGATGAGATGTGAGTGGCTGTAGAAAAGCGCGATGGTAGATGGTGATACATAGTGTTGAGAAAAGAAAGTTAAAGGATAATTTCAAACGAAGCGTGTTCCAGGACAAGAGCCTTGAGGCCAGCATCGCGTCTTTTTTGTCTCCGAGAAGGCCCCGCCTCGATGGCTGGCTGATGGCGTGAATAGTGAGAGGTCAATCCCCGATTAGGACGCTCATATATATCAGTTTCTAATGATCCAGCAAGCCTCCCCGACAATAAGCCGACATACTCGACGATCGACGATCGCAGTCGGTCAGCAAGTCAGCTGTCAGCTTGGAGGTGAAGAACAGCTTTCCTGGCTCGTGACAAGCGTAATAGGCGAACAGGCTCTTTCTAACGAGTCGCCGACTCGCGCTTTTTTGTGAATCAGACCGGTCTGGACTCGAGGGATCGACGAGACCCGCCAATGCTCCAAGGCCTATTGCTCGCACAACGGTGTTGGGTTGGCAGGTTGGATGTCCCTTTTCAGCATCAGGGGAAATATTCCGTAATGGGCAAGATCCTTCTCTTTTGAAATCGTACCACCCGTGGAGATGTTTCGACGAGATTTGACAATCTACCTAGACGATAAGGGCACGTTTAATACCAGCATGTTGTTACCAGCATGTTACCAGCATGCTGATGCAAGACAATTCTCAGAAAGCGAAGGGATCAGCGCCCTGGGGGGTGGGCTAGGGCACGTGCGTCCCTGTTGCTTAATAAAAGTCCGCGTATGCGAAGGGGATGATTCCGAGAAGGAATAAAATGCTTCACGTTGCGAATAAGGCTGCTAAGGTAAGCGAACCCATGGGGTTCGAGGCTCTAGGCTCTAGGCTCTCAGGGAACACAATTAGCTAACCTAAGGCAGAAGCATTGGAAAATGACATATGAGCGAGCTAAGGTAGATGTGGCAGGTTGGCAGGTGGCAGGTACGGAGAGTTACACATGTTACACATGTATCGCCACGTAGGTACGTGTCCTACCCCTCCACCCCCTACACTCTACTAAAAGTCCTAAAACTAGTGGGTGGGGGGGAGTGCTAGGATAGGTACCTATGCGAACATGGAGCTAGGTAAAAGCAGCAGAAAGCTACCGTATTGAAGTAAGTTCAGCTTAGAGATGGTCATATCATAAATCTCTTCAAGGTTGGGACTGTTACAATAAAAAGTAAATATAGGGGTACAGGGGTACCTTATTTGCTGTTATGCTGATATTAGATGTTACGGGATACAGCGTTAACTGACCTTTTCCTACCTAGTACGTATGCGATCAAAAGATTTTCGAAATCACCAGCTTGCTGGCTTGGTAAGAGCTAGACTACGGCGACCTAAGTGACTAAAGTAGACCGCCGGCAAGGGAATAGAGATGGACTCTACGATTATGGCTGCCGAGGCTATTTATCTACTGTAGAAGAGAAAAGCCTGGCTAAGATTCGGGACGATCTGGCAGCTCCTTGCCCCCTACGATGATCGATTTTCTCGCTTACTGCATTGATCCAAGTGTCCTCCCTCCGTCTTCGTCGCTAGTCATGTCGGCTGTATATGAACGAACTCATGTATGTGGGGAAATGTGTTGTCATTCACAAGCTGCTGACATGACATACATATAGTACATATAGCACGTAGTATGTAGGTTAGGTACAGTATGCAGGACCGGACGATGATGTCGTAATTGCTCCATCGTCGACTTGTTTCCAGATGCGACATACGTACTGTAACGCATCTCTGTGAGAGTGGTAATGCCTAGAAGTTCTCGCCTCAATCAGGCTCTTTTTGTACGACATCAACTCTGGTAAATGTCGGTAGGATCCTCGGTAGGCGAACCGATATTTAAAAGAGGCATCCTTATTGAAAGCTGGCTTGAACTGCTCTTCTCTTCCTTCTGTCTCAGTATATCTGCCTCCGTGACATCAAACTAGACATCAAGCTCATTCACGTTTTGCCTTACCTAGGTAATGTAATGATGTTAGGTTACATAATGTATAATATAATATCCATATCCAGGGTCAGGTATCCACGTTAGGTAATCCCCTCGAGTATTTCAATTGTATCGCATTGTATAATATGTAGGTACCATTAGGAAACAGCACCTCTGTCTACCGCTGTCTACCCATGAGCCGCTGCACGGAATCCCTCTAGCGGTGCGCCGAGTTGGGTTTAAGTGATCCACCCCCTCGTCTTCTAGGGATCGTCAGTGATACTTTCCCCAAATCGTTACCCGAACTCCTGGAGTTGCGAAGTATTTTGAAGGGTCTGGAACGTGGAAATCAATTAGACCCTTGTAATCTCGGAACTGGTTTCTACGGTACTTCTCGCGCGAATGTTTTACCTCAAACCAAGACCTGGAGACTCTGGAGTTAAGTTACCTTACCAAATTTTTTTTTTTTTTTTTTTTGCAACCAAGACACTCGACCTCTGTTGGTTTTTTTTATGCCATAACGCCAGTACACGAGCAAGCCTCTTCATCTACCATTCAGCAGTCCACATAATTCTAATAGTCAGTCCTAAGCTACCATTACTACCATTACTTCCACTACTTTCACTACTACCCTGGGATCACCCTACATCTTTTCCGTGGTACATACATACGAATCCGTACTTGCTTCTATAGACTCGTTAGCTCCGATTCACACGATTAATTCCCTCTTACCTAAGGGTATCATCCCACTCAGGCCACTCGACCGCGAAACCCTGTCGACAGATCCGTCCCTATCAGTATCAGTGCATGTAGGCATGGCATAGGCTCCCATAGGCGGCCGACTATCTAAACCACGCAACCAAGACCTACTGCGGTCTTGCATTCTGCTCTTGCATTGACTGCTCCTGCAGTGAGTGGACAGGGCGTATACGGGCTTATACTCGCTAAAACGCTCTGTTTTACCGTCTTTTCCCTTCCAGTCTTCCTGCTTCCCTTACTCTTACTCCTACTCCTCCATCATCGTGAATGCAACTAGCCTTGCCGGAGGGGAACGTCTTAGCTCTTGTAAGGTAGAAGGGAATAGGAGCTTGGAACGGGGAGCATATACTCTTTCGTATTGACCATAAGCCTTGACTTCTGGCTTAGGTCGTCTAGTTTTGGGGAAGTTCAGAGGATCCCCCCATGCTTATAAGAACCGGTTCGATCATTCGTACCCACCGTTTCTTATACTCGTCCTCGCCACTCACCTCGTCCACTTCATATTCGGGCCTACGCCATCCATGGCCATAGCCATAGCCCGATCCTACTCCACTTTCCGATTGTTTGCTAGTAGGTATTTCGAGACGATTCTTGAGTGAGGAGCTTGATCTTGGCGCCGGCATACTGAAAGGAAATATTCCTTCATGACTTTACCAAATAAGTCAGATAAGCCTAACCTCCCAGCCATCCCGGCCACTCATCCGACCATCGTTATCCAAGACAACAACTCCGAAGCAACCTCGTCCGCCTCTCGTGCTTCCCGGGCCTTCACACGAGTGGTGCGGCAAAGCCACTGCACAGTCGCTCATGACGCCGCCGGTCCCGTAAATCGTATTATACAGGAGTACTCGACGGAGGTAGGACATTATGGTTTGACGCCCGCCGCGCGCCTCAATCAGCAGTCGATAGTTGGGGACCCAGCGGTGCGGTCGCCGAACGAACCCAGCACGAGATCGAGGGGAAACAGACCGAATAGGGCACATAATACCGTGGTACACCAATCGCACTACGCTACATCGGTATCAGCGAAGAGGTTGTCGGACAACGAGTCTGACGGCCGAGAATCCGGCCGGCGTGCTCTCAAGAAGCCACGCACTCGACTTACGCCACCCCGAAAAATCGACCTCGGTCACTTTCACAGGCCTACGTTCCCTCCGAGGCTCTCCGACGGCCTCACCTCTCCGTTGTTTTTCTCCCACAAGCACCGGCCGCTTATCGCCAGGCCTCCCAGCTTTTCTGGATCTGAAGGAGCGACGATGTTAAAGAGTGTACGGGATGGTGCGGAGGTGACGACTCTTAAGCTCGCCCGGGGCACGGTGAGCTCTGCGAGTCCTGCGAGGTCTTCCGGCACGCCGAACAGTTGGACCTCCGAAGGGAACTCTGCGCGAAGTCCCGAGTCGATATCCTCCACGCCAGGATTACAAGCGTTACAAGGCATAGGCGTCCTCGAATTGTTGGAACGCGACGACAGGCCGACGTTCGTCGTGGATAGCTTGAGCCCGATTGCCAGCAGCCCCGGACCGTTGTCTATTCTGTACGTAAATCCGGCGCTTCAAGTTTCCGATACTATTCGTCACATGCTCTCCGGAGATTTCGGGGACAGCACGGAAGTTCGGGATGAGTTCAACAGTTTCAAGACGTGGGTGAAAACGGGTGGTGGTAATGCTGATGGGCTAGATGTCTTCTTGCCCTCCCATCACTACGGCGGGATTGACTGGACCTGCTCGACTCTTAGGAATCGATATCGGTTCGTTAGTGCAAACATGAGCGCTGCCTCGATCCCGCGAACATCTCCGGAGCCTTTATTGGAACGAGAAGCTAGTGTCGACTCGCGGACCCGTGAGATAACGCCGATTGTTCAGCCTAAGACGCCCAGCGATATTGTGCTACCTGATCGTGATTACTTTGGTAGTGCTGAACCGCCTGAAGTGGATGAGCAGATTCAGCACGACATAAGTAGCGACGGCATTGGCGATAATGTTCCATCACATCGTGATGAAATGTCGCCCGAAATAGTCTTCCCGCAGGCCGTGTCGCAACCGTCTTTCGATTGGACCCGCCTGCCGTTTACTGAAGATCTCCCGGAGCACATACAGTTCGCTCGCTCGAGAGATTGGGCATCGACACCGCTCGGGCCCATCGAACATTGGCCTCCACAACTACGTGTTATGGCAAACCTAGTTATGGGTAGCCCTAATCCCACGGCGTTGTATTGGGGTTCCGATCTCACCACGATATACAACGAAGCATACGTTGCCCTGGCAGGCGCGAAACACCCGCGGCTAATGGGTCAAAGCTACAGGGAAGCTTGGGGTGAGATTTGGCCCGAGTTGGAACCTATCTTGGAGAGTGCATGGCAATCCGGCCAAGCGACGTTGAAGAACGACGACCGCCTCATCCTGCGGCGTAACGGTTTCGATGAAGAAACATTCTTTTCCTGGTCTATCGTGCCGCTTGTTGGCAGTGACGGCTCCGTTGTCGGCCTATTCAACCCTGCGTTTGACAATACTAGACGAAAGATTGCCGAGCGGAGAATGCTCACATTACGCGAAGTGGGAGAAAATACTGCATTAGCTCGCGACGTCAAGAGTTTCTGGAGCCAGGTCAATAAGGGCCTGGATTACAACGAAGAGGACGTGCCGTTCAATTTAGTCTATTCGGTGACGGAGGAGTCTGAAAGCGACGTGTCATCCATGCATTCAGGTAGTTGGGTAAATCCGCCCCTGCTGCAGCTTGAGGCTTCTCTTGGTGTGCCTCATGGTCATCCCTTGCTTGTCGAATCCCTAGACTTAAGAACGTGTAACGATGGCTTTGCTCCATATATGCGAGAATCCATGTCGAATGCAGGACAACCGGTTATCCTATCGGCAGAGGACGGCTCGCTCCCCGAAGGTCTCATGGACGGGTTAGCTTGGAGAGGCCCAGGCGCTCCGTGCAGATCTATCGTGATCTTCCCAGTCCACCCAACTACTGGTAGCGAGAGTGTCGTTGGTTTTATTGTGATGGGTGTTAACCCGAGGCGGCCGTACGATCCAGACTATCAGTTATTCATCAACCTACTGTCTCGGCAGCTTGCAACCTCGCTGGCGTCAGTCGTCCTATTCGAGGAAGAGATACGTCGCGGTCAGCGGGCAGCTCAGATGGCGGCAGCGGATCGTCAGGAACTGACTAAGCAATTGCACTTACGAACCCAAGAGGTTCAAGAAAGTGAACTCAAGTTTACCAGAATGGCCGAGTTCGCTCCCGTAGGCATGTTCATCGCTAACCACCTAGGCCACATTACCTACTGTAACGATATGTGGTGGGATATATCAAGACACAACAGGTCGCAGAGCGTAAATGATTGGATGGATAGTGTCAGGGACGAGGACCGGCCCGCTCTGGAAACAGTATGGCATTACTTGCTTTCGGACAAAGTTGCCATTACCCACGAGTTCAGGTTCAAATGCTCCCGTCATGAAGGGGAAAACGTAATAGACACGTGGGTGTTGATGAGCGCATACCCAGAAAGGAATGCAAATGGCAGCATCAAGGGAATTTTCGGATGTGTTACGAACATATCCCAGCAGAAGTTGGCCGAGCAGATTCAGATGCAGCGACGAGAGGAAGCAGTCGAGCTCAAGCGGCAGCAAGAGAATTTCATCGATATCACGAGTCACGAGATGCGGAATCCGCTTAGCGCAATTCTCCAATGTGCCGACGAGATTGCCGGGACTCTAGTGAACTTGAAACCTTCAAACGAGGACGGCGAGAGAGCTAATCAACTCAAGCTCGTGATGGAGGGTTGCATGGAAGCAGCAAATACCATTACGCTTTGCGCGAGTCATCAAAAGCGAATAGTCGACGACATCCTTACGCTTTCCAAGTTGGATTCACAGCTCCTACTCGTGACTCCGGTCGATGTGCAACCGCTGGCCGTCGTGCAACGCGTCCTCAAGATGTTCGAGAGCGAGTTAAACACGAATAGCATCGAGATGAAATTTCAAGTCAAGAATCGGTATATCGACATGGGCATCGACTGGGTCAAGCTTGATCCTTCACGTCTCTTGCAAGTCTTGATCAACCTGATGACTAACGCCATCAAGTTCACGCAAGCACGTCCTGCGCGATCCATCGTGGTGACCCTAGACGCTTCGACTAAAGTAGCGGAAAAGACGGCCACTGGCATTGAATATTTCCCCAGTGACCGTGCTGACAAGGAAGATCTTACGGATCAATCAGATTGGGGTAATGGGGAGAAGATCAATCTTCACTTCTCTGTTCAGGATACCGGCAGGGGCTTAGACGAACATGAGAAGAAGATATTGTTCCAGCGCTTCTCACAAGCTACTCCCAGAACTCATGTTCAATATGGTGGTTCGGGATTGGGACTGTTCATCTCTAGAATCCTCACCGAGCTGCAAGGTGGACAGATCGGGGTAACCTCTCAGAAAGGCATCGGCAGCACATTCTCTTTCTACATCCAGAGCAGAAAGACGAATGGTCCATCGCCCGACGCGCATCCTCTGCCACCTGCTCCGCCTCTCACACGTGCGCCAGGCTCCTCGACGACTATTGAGACCCGACAACCGAAGAACGGTTCTCAGCAGATGGGAAAAGGCTCCAGCAGGACGGTTGTTTCCAAACCGCGGTTTTCGGAAGATGGCCGCCGTCTATTCGACGTCCTGATTGTCGAGGACAATCTCGTAAATCAGAAAGTGCTGCAAAGGTCGCTGCGCAACGTAGGAAATAGCACTCAAGTAGCCAACCACGGAGGCGAAGCGCTAGAGATATTGCAACAATCGCGATATTGGAATGGAAAGGAAGAGTCCGGAGACGATATCTCGGTCATTCTGATGGATCTTGAAATGCCGGTGATGGACGGCATGACGTGCGCTCGTAAAATTCGGGAACTCGAAAGAGACGGGACGATCGTCAGCCACATTCCCATCATCGCCGTCACGGCGTACGCGCGGCCTGAGCAGATCGAAAATGCCAAGGCCGCGGGAGTCGTAGGTGTTTCCCACGAGACTATATGATGAAAGACAACGCTAACTGGCCATGTAGGACGACGTCATCTCTAAACCGTTCCGTATGCCCGAACTCATTCCCCGCATAGAGCAGTTGGTTGCAATTCACACGCCGGCTTACGCCGAAGTTACGGCAGCATGATCGACAATCAGCCTTGTTATAGGAACAGCATCTTGATATATCCGAGAACACGATTACAATTATTTACCATTAGTCATGATTGGCTCGCAGTTTACTTCGCACTTTACTTCGCAAGGCGTTTAGCCCCTATTGGGCCGGGTACGGATGGTCTTTTTTTCTCCCTCTCTGTTGAACCAAGATATCACATGATCCAAAAGTTCGGGGATTGCCGTTATTTTTTCGTCAACATCACCACCACCTACGTCTCTGCAGGGCGTAGAGAGCAAGTTCGGAAGCTGGGGCCAGGTTTTACATATATGGAGTTTACAGAATAAGGAGAGGGCATGGGTGCACAGGCGAAATCAGGAGTACAAGCTTGACAGCGCGACACAAATACACGACGTGTCCGGAGAAGGAGAGGATTAGGGCGATCAATTGACACTGGAGCACACAAACAAACAGCAAAAGAAAGTTGAAGTTGGTTTATATCATTTAATGCAGGCTTGCTCGCTAGCTTCGGCCACCGGAGGAACCGCAAAGAAGATCATACGTATACTATTTATTCAGCCCTAGCTAACGGCGATGACGGGATATGATTTACGCCGATATATCCTAGACCCGCCTGCTCACGCACGCATTCGTATAGTAATCTAAATCAAAGTTGACCACAACGCGCTGTTTGACATGCCGCCTGGACTAAGGATGACCGTGTAGCCCTAGCAAGAAGAGTAGAGTTCATGAACGGGGAGTGGAATCGAATTTGGCTGACGATACATGTCTTATTTAAAACTATTCTCAAAATGGCAAATCGTGACCACAGTAGACCTCACGTGAAGCTTCAAGACTATAGTAGCGGAGCAAATAGCTAGATTTCTAAAGATGGGCTCTCATGAACCGATTAGAACGATGAGACGATATTAAGTCACTTTTGGAGAGACGCATTTCGTATATTTTTCACCATTTGTATTACTCCATATGCGAACACCTCACGCCCCTTTTTGCTATATGACGACCCCTCCTCCCACCCCTTCTTCCACTCCTTCTCAGTACGTTTCACACATCCAGCTCCCAAATTTCAATACCAACACCCACAACCACAACCTTCCTCTTCCCCTTCCTCCTCCTGTCTCCCTTTTCCTCTTCGGCCTTTCCACCTCCCACCTCATCCCCATCCCCATCCCCATCTTCACCTTCACCATCATCAACCTCTTCGAAAACCTCCAGACCCCCAGCGTCAGCAATAGAGCTATATCTCTCATGGAGCAGCTGCGCCCTAGGCAGCTGCTGCTGCTGCTGCTGCCGCAGCCAGCCGCCCAGCCGCCAGATCCTGACGCGCTGGTCGTTGCTGGACGTGACGACGAGCGCCTCGCCTCTCTCGTCCAGACGCGCGAGCGCTACGCCCGTGATGGCCGCCGCGTGCGCGGAGCGGACGAGGGACTTGCTCCCGATGGCTACCTCGGGGCCCTCGTAGGGAGAGGAGGAGATGGAGATGGAGATGTGCGTGAAGCCCAGCGCGTTGTCGTCGCCGCCCGTGACGACGACGTACTCGGACGTTCCGGCGGCGGAGGCGATGCGCCACACGTCGAGGGATTTGATGGTGTTCTGGTGCAGTTTCGTGACGACGGGCATCGCATCGGCAGGGCCGTCGCCGCCTACGGCTGCACCCTGCCCCGTGATGGCATAAATAGCCAGATGCCCATCCGTCGCCGCGGTCAGGACATGGGTTTCGCCTAGATGTCGAATCTGCGTGAGGCACGCGCCGGTATACGCAGATCGCCCGAGGAGACGGAAACCGCCTTGCTTGGTATACGCGTACGTCTGCAGCGTCGAGTTCGACAGCGCCATGGAGATGCGGAACCCCGAACCTCCTTCAAATCCGTCGTCGACGTCGAAATCCGTGATCCGCGCGTCGCCCACCTCGGTGCGGTCGGGGAACACGGCCTCGCACACGATGGCGAGCCCGGGGAAGTCGTCGCTGTCGAGCCGGTTGATCTTCCACGCGAAGAACTCCTCGTTGCCGGCGCTGCTGAAGAGGTACTGGTCCCCGTGCCACCGCAGGGCCTGGATGCCCGCGGCGTGCTTCTCCAGCGCCGCGACGCAGCGCAGCCACCTCCCGCCGCCGTCGCCCTTGCCGTACGCCCATACGCGTATCACGGTGTCCTCGGCGGCCGTGGCGATGTAGCGCCCAGAGACGCTCGCCGTCTTGATCTCGCGGCCGTGGCCCCCCGGCTTGAGCGTCCTGTGCGGGTCTAGGGTCTGGGAGAACACGTGCATCTGCCCCGCCTTGGTGAAGACGAATCGGAAGCCGTCCGCGAAGCCGGCACGTGGCGTCCAGGCGTAGCTCCGGGAAGAGCCCCCGCAGTCCACCGTCGCGACCTCGTGACGGTGGGTTTCATTCCAGACCACGAAGTTGTGGCTTCGGAAGCCGCACAGCATCAGGTCTCGAGTCCCATCACCGTTATCGGAGAACCAAGCTCCTTCGATGGAGGACACGAACGGCGGTTGTGCCTCGTGTAGCAGCACAGCATCAGTCTGGCTACTCTCCGTTACGATCTCGTGGATCCTGTACTTGCCGTCACGGCACGTGCTCAGTATGTAATTGTGTGATTGGTCGCCTCGACTGCGAAGGGGGAGTATTGTTGTGATTGCTTCGTTTAGATGTACCACGAAAGTGAACAGGAGGGAATATTTGTCGTCGCCAAGTTCGAAGACAGCGACAATACCTTTTCTCGACCCAATGACAAGATAACCTTGACTAAGAGTAGCCGCCGTAACCATGAACCCTGTCTCTAAGGTGACTTCGAGATGTCTTGTTGTCAGATCATTAGGATCGACTTGGATGATGGCCGCTTGGGTGCTGCGTAAGGTAGTAACGAGGAATTCCAAGCGATTCCTACTATATGCTGCAGGGCCATCACTCAGGACGAACTCTTCTTTCTCCTTGACATGTGATTTCGTAGCATTAGGCAAGCAGAAGATCTGTGCGACCTTACCATCTATCTTTGTCAATAATTGAAGGGATGGGGCGCCTAATTCGTCAAAGTAGTAAATGTCGCCACTGGTTGTGCCGATGAAAGCCATCGGATTTGCCCCTGACGTCCCAAGCAAGGCATGCGAGAAAACTATTTGACCAATTTCGTCTGGGAGATTCAACTCTGTCCAGGTGATAATATCCTCAAAGGTGCCGACGAACACTCGGCCGGTATTCGTGGCGGCAAGCAGCCGTCTGTCGGAAGCAAATGTATATCGATTAAATGCCTCCTTCGCATTTTTGGGCTTTGCGCCCGGAGGCGCCGTAATTTGGCTATCTGGAACATCGTCCGAATTTCCCTGGCGTGTTATTGTCTTTTGGCATGATCTAGTTACCTCTGCAAGGGACCACGCAACGGCCTTCCGTCTATCCGTGTCGTTGTCGATAGACAACGTTTGGCCATTACTTGACATTCTTGGCGAGAAACGGCTCGTCCTAGCTCCTATCAGAGCAATCTTTCCGTCAGCACCCCCTGTCGCAACCAGCAGATGACCGTCGGTAGTAGAAACTGTAGCATGTGACCAAATGTGTTTTCCGCTGTGGTTTGAGAAGGTTGACTGGTGCGTCAATTTAGCAGTTGGGCTTAGCGAGAGATACCATTTCTGGGCGGTGGCATCTTCGCCAAATGAATACAACTCGACTATGTTGGAGACCTGGGATAGCATCTGGACCTGCGGGAACTCGACTTGCCATATCCTCGAAATGTGACCCATGATCGTCGCTACGCATCTCGCTGAGCCATCGTTATCCGCCGTGACCTCGACGTTGTTACCGAATCCGGTCTCCCGTGCGTCTGAAATGTGGGTTTCGTACTCCTGCCTCATGCGTTCCTGCTTCCCATGTCTCTCAGTAATGTCCCAGACCCGAATGGTCCTGTCATCACTGCAACTGGCTAATAACCTCAACGTTTCTCCCGTTGAGGTCTGGATCTCTGGAGAGATATGGACGCCAAAGATGGATCCTTCGTGACCGGTGAAGACGAAGAGGACTTCCGAATTTTGGCTCTCTTCCGGTGATCTCTCGAGGTGGCATCTCCAAACGAGAATCTCGCCGAAAACCGTACCAGCAGCTACAAGCACGGAGTCCCTCGACGTCCAGAAGAAGTTGCCAGAATACAAGATCGGCCTCGAAGGCGACCTGGTGCCGTCAAAAACGAGCGTGTTCCGGCCCGAGTCTACGTGGGCCAGAATAACTTCGTTGTGCGCAGTAAGTAGGACAATACGACCATCTCCAAAGGGCGAAACCCTTCCGTCGAATATCCAGTCTGGCGCTCTAGCCTCGATAGCACCTTTTGCTAGATCCAGATTTCTATTGCGACTAGAAATAAGACTCTCGAGGGTGTCCTCGGGGAATACCTTGATAGAATGTCCACCCCAGGCAAGGATCAGACGATGTTGGGATACATCTCCCGAAGGCGCGGCAATGCCGTGAATAGACTGAGCCTGGAACACGGGCAACTGCCCACAAAACCGTGAAGTTTGGACATCGTAGATCTTGATGTCGGTGTCTTCTCCAGCTAGAAGGTATTGCTTGCCGTCGGTGGACGACTGGTAAAAGGCCAGGGCCGTGATGGGATTTAACACATATTCCCTACGGACGTGGCCTAAGCCTAGAGTAGTCGTCTACGTACAAGATTAGTCGTCAGTTATTAAACGTTAGTCGTCAGTCGTTGGTTGAAGAGTGTCTATGCCATGTATATTGGGTGTAAGTTGGGTGTCGGCGTTTTGGCGGGGTTCACGAGATATGGAAATTTCGTCATTTAGGAAGCACTCACCTTGGAAGACATTGAAACTGACTCCTTAGCGATTTACCATGGCAAGCGCAAGACAACCTAGATGTTTATCCCACGTTTTTGCCCGAGCTTGTTATCTCGATAGTTTCTGTAAAGTCCTAAGAAAATTTCTACTATTGAAAAACGCACGTGATTGGTTCGTTCTTATTGCAACGAAGCTTTTGCTCATTTTGCTCATCCGCTTTTCGAGTTCCCGAAATCAGTTTTCACATTCACGACAGACACTTTCGTCAGAAGCATTTGGCAACATGTTCATTTTATGTCGAATACTATCGTAATAACCTGGGTATCCCCTTTACATTAGAAAACCTTGCCCTCTAAATTCATCAACCCAGGAACAGCCCAAAGCTCATTCAGTCTTCGTCATTCCCAAGCCTAAACGCCAGCATGATGCAAATTCAAAGCCCGGTGTCCATCTAGGTAGTTGATAGAACACCTAACCCATCCGCCACCGTTTCCGAAACCGATTCCCCGACTTAACGAGCATGAGAGTACGGCTCGTATGCCAAGTCCGAGCGGGCCCCACCACGTTGCGGGCCGTTGTAGTTGTAGCCCGAGTTTCGGTTCGAGTCACCAATCGGAGCATACGAACTGGGCAAGAACTTCTCGCTCTCAGAGCCACCCCTTGAGCGCTTGTGGTACGGGCGGTTCTCGGGCTTGCAGCAGCAGATGGAGAAGAGCCAGAAGAAGCTGGCGCCCAAGGCAAAGGCAACGCCGATCCAGATGCACGCCAAGAAGTTATTGCTTAAGCGTGCGTCTCCACCGTATTGCTCGGTGGCGCCCTTTACTGCACCGACTACGATAACAGCCAGCGCGGACATCATGGACGCGGCGGCGATAACGGCCAGAGTCGCCACACCAGAGATGAGCCAAGTCAGGCACGAGACGAGGCGAGAGCAAGCGGTGAACAGACCCACGACAAGCTCAAGGCCGAGACCGATCATAGCGATGACGTATACAACCTCGGTCCACTTAACGAGTATCTTGAAAGTGTCCAAAGTGCTGTTGATGTCGTCGGGAAGAGTTACGTTCCCACCAAAAGTGCTGTTGAGCGTGCTCAGCCAGTCTGTGTTAAGATCCTCCTCGGCCCAGTTAAACTTCGCCTGTGTACAGTTGGCAGTTCCATTCGCCGGAATGGTGCAGTAGTTCCAGAGGGTGAAGTCGTAGAGGTTGTCGATGCCAAGCTGCTTGGCAGTGATGTTGCTGCCATCGCCGGCAAGCGTACCGATGATAGTAGTAATATCTTGCGGGGTAGGCGAACGAGAGCTCAAACCATTCTTGGCGTTGTTGATGGCGTCCTGGGCGCTGTCTGAGCCGCTGCCGATGGCATTCTGGATTTCGTTCGTAAAGTTCTGGCCACCGCTGAGGCTGCTGGCTAGATCGAGAAGAGCCTGGCGATCGATAGAAAGGTTGGTGGTATCGATCTGGAAGAGGTACAGGCCGTTGTTCGTAACGCCAGCAAGGCCGGCAATCAGGAAGGAAACGATACTTCCCACCGTCAATATAAACGGCAGAGCCACGCAGACATATCTTCCGACGCCCATGATTTACCGATTTTATATGCGACAAGTAGATGTTGTAGTGTTGTAGTGTCGTAGGTGACGATACGCGCAATAAATTCAACGAGTGAAGGTGGTTAGTCCCAAACGAAAGTTGGTAGTAGTATCGTTGATATTTTGTACCGGAGTTGAGGGTTGGAGAAACAGGGACCAACCGGACAACGACGTAAATACGTAAATAAATAAACTTGGTAATACAAGAGTGAAGGGACGTAAAATGGAGATCGATCAGACGGCGTAAGATGGTTGTATTTATTACGCATGGGGTGACGATCAGTACTCATGTAGGACTCGAGTCACTGATCAAAAAAGTCGAAAGCAAGCGTGGCGCAGTTTCAGGCAAATACCCAGCCCTGCGGCCCCTGCCAGCACAGCATCTAAAACAGAGGGGACAGAGGGGCTTTCCGTCCATTTGCCAGCCAGGTCGACGTCAGCTCACCTGGTCAATGGCTTGTTTAGTCCGTGCTCAGCCCCTCTAAGCCTACCAATGAGATGGGTCGGGGGAGAGGCGAACTCCACCAAACAGATTCACTCAGCGAACCGACTGAACGAACTACGATGTGCGATGTGCGTAGAAAGGTAACAATAGAAAATAGAAACAGAACATCATCAAAATCGATGTTCCCTTTTGATGTTCAGCATATTGCATCCGGATAGTTTTAGCTGCCATAACTTTATAGAAACATTCAAAATTGCAGCTTTGAAGGGATGTGATACAGAGGTTGCAGGAGCTGAAAATGCATCTGACAAAAGACCACCTGACTAAGGCATATCACAATTCCGTCCTAGGCGATAGACCCACCTAACGTAGGTACGTAGGCTGCATAAGGGCAGGAAGGCAGGAAGGGTCGAGGGGGTTGGAGGTTGGAGGTTGGAGGTTGGGGTCTACAGGGTCTACAGGGTCAGGTACCTACAGGATCTAGCACCCTGGCTTCTAGCACCCTGGCAGCCTGGTACCCTAGCTCTGTGTATCAAACACCCACGGATAGGTGCGCAGTATCGCCAACTAACATTCGCGGAGACCAGAAACAAACCAGGACATTTGTTTCGTGTGCTGCAGCAATCAAACAGTGTGACAGGCGAGGCAGGCTGGCAGGTAATGTTAACACTTAAAGGATGCACAAAAAGAACAAAAGGAAGGGATATTTTCCATCTATTCAGCTGTTCCATTTGGCCTTTTCTTGCGCGGGCTCCGCGTGTTCGTCAACGTGAGCACTGTGGCGTCAGCATACTCCCAGACTACCTAACCTTGCTAGCCTAGCACGAGAAGCTTGAGGAGTCGATGCTCTTGACGCGTCCTTACACCTCCGTCTCTCTTGAAGCTCTAGCAGATGGGCCAAGAAGTCCCGTCTTGCCGTGAACCTGAAAACGTCTGTGAGGGACACAGAGCGTTTTACAATCGAGGTTCCGGTGAGGATGACCTGATAGCCTCGCAGCCCAAGATGCTCAGATTTCCTCTGTTGGCATTGGCATAGGACCAGACGGGGAAGACGGGAAGACGAGAACACGCAGACACGGAGGATCAAGAGGATTCCGTGGCTCCACCAACCAAAGCAAGAGCTCAGCTCTATCGGTGTGGCTAGGTAGTTCTTGGCTACCAGGCTACCTGGATCTTGTTAGAAAGTTTGCTAAACTTGCTAGGGTAGGCGGGGTAGATCCCTAACAAAAGCCTTGGCCTAAAAATAGGATCGCTGGCCAAGTTGTCAAGTTGTCTGGTTGTACGACTGTTGGCTTGCAGAGTCGACTTACGTAACTAAATAACTATTTACGACTGAGGTCGAGACAAGCACGCAAAGTCTCCGCACCGCCCATTTCTTATATGTATAATCGGTAACTGCTCTCGTGCAGCTGATGCTTGGGAGGTTGGATCCGGGAATTAGTGCTCCAGCCCTACCGGCCGCATGTGAAGACCCGAAAGACCTAGTCAGGGACCTGGCCGATCCGGAACACACCGAAAGACCGGATTAGCTCGGAGCTATTCCCGAGGTCAAACGCGTGTTGGTAATAGCATCACCCGACCGAAGCTACCTTACGCCTCCCTTAACTCGGCTCTCTATTATTGTCTTCGAATGAGCTTCTTCATCCAGAAGTCGTACCTCTCCGATACGGATGTCGTGATAGTGCCTTGTCCTACCTGCGGACCCAATCATCCTGGCATCAAGAGATATCTAATTGCCATTGTAACCCTACAATGACGAAAGGGACAAAAGAGTAGACATGTCATGATCTTGGCCCGCGAACGTCAAAGTCTAGGCTATTGATGTTGTCAAACCCATCCTGGTGCTACCTCCTTGGTGTGCTCCATATGCTGTCAACGTCCGAAGACTAGGTATGCTCCCTTTGCCCGTGTGTTTCATGGTCAAGAAAGACATGACGAACTGGCCGATCCCTTGATGAGCAAACTGTCTGATGCTTATTGATGACGCAACGGGACATACTTTTAGGCTCGTCTCACAGCTCCAAAGACCAGATGGATGTCGAGCAACCCGACGGAGCAAAAGGTACTTCCTACGGCTTACGCCACTTGTTGATATGGGATTTGAACGATTTGGTAGCAACGGAAATGAGCCGATGCGACGGATTCCCATTGGACGTTTCGCTCTGTCAACCTCGAAAGCTGCCTGTCAGCATTTGCTTATCTAGAACGTGTTCTTGGCTAATAAATCTGGACTTACCAGATGGGCTGGCCTGTATGCAACTGCCACGACTCCGGTATTAATTGCAGTGTCAAGCTTTTGTCAAGACTCCAATGGAGACGGTAGCCGACGATGGAAGGACAAGTGCCAAGTAAGCAGACCTGACAAGCCTACAGCCAAGACGGTTGCGAGGGCTTCGGTGCGTGCCTCTGATGCTACGGAGCGAAGGTAGTTGCCACCGCCAAGCATCACGATATCGAGATTCATTCCCTTGACATTTGGAGCGTTGGAAATACGAGCGTTTATACGTAGGATAAAAACAGTCAGCAACTTGAAACGAAGCATGGATGATTATGTGCTCGTGCCTATCGGACAGCAAGAACCAACTGCCACTGTCCGGTTTAGGCAATAGATATTAAAGGGACGAACAAAAGCCGGGCTTAAAGTCTAGTTCTTTGCAGCAGGTGGCATTTTAAGTGACATCTGGGTGGGATCAAGTTTCCATGATCGACGCGTTCGAGGGACTCTCATTGGGGAGTCGAGCTTCTAGTAGATTGTTCCCGTCTGCATGTCACCTTGATCTACTCGAAATGCCCGTTCCGTCTTCAATTCGACTGTCATCTATGGCCTATGTAGTAGCGGTCCTGACTAGGCTATGATACGTACGTACAGTAGTAAGGTAGTAAGGTAGCAAGGTAGCAAGGGGACGGCCCGGACGGGTTGATGAAGCTCTTACCGTACCTGGCAGGATGTCAACTAGGAATTATTAACCCTGATGATTTTTAATGAATCGAGTATAAGACACGAAAACAATCTTGTTCCGAAGCCTCCTTTGTCATTCCGGCGATAAAATCAACCGTACAATTGGAAATATGGAGTTAGGACCTGACTCGAGCGACCCGCCAGCCCGCCCGCGCCCGACTTAGCGGTCTGGGTTACTTGATACCTACATAGGTACTGTGTGCTCCACTACAGCTGGCAAGCTTTGCTGCAATCCCAAGACCACGCCCAAAACCAAAACGCGCCAGTTCCAGTTCCAGTTCCAAATCCCAACGGCAACACGGGCAAGTCAGACACCAAGTCAGTCACCAGTCATAGTCGTAAGTCAGCCAGGTGGAAGCGGCGGCGGCGGCGGCGGCAGCGGCAGCGACATCAAAAAGAGCTTACAAACTCCGTTCGCCTATCGCCTAAGGGGTAGTCCAGGTTATATCTTCATACAAGTAGGTTAGCAGTTCCCATATTTCATGGCTTCTCTAGTTCTCTAGTCAAACCTCCGTCTTCTTCATGATTCAAACTCAACTTTATCAAACCACGAAGCCCAAGAATCCAAGCCAAGATTCCAACGTGCCGAATTCATTGTTTGTACCCGGACCCGACACAGCCCGTTATCGCTATCAAAGAGAGGGAAAAAAAAAAAAAGAAGCACGATCCAATTGGAGCCTCTCCAGGAATAAAGCTACGTTTTCTTATTTGCAATTTATGCAATTTGTATGTATGTTACTTGTTGCTACCTAAGCACATTGGCACATTGGCACATTGGCACATTCCCGTCGTACACAGACGCACTTTACAAAAATAACATTCGCTATATCATGCCGTGTTGCCTATGACAATTGTATCTGATCACGCTAGCTGCTAGGTACTTGTTCTTGGCAACGCTACGACCGGAGTCTAGCACGTTCTGCAAGTTCTGCTCCAGCTTCGTCTCTCGCCAAGGCTACTCTCTGGGTATGTATCCCCGGTCTTGTTTCTTGTCCATCCATCGCCCATCGCCCATCGCCCATCGTCCATCGCCCGTCTTGCTCAATGCCTTATCTTCCCTCTTACTCATCAAAGGAAGCAGAGTAACTCCCCCGCATTACTTCAACTCTGGTAGGAGCAGGCCGAAAAAATTAGGAAAAGACGAACCAAACCTTCGTGATCGTCATCATTATCAACTATCAACTTCCCTTCCCTTCCCATCCACCCATCCATCCATCCAACCATCCAACCCTTCCAACCCTTCCCTTGACGCACATCTCTTACCTCATCCTCTTCTCCTCCGCAGCTGCCCTACCTCGTTTCTTGTCACCTGGTTCAACCGCATTTATTTCCCCCGCCGGATTGACTGGACAACTGCCGACCTCATACACGTACAACCCTCGAGACTGCATGATCCCGTAGCTGATTCTTCCGACCTATGCTTATTAGATTAATTGCATTGCCTCCAGCCTCATCACCAACATAGCCTCTTACGCAACAGTCTCAGTAACGACATCTTCCCCTCCGATACCTCCGTCTGCTTGCGACAGAACTTTACCCCAACTTTCGAGCTTCCTTATCCTCCCGACTTCCGCAAACACTGGCGCTCGTACTACGTTCCAGCTGCAAAGACGGAGACCAAAACGGCTCCCACCTCTCCCTCCGCCCTCCTCTCCGTCCTTGACCGACTATTCCATCCTCCCTAGTAGTGGGACGTAGACGTCAACGAAAACGCGTCTCATCATTGGGTCTTGAACGACAGGTGGTGGGCGCCTGGACATTTCTCTTATAACTAGGCGGGATCCAATATACGAATCGCCAGCTTGGACTGTGCAGCTCATACCCTAAAAATTGTGGGTGTCTGATACGAGACCTGGAAAGAGATCATGGGAAACCAAACGTCTAAAGAAGGAGGGTCCAAGGGCTCAGGTGGCGCATCCGGAGATCGCGCCGACAACCTGCAGTCGTATCCTTCGTTTGGGAGGTCGGATACCAAAGAGTCCTCCCGCTCATTCAAGGCACTCCGATCAAAGATACCTGGTGGGAAAACGGATAGTCCCCGAAGCTCGACCGTCATGTCTAATGGAGATGGATTTGCCGATAGCAAGTCGGATGCGGCGTCTGTGAAGTCCGCGAAGAGCAGCAAGTCGAGAACTAGTCGCGCCGATTCTATCACTTCGCCGACGTCACCAAGATCGCCAGACACGACCGACCCGCAACAGGACGATACCCAGCCACCCCCATCTCCTGTCCAGTCTGCTTCTATTCGAGCTGGCCATGGCGATTTACATGCGGCCCAAGCGTCCGGTGAGGTCGACCACGTCTCTGATCAGCCTCCCACTGGAGCTATGAACCATCTGCAACAACAGCCTGGGGCACCTATCTTAGTAAAGAAGGAGAACACCATCAATCCTATCATCTCGGTTCCGGGGTCGCCAAACGAGCTAACCCCCGGCGGAGTTGCTATGAGTGACATTAAGGATATCGACCTCGATGATTTTATCAAACGCCTGTTGGATGCTGCATATGCCGGGAAGGTAACGAAGAGCGTCTGTTTGAAGAATGCCGAGATAGTCGCTATCTGCCAAAGGGCTCGTGAGTGCTTCCTATCTCAGCCGGCTCTGCTAGAGCTTGATGCACCAGTCAAAATCGTTGGCGACGTCCACGGCCAGTATACCGACCTGATCCGTATGTTCGAGATGTGCGGATTCCCCCCAAGCGCCAACTACCTCTTTCTCGGCGATTATGTCGATAGAGGCAAACAGTCTCTAGAGACTATCCTGCTCTTAATGTGCTACAAGCTCAAATATCCCGAGAATTTCTTCCTTTTGCGAGGCAACCACGAATGCGCCAACGTGACCAGAGTTTACGGGTTTTACGACGAATGCAAACGAAGATGCAATGTCAAGATTTGGAAGACGTTTATCGATTGTTTTAACACGCTTCCTATTGCCGCTATTGTCGCGGGGAAGATCTTCTGCGTCCACGGTGGGCTGTCTCCGGCTTTAAGTCATATGGATGATATCCGGAACATTGCCCGCCCGACTGACGTACCGGATTATGGCCTCCTCAACGACTTGCTTTGGTCCGATCCTGCTGATATGGAAGCGGATTGGGAAGCCAACGAGAGAGGTGTGAGTTATTGCTTCGGCAAGAAAGTAATCACAGAGTTCCTCGCGACACACGATTTTGACCTCGTCTGCCGCGCACACATGGTCGTCGAAGACGGATACGAATTCTTTAACGATAGAGTCCTGGTCACCGTTTTCAGTGCACCGAATGTAAGGATCACCCTACCCATATACACATCCCAAAACATTATATACTGACGGCCTACTGAATAGTATTGCGGCGAATTCGACAACTGGGGTGCTGTGATGTCAGTCTCTTCGGAGCTTCTGTGTAGCTTCGAACTACTCAAGCCACTTGACTCTTCGGCGCTTAAGAGCCACATAAAGAAGGGCAGGAACAGACGTAACAATATGTTAAACAGTCCGGTACGTAACAAGCATGTTTGCAATGGAGTACGTCTTAATGCTAACGTATGTTTTGTCTCTAGCCTGCTAGTGTATACCCCCAGAGTGTGTAGACCACCCTCTCCCGAGGGCTGCACAAAAGGAAATCCTTGCCAAACAGTATGGGCGAACTCATTTCGCGTGGAAACGAATGGAGGGGCCCAGAGGATTAGAGCAAGGCCAAAAAGATTTAGCCGTATGGGTCTACGTGGGTCTACGTATGTCTACGAGCCTTCTTTCGGCTCAAACGAATATCACCGCCATTCAGATCGTCAATAGGTGCGGCGGGCGAGAGAAGGGACGGAAGTTAGTGGCAAGTCCTACGTTGAAAGTCGACTTAGCCTAGTCAATCCACCTCGGAAGGCGTACGGTATGCCATGGGCATGAGAGGCAGGCGAGGGTGTAGCAATCCTTGCTGAAAGAGGCAGAGAGGCAGGTAGTCAGAAACGGCCCCTGTACTCGGTTTAACAAAATAGTTGTTGAAACAAAACCGACTTCGGTGCTGGGGAACCGCTCATTTTCGTTTCTTCATTCCGGGCTAGAGTTTCCTGCCAGGTTTTTTTTTTAATTGTTACCCTACCGAGTGTTATTCTTAGAAAGAGGAGGAGGCAACGAATCAATCATCTCCACCCCATTGTTCTATTCTCGGGGGAAAAGGACAAAAGCAGCAAAAAAAAGGGAGTCATGTTTTACCAACGGTCCCTCTGAATATCGCCATTCCGCGTTGTTGTGTACATTACGAATAAGAGAGGAAGGAGTTGGGTTTCTTCATGATAAGTGGTGAACGTTGATTCATTATCATCGGCACGGGCTGGCGTAGGAAGCTCCCACCAGGGCCCGCGGCGAAACGGTGATAAATTTTACATTAGGGTAGCTAGACAGCTAATGAAAATCGTGGGCGTTCTTATTTCGTTAATCGAGTTGTTACGACTAACAATGAAACATGTGAATTGACATAATACATGTGGTTCTTCAGTAGTAAGTCGGGACAGGCCGTATTTCGAGGCGGATATCCCCGTGGTTTGACCTGGCTCATCGTTCGTCCGACGGCAATTTCGGATATACAGCCAAGAGTAAATCCTGTTTTTTTTTCTCTTCAGCTCTTTACCCCGGATTTCGGGAAGACGCATCTCTTGATAGATCCGACCCGGCTTATGTGGTGTACGCTACAGCATGAGGATAGGGGGTAAGAATAAGAAATACGGAGATATGTACCTGTCTTACTCGAAGGAGTAGTTCCCAGGTGAGAACAAGGAGATAACAAGAAGAGATGATGATGATATATAGCGGCTTATATCGGGGTGCGTAGAAAGAGAGAGCAAAAAGTCCTAACCTAGGATATTATCAACACAAATCTTAGGTCATATTTATTCTTACTCGGCGTGTCACTACTATGACCCAAGAGGTATATGGTCTTGTGAACAGGAGGAATAGTATCTCTATAGACTAGAGACTGTACACCTTAGCGATAAAAAAACATAAGAATTAACGAGAACGCGAAAAATAGGTATTTATTACTGCGCAGCTGCCTAGTTCGATTATACGCATAATCGATTATATCGCCGAGTAGCCGAACTCCATTGCATTAGCCAGTTGGTATAGCACTTGTATTCATACAGCTCTGTTGAGAGTAGCAGGGACTCTCTAGAAGGTAACTTTGTTTCGAAGCAGCCCAGGATCAAACGTGATCGTCTGCGCCACGGAATCCATGGATTCCGAATCCGTCTCTACTGAAAAATTAGAACGAGGAGGCCTAATCGGCATAGCGAGCTGGCCTACGTCTCGTCCTTGTGCGGTCGATCGCCTGGACGTCATCTTCGTCGTCCTCGCTGTCTTCGCTACCGCCCGCATGTCTAGCGCCGTCGCTGTCGTTCCAGCTGCTTCCGTTATACTCGTCGTCGCCGCTCGCGCCTTTCTTGGAGCGTCCCCTTCTGAATGCCGGCCGCAAATCGGTTTCCGATAGGTCGAGCCCGTCGGGGTATCCAATGTCCGAGTCGGGAGTCGAAAGCGGGCTAGACTCCACTACCTCCTTGACATGTCGTCGAGTCCGTATGCGCGACGGCGTGTCCTCCTCCGCGGCCGAGTTCGTGTCTAGCACCAGGCGAGCTTCGGTGTGCCTAAAACGGCTACTACTGCCTTGTGCACTACCCGGAGCACTGCGCGGAGCGCTGCCTGGGGCCATGCTTGGCCCGGCCCCCCCTATGACTACTGTATCTCCTTCGGCTCCCTTAGCCTCGATGTTGGTGCCCTCTTTGAGATGCTTAGGCTTCCTGCCTCGACGTTTCGGTGTGACCACGGGCTTGCTTTCCACTATCAGCGCCTCGTCGATTTCATCGATCGTCGCATCATCAAGGAGCCTACGGGGCTTCTTTCGCTGGCGTTTCGGTGTTACCTTAGACTCGTTGCTCTCATCCGCAGCTTCTTCCGCCTCGCGGTGCCCAGACGTCGCAGCGGGGAAACCTTTTCTCGCCCTGGGAGCCCCTAACCGCTTTCTGAAGCGCGATGCTTTCCGAGTAGGAGATCCTTCACCAATGTCAACCATGATATCATCCGTATCGGTTCCAGGGCGATATTCACCCGAGCCGGAATCCTCATCGTCTGGACCACGCTTGCGCTTACGTGACTTGGTGAGGTCGATATCAGGGAATGGTTCATCCTCAGGTTCTACAACATCGTCATCATCTTCCGGATCAGACTCGACCTTAGCGAAAGTCTTCTTCTTTGGTTTGCGGCCCGGTCGTCCAGGTTTTCGTCCCGGCTTCCTGCCCGGTTTGCGGCCAGGCTTCTTCCTCTGCTTCTCTCCATTGGTTTCTTCCTTCGTGCGCGCCTGCTCCTTAGCTTTGCGTCGTTTCTTCTCGGCTTTCTCTTCTTGCAAGAGCTTCTTGGTTAAGTTAGGGAAATTCTCGCCGTAATGAAAGAACAACTCCTCTCCGGCCTTGATTTCCCGCAAAGAACTGAACTTGATGCGGTACTCTCCATTCACGTACAAGATCCTAGGGGTGACATTGCAGTTGCTCTCTTGATGATTAATGTAACGACTGAGGTTACCGTATATGGCTGCGTCAACCCATATACCCTCTTGTTCCAGTAGAGTGAAGAGGTAAGACGAGTTGGACGTCTCGTCAAATACATCTCCGCGGCGTGCCTCGCGGCGGACTCCCTCGTCTTGGCTGATAAGCTCACCAACATACTCGATGACGAATTCATCTTGGCCGATGTCCTCGGTGGCGAAGAGACCATATCCAGCAATCTTAGATTTGCCGAGCATGAGCGACTTCGACTTACCTCGCTGCAGTGCACAGTTTTGACACCCGGTGGCATATAGAGCCTCGTTGTCCGCGTTTGCCGGGTTGGCTCTTTCCGAGGCACCACAGCTTCCACAGAGTGCAGGATCGCATTCACGATTCAGCTGGACGCAAATACAGGGCCGGTCCTTCTGCTTAGAGATGCACGTTTTTCCGTGCGAATGACAAGCGCAGCCCGTGAACTTGTTGGCGCAAGTTGCTGCTGTACAACGGCAGAAACGCTCGCACATGATATGATTCTGTACACATCCACAGTTCTTAGATGTGCAGGGCCCTTCGTGATTGCATGGATCGAAATAATCTTTCCTCTGGTGCTCGTGGGTATTGGTCTCTCCTTGCCAGTCTCCTAGAAGCATCTTCTTTTTTCTATCGTACCAGGGTAGGGGTTTGACCTGAACAAGAGGCGCCGGAGAGGAGCTGGGGACGGGCAGATCGAGCTTATCGAGTTGGCGATTGACATCCCAGCAGGGTCTTCCGGTAGCCACGGCGGTGGCGCATTGTACCGGGATGTTCGTGCTGCTAAGTGTAGAGAAGAAGGATTTAAGGAGCATTACCTCGTTTTCGTTCCACGCTCGTGCTCGTGTGCCCGGTCGCCCATTAAGATAGCAGTCCTCACCGCAAGGCTTTGGCTTGCGAGAGATGGGACTCTCTCCGAGTTTGTCCTTGGACTTTTGCGTAAGCTGCTGCCGTATCATAGGCGACAATCCACCGACCACCTCAATCGAGAACCGTTTCCGCTCATTATCAACACCATATTCACCATGTTCGCAGGAATGGCTGGTGCAAATCAGGCAACCAAGCAGCGCATACGTTTCGAGAAAGGTTTCAACCGTGGTTTGCTCTTCCGCAATCTTAGATTGACTCGGTGTCTCCTTCATCCATTTCTTAGAATCGACAATAGTATCCACGGACTTATCCAAGAGGAGGACGTCGCGAAGAGGTACAGCGCGTTCTCGCAGAGCTGAATTGTTGAAGACTCGATCGAATGCCTCGGTGAATGCCCTTACAGCCCTAGCTGACCGTGGAGACCCGGACTCTTCGCTATATGAATTCAAAATGCTCGATTTCTGCTGCGGAGTTACGTTGTCGCTCTGGTTCGCCATATAGCGGATCAGCGTAGTTTTCGTGCAGTTCTCAATAGCAAGCCGGTCGAGCCAAGAATCGAGATATAGCAGTAGAGTAGTCGCGCGTTCCTTTTGAATAGTCTTGGTGACCTTTTGATGCCTACTTAGTGTAGCAAACCCCGACGTCTTATCCATGTTCTCCAAATTCTCGAGCCATCGTCGGTAGACGCCCTCTTCATTGTCTGCCAGATCTCGCAAGTGAGGAACGTAAGTAAGCATGGTATTCGGAGAGAGAATGTTCTTCTTAATCTCAACATGGTGAAAGCTGTAGGAAGGAACCGTGTCAACATTAGTCTTGATGCAGATAACTTGATAATGTTCCCGTTTTTCTTGCTTTCCGGACCTGCCTTGGCCTACTTGCTATGTGTTTGTCAGCCAACGTTCCTCTTTCAATACAAAGCCAGATTCCAGGATTTGGACTGAGCTGGCTCATAGTTACTATGGAACAAACCTTGGTTCGAATTCTCATCGTGTCCGCCGATTTTCCGACGCCCTCCACGGGGGTGCGCTTCATGTCGGCAAACCAATCCTTCTTACTAATAAATCGCCGTTCAGGAGCATCCTTTTTCCAAGACATGTGGACTAGACGAGCAGTAAGCTTGGCCCCGTCCGTGCCAATCTCGGCCGCGTAAGTTCGTAAGGCTTGCTCCACCTTGTCGGCATTCCATTCAAACTTTTTAGGGGTTTGATTTTTAGGAGTTCTATGGCTTGAGGGTGGGTGGTGATGACTTGATGAAGGCGTTGCATCGAATCCATGCCTAGAGCTACCTGTCGACCTAACGGGTAACGAAGCCATCTTTCCATCGTGGCTAGCAGGTTTGGATGCAGATGCCTTACCTGATCGGACAGGCGTCGCAGCGTGAATAGACGTAGAGGCGTCCTGTATGGATGATGCGGCTTGTTTGTCCAGAGGCAGCGGACTAATAGGCTTACGGGTTCGCGATCCCTGCTGGGACTGTGATTGCGACTGCCTATGTCTTCGGGGGGTGTGGTCCACGGTACTAGACTCTTCGGAGTCAGATATAACAGCCGTTAAGTCAATCTGTATCGTCATCTTAGGAATTACCCGTGATCGGGGTGGACGCCTCTAAATATTGAAAACCCTCGTCCTGGAATCTCTCAAGGATGAGGAGAACTAGATAGCATCACACCCATAATTTACCAAATTCACCACGACCGAAAAGATAGGGGGGAGGAGCGACCATTCAATAAGAATAAAAAGTAGGTAATGATAGTAATTGTGGCTGACGCGCTTGGTGAAAACCGACCGCGTTTCAAGTAAGTATATGGACTTGTGATCACCTAGGATCTTGGATAGTAAGTTAGTTAGTATATTACCTATACAAGTTCTGAGGTATGACAGACCAATGAACGCAGTAGAAGTTGCTTAGGTATGTGAAGGAACTGATCCGTTGATAGCAACGAATTGATGGGAAACTTTTGACGCGTCAATGAGAACGACACGAGTGACGAAACGGAGGGTATTCCTTATCTAATCGTTCGGAGCAATCTTGGAACCTTCGATGTGGCTAATGTGGCTAGTGTTTGCTCCACCTCTCCACTTACATGTAACGAGAGTTGCTAGGAAGGCTTTTGGTCACTCAGAAGGGATCGAATAGCAAGTTGGTATCTTAAAAGTCCGATACCTATCCCGATCGATTGCCATGATTCAGTTGCCGTGCTACGGTGTTGCCGTGCTGTTTCATTGTCTTTTGTGACATTCCCTGATTCCTTCACAGGCTAGTCAAGTGTCCTAGGCATCACGTGGTACAAGGTACAAAGACGGGAAGCCATTTTCTTGAGCTCATATCTCATATCGTTGAACCTTCTTGACTCGAGTCAAGCACGAGCAAGTATAGCTCTAAGAAAGAGGTAGTTACCTAGCTCAGTGCTAATTTATACGCATGCAATCCGTAATGGATATATGTCTAGCGTGGCTACTAATATGTATTTAGAAGGATGTTTCCACTTCCATCCGTCGTTCAAGGCGCAGATGAGAGACAGGATCGACGCTAGCTGTCCGCTAGTGCGCTAGTGGATAGGTTTGGGTCTAGCGCACTACCTTAGACCATTTTAGAAACAAAGGACACTATTCGGCAGCGATGACGTAGACGTAGCAGTAAGGCACACAGCTCCAACAGCCAGACAGCAGATAGCAGACAGCCCACCTGCCCACTACCTGGTAGGCAGCTAGGCAGCCCAACCCCATCACACATCTATGGAGCCATCACCCGCTGTCGTCTCCATCCATTCTTGAATAAAGTTGTACCTCGTATGCCCATCCTAATCCGTCTACCATCCACCTTTTTAAACACGAAGATCGCAAGACTAACCATCGTTCACCTCTCCACTACCCTCCACTACCTTTCTATCACATTACCCCTACCGACTCTATTATCTGTGTCAAGCGAATCTACCAATCCTTCGTCTACCCAAGTCTGAACCTCTCCGACTAAGTCTTTCGTGCGCCTCGGGTCACTACGAAACTCTTATCCTTCAAGCTTTGTTCGCCCGACGTTACTATACCTCCTCGCGACTCGTCACCAATTCATTTTCCACAATGCATCGCACATACTCTATGCGCCAGACAAGGGCGCCTACCGCCTCTCAGATCCAAGTGAGTCTCGCCACATCGTTTGTTCGTTGCGCTTTTGACATTATACTAACTTCGTCTTGCACAGAACCCCCCTCCCCCGCCATCAACCACCAAGTCTGGCAGACTGTTTGGAAAGGGTGGATTTGGTAAGCTGCTCCAAAATCCTCGAAATGCGATGCGATGCGATGCAATACGATTCTCTAGCCTACCAATAAAGAATCAATAGGCTAATAACTCCCCCCAGGACATGCGCTCCGTCGGAATACAGCTGGCGCCTTCGGCCCGGATCTTGCTAAGAAGCTGACCCAACTCGTCAAGATGGAGAAGAACGTGATGCGGAGCTTGGAACTGGTCGCGAAGGAGCGCATGGAGGTCGCCCAACAGCTCTCTCTCTGGGGCGAGGCTGGCGACGAGGACGTCTCTGACGTCACCGACAAGCTCGGCGTGCTCCTCTACGAAATCGGCGAACTCGAAGACCAGTACGTCGACCGCTACGACCAGTACCGTGTTACCATGAAGAGCATTCGGAACATCGAAGCGTCTGTTCAACCCAGCCGGGATCGTGAGTTATACTGAAGAATCGCAGTCCGAATATATAAGCTAATATTAGAACAGGCAAGCAGAAGATCGCTGACCAGATTGCGCAGCTCAAGTACAAGGAGCCCAACTCGCCCAAGATTGTGGTCCTCGAGCAGGAGCTCGTGCGCGCCGAAGCGGAGTCGCTCGTAGCCGAGGCCCAGCTGTCCAACATCACGCGCGAGAAGCTGAAGTCGGCGTACGCGTACCAGTTCGACGCGCTGCAAGAACACTGCGAGAAGGTAGCCATCATCGCGGGGTACGGCAAGCACCTGCTAGAACTCGTCGACGACACACCGGTGACCCCTGGCGAGACACGTGCCGCGTACGACGGCTACGAGGCCAGCAAGGCCATCATTCAAGATTGCGAGGACGCACTCACGAATTGGGTGTCGTCCAACGCGTCGGTGAACCCCAAGCTGTCGACGCGCGCTCGCACCCTGTCGCAGCGTCGTCGCAACAACATCAAGGTCCGGTCTGAGGGCGGTTTGGATCTGTCCGGCCAGGACGCCCCCCTCAACGACCGCGGCGACGAGTCATGGGTCGCCGCCGGCGACAGGCCCCACGAGTATGACGACGAGGAAGAAGAAGAGGAACAGGCCCACTCCGTGCTCGACTCCGACGGCGGCATGAACGGCGAGCACCGTGGCAGGGCGCCCGAGATGACGGTTTAGGCGACTTAATTTCCTCCGTCGACGGTGGTGGCTCGTTTTTTAGTAATGTCTAATTCGATAAGAGGAAAATTCGCTGTGGTATAGGCATAATGTTACCTGCCTACTTACTCCTTGGAGCAACGTCTTTCGTGTGTTCGGATTCGGGAGCGCCGCTTGGTATTTTGATATCTGGAACAGAAACGACTGGGGGTACGTACGAACGCGTGGGACTGGGTAGTGTGGTTGGTAAGAGCTTGTAAACCGGAGGCTCTTTCTGTTCTTCTGCACAGAGCTTGAGTAACAGACTTTTCTTGTACTTATAGTGGCCAACAAAAAGGGAGATAAAAATCATATGTCTTGATAGGGACGCTATACAAGACGGGTTCCTCGAAAACGAGTTCACTATATTGTTCTTTTGTACGGTGGTGGGGCGAGCTGTTTCTTAAATAACGTATAACATGATCTCCTAGGCACATGGTCTCTACATGTAAAGAAATGATATGAATAGGATACGACGTTAGAGGAATTTACGATACAACTTAGACTAACAAGGAGAAGGAAGCTCTCGACACTCTTAACATACCTCATTTGCCTGCCTAACCTAGGTCCGTAGTATATACATCACAGGTAGACAGAAGCACACTCCAGTTTCAGGGGCAGGTCGCCCTATGTACTTCTATAGTTGAGTTCAAACGATCATATTAAATGCTAGTCTATGCTAAGCTAAGAGGGTTTGGGGGGTTACCCAAGCCCTTCTTCGCTATAAGATACGTCCGACGGATGGTCTGTGGGACTCCTCTGTTCTTATTCTTTGCGCTAGATGTAGACGAAGCCTTCTCCCCGGCGTTTAGAAGTGACGCCGCGGCGGCTGCCGTGATGGCCGCTACACACGCTACAGGAATCATAAGCTTCATGGTCCTTTCGCTACTTGGTTACCTCGCTATATACTTACCACGAAGTATAATCAGTATAGCAATACTGAGACAAGCTATTCGCTAACGTAGAATCAAGGTAGGCTTCCTAGACAGACGTCTAGCTGGATGAGCCCGTAACCAAAAGGGCGATCCTGTTATATATATCAACCTAAGTACCTGGAATGTATAATGATATTGTTCATGAGTACTAGGTAGGCACCCAGCTACCTATAGCCAAGGATGACAGAGCGAACAAAGACAAAAGAATCGGTTAAATCCAACAGCAAGGATCCTCGTTTATCCACACAAGCCTAGGGTTATTGTCATTTGAGTGCTTCTGATGCTTCAGATGAGGATAAGCCATTTACTTAGGCTAGGTACGCATCTCGGAGCGCTAGCCCCTATTTCTATCGACCTATTTGATAGACTAGGAACATACAATCCACGATCTCTAGCACAATAGCTGGCATTCCATGTTTAGATACGCAATTGGCTAGAGCCCAAGCGAAGTAAAAATTCATAGAGCAGGATAACATGACAGCACAGAGACGCTCACGCATGTCATGCGTACAACTAACTCATACTATATCATCATGGGGCAAATTCATCGTAATCTCATTCAGTCTTCCCCCTACTTTCTAAGCAACCGCCAACACTCTCAGTGCACAGTGCCGTGCAAGCAAACGCGACATCTCACAGCTAGCATCCCCATATCCCCTACCCTCTACCCTCTACTCTCTACCCCCCAACTTACTCACTAAGCAAACCCCAACCATAGGCACGCATCTCCCGCCCCATACCTCTACTCTAGACTACCCGCCCACGTTCCCCCGAGGCCCCAACAACACCCTAAGGCTCCTCTCCCCGGGTGGCTCCTGCCTCCCCCTCGCATGTCTCCCAAGCCTCTGCTTAATCCGCTTGACCAGCCCGCGGTCCCCCGACGCGCCGCTCTCCTGCATGCCGAACGAGCGGCCCATATACGGGCCCTCGTCGGTGAACGCGACGCGCTGCGCCCTCGCCCGCCTGTTGTCCCAGCCGTCCGTGGGCGTGTCGGTGGCGTGGTACACGGCGACGACCTCGCCGCCGGGAAACGTCAGGAACGACCCGTGGCCGGGGCCGAAGGGCCCCTCGCCGCCGTGGCGGTTGAGGGTCTGGACGAGCGGGTCCTCGCCCTTGCGCCAGGAGCCGGCGTCGAGGGGGTCGCCGCCGACGTAGCGGAGCACGCCCATCTTGTACTCGTGGGTCCACGAGCCGGCGCACGAGTACACCAGGCCCTGCCACAGGCCGTCGGGCGAGTGCAGGAACTGCGGCCCCTCGTTGATGCCGTGGTCCGTGCCGTTGCCCTCGCGCGTGATCTCCCACGGGTGCTGCGGGTGCGAGATGACCACCGCGCCGCTCGCCGCCGTCGTCGGGTCGTCGAGCTTCATGATGAAGAGCTGCTGCACCAGGTCCGAGCAGTCGTCCGCCGCCGCCTGCGACCCGTTCTCCAGCGGCCACCCCGAGTACACGAAGTACAGCTCCCCGTTGATGGTAAACACGGTCCCGTCGATCGCCCACTGGTCCGGCATGTCGTGGATCCGCCCCAGGAACTCCCATTGCCCCCGGCACGGGTCCTCCGACGCCGGTGGCCCGCCTAGCACGTACATCCGATGGCTCTTGTTGCCGTGCGCCGGGTTCGCCGCCGCGTAGTACACGTACCAGCGGCCGCGCAGGGCGTGCAGCTCGGGCGCCCAGAGGTCAGCCGAGTGGGCGGTGCCTTGGGGTGGCGTCCTGAAGCGATACGTTAGTGGGCTGGTAAGATGACATATAGCAAGCCTCGGAGGATAGAGCATACCATATCACATGTCGCGAAGCAGAGGCCTCTATATCGGCCAGGCTGTTAGAAGACCATATCTCGACCCTGTTTCCCGCGGTGAAGGTCTGACGACGATGTTAGCTATTTGATGGGACCATAGTATAGGTGATGAAACTCGCAGCTACTTACGAGGTAGTACCGGCCCCTGAATAGAGTGACAAAGGGATCGGGGGTGCCGACGGAGGTGATGGTTAAAGTCGAGTTGTCGTATTGCATAGCGGCGACACCTTCCAGTGACAAGATTGACGCCAACGCGCGGCTCGCACCCGTTAGGGCATCCTTCAGTAAAATATACAGCATGTCTTGTCACTTTCCGATCGGCTTTCGGTCCGAGGTTCGTGACGCGTTTCGCTCCTCAGATTATCTTGTTTCAGTATATGCCGATCTGGACGAGGACGCAATATTAGGTTCCACCTAAAAGGAGGCAAAGGCTAAAAAAGGGTCGGTTTGATGAGGAAGACAAACTCAAAGGTTCCCAACGTCGTACGAATTTGGAAGTCCGCAAGGTTATGGCTTATGACCAAGGATAGAGAAGACGTATTTGCGGAAGAACTCCTTTTGTTGTGGTGGTGGCTGACGACGACGGGTTAGGAGGGATAAGAGATCAAATGAGCTTTTCTCGATTGTGATTGTGCACCACCACACAAGGTAGGAGGAATAGTGTTAGGAGGAACAGTGTTAGTGTTTCGAATCTGGTGTCACGTCTTGAGGTCAAGTATTTGGAAGGTGACTCGATATTTAACAAGATCCTCGCAGTGTCCCACGCCACGTCTACATCTGTCGGATGATGGATTATGGCACCTACCCAACCACGACCGCGTAAGTCTCCCCTTAAACAGTTCCTGCCATGGCCGAGCCCGTCCTCATCACATACATGTATACAAACCACCATCGTAGGTTCCTGTAAGTACCTACGTCCCTGTAAGTAGGTACCTACACCTTTAATGTTTCTTCCCCTTTCGAAATTGACATAATGAATGCTTTATAACCTGTTCCTTTCCTAGCGCCGTCCTTCTCACCCCCATTTAACATGCAGCCCTGAGTACCTTGGATAAGGTAGTCTTTTAGACAGAGCGCATGCCCTCCAACGCCCGCAAAATGAATGGTATAATAATAAGACGGAATCCGACCCAAGACACCCCAACCATAGTTCGCAAGAGTCGAAGCTAAGTATTTCCAAATATGCACCTTGCTCATGAGAAATAAAAGTAAAATCAGATGTGTCAAGTCGAGTAAAAGTCACCAGCGTACGCATGTTCCGCCTCCCATTTCAGAAAGTCTCCCAAGTCGTGCCCTAGATTGTAGCCCATAGGCACGACATCCATATCGTCGCCGTCTGGGGTGCGGACGACCTGAAGATCCAACATCGGGCTTTGTGGTAGACTAGCGTAGCTCTCGCGGCAGTCGTACTCCTTGCCCTCGTCGTCGAGACGCATCTTCGAAGTATCCAGCTCCAGTCCGGACATGTCCAGGTCCAGCTGTCGGCCTTCAGCTGCCGCCTTGCGCCGGAGTCGCTGCCATTGGTGATGCGGGCTGTAGGGGTTGTCCCTTTCTATCTCGGTGTACGACACGTCCGAGTAGTCTTCGCCCGAGGTCGTGCTCGTTGGACTGGGAGCCTCGAAGTCCTGCGTCACGAGCCCCCCCGTGTGTTTGAAATTCATCGAACCAAACCAATCCACAAGCTCGTCAATCTCTTCCGCCTCTCTCCGCCGGATCGTGTCGTCGCTCTCAGAGAGCCAGTCTCCAGCACCGCCGGAGATAGCCATCTGGAATGCCGTCCAGTCCAAACCTTCGTCTGCTCCGACCTTCATATCTGGTATGAGATCCGACTTCGCTAGTCGGATCGGACCATGTCGGAATCTAGGGTTGGTTATGGAGCACGGCGACGATTGAAGGAAAACATAATTGGAATTCGCGACGATGTTCCGGGAACCTTCGAAATTCTGTCCGGGTAGGTCGACTTTTGTGGCCGAGGCCACCGACGATTCTGGTATACTGGGAAGCACCGTCCTCTGGCTTCTCGCACCAAGCCGAGCAGCATGCCTCAGCGGTGGCGTGGGAAAAGAGGCGTTCTTGTATTGCATCGGCCCTTCTCCGATATCAATCTGCGACATTGGCGCCGAAATTTCGTCAGCATCGTATTCCTCCTTCCGCTCCTCCAGCGCAAAATTTTGTCGTACAACAGGCTCGAACTTTGTCGCAACAGGCGTTTTCTCAGTCGGCTCATCCTCGTTGACGATGACACCGGCCGATCCGATTCGGGAAGGTAGGTCATCGAGATGAAAAGGCTCAACGGGTGTATCGCTTGACTCAGTGTTGAGAGTCTCAGTCGACTTTTCCGACTGCATTATCGACATCCTACGCAGCCTATACGCCTCCAGCTGACTCGGCGTAAGCATCTCATCCACCTCGACCCTATGGAATAACTTCCCGCTAAACAAATCCGTCACATTGTCAGACAATGTCCATCTTGGCCCGCTCTTTGCCACCGACTTAGGTGTAGCGGGTTTACGATGCGGCTTCATCGGTTTTATAGCTTTCACCTTCTTAGACTTTTTGGATTTCTTTCTCTTAACACTGCTCGTCGCAGGTATACTTCGTCTAGGCGAATGGACAGGAGGAGCGAGGGCTAGTGGCTGTGGGGTAGGCATTCGGGATTGAGAGACCAGGGGTACTGGCTTTAAGATAGGCGAGGGATCAGGTGTAGGAAGTCTTGGTAACTCCTTGAATTGGCTCTCCTTGAATTGATTCTCCTTGAATTGGCTCTCTGCGATTTGTACGTCGGCAAGAGCGCTACCAACCGCCTTGAATGCTTCATCTGCCTCTTGTATGAGTTGTTGAATATTGTCTGTTAAACTCGATAATGAATCCTGACGTCGTAGATGGCGCTTTGTAGGTGTTTCTTTGTTTTCTGGTTGGAGAGATAAAGCTTCTATAGGATCAAGGTTCGAACCTGAAAACTCAGCCTGGCGCTTTAGGGACTCCGAAGACCTCGTTTGTCCCTTTGGAGGAGGTTTAGGTGGGAATTCATCGCCGTAACTCGTGGTGCTTGAAAGCTGCAGTGATTCCTGACTCGTGTCCTCCTTTGACGATATCGAACAAAGAGGCGACCTCGACCTCTTTGACCTGACCTCGTGGTGAAACTCGTGGTGGCGTTCATAACTATTCAACGAACTGTCCGAGGTTCTGGGTGTCTCGTACGAAGGTATCGGTGGTATTGGATTTAGGATATCATGGATGCTTTGTTCCCGGCTGACTATAATCGGTGGTGGCGATCGTTTCTTATTGGTATACGGCCGCCTCTTCGTGGTTCCAATATTCTTTTGCACTCCTTTGTGGTCCGGCCTGTCGGTACCAAGAGCGCCATCCTCGTACTCGTCGTGAATTCGCCTTTGTGAGATAAGCCTTCGTATGCTGTTACCAGATAGCATCGTGGGTGGAGGCAGACGCAAGGGAGGTTCAGGCTAACAGGAGAGGAGCAGTGTCTGGGGGGATGGACTCGACATATATGAGGTGGGATCTACGTTGGTGGGTGACACAAGGCTCTGCAACCAAGGAAAAGGGCCAGCAGCAGGCTACATGGTATGTAGTTATTACTGAGCATCTTGTCATTCGACTACATGCAGTGGTACATATACTTGAGAGCGGAAGGCATACTGACGGCATGAGGCGGTCGACCCTGGTCAGTCGGTATCACTGCCAATGTACCGCAAAGTACGGAGTACACGAGTGTGGCTGTATAAGGGAGCCCTGCGAAGCGGGAAGAATGGGGGTCCTGCAGAACAGACATTACCTGGGGCCTTGAGCAGCCCGGTTGGAGCAGGGGCCCCCCTTCACCAGGGATTTCGTTATTTTTATCGCCTATTGGTCCACCCGAGGAATTACTATTTGTGCAAGTCCCTTGATGAGCCAGGATGAGCCAGGATGAGCTGGGATATCTGGCGGCGATACGTACCCGTCGACGGATCTTGATCACGTCTATTACGCATAGGCCATAGCCCAGGGGAGCGTACGACTACCCATGGCACCACGATCGAGTATCAAAAGTGGAAGTCGAGTTGCCATGCTATCGCGAGGTTACATCCGTACGGGGGAGTGGGAATGGATTGGAATTATTGCTTCAATCAGGAGCCTGTTGTATGAACGAACAGGATAGTCACACTTGTACTAGCAGGCTCTAGCTAATCTTGCTGCTGTGCCTCGGTGTCCCACGGCGTCCTATGGTGTCCTATCGACTCGACGATTGGACAACATGCGGTGATTCCTCACCACGGCCATATCCAACCCGCGATCATTTGGACTTTGCATGTGTCGCAGGTAGTCATGGCGGAGACAGCACAACATCCAGCGGTGTACGGTGTAAGTAAGATATGCGGTGATCTTCTCTAGTAACGCAACCGCGACATTGGAAACATATTCGAAGATGCTCAGAGGTCGAGCGAGATAACTCACTAGAGCCTAGGGTGGGCGATGCAACGAGACATCGCTGACGATTGCAAAGGTACCTGGGGACAGGTAGCACCGCCCACGCTGCCCGCCTCCCGTCCACCGTCCACCGCCCACGCTCGTAGACTTTTGAGGGGTAAATGGCGGGCGGAATCGACGAGGTAACCTCATACATGAATTAAAGTGTCGGTAAGCTCGAAGTACAGCATAAACCAGGGGACGAAACGAGAGGTAGACGTGTAGAAACGTACAAGACAGTAGAAAATACGACGTAGGATAAGGAGCCGAGGCCATGAGCAATACCTACAAGTACCTAGGGTAGGTAGACGACTTACATGTATGATGTTATCATGCAGCCTACCTCACAAGGTCCTAGAGATACGAATCGGGAAATCTACCCAGATTTGTATCTTGCCCAGCCACTAGAGAGAGCGCAAGCGAAAGATGTCCTTGCTGGCGCTAATTTAGCCAGGCCAGGATATCAAGGTCAGACCAGGTCGGGCCAGCAATTGAAGAGGGAAATGAACCGACGAGTGACGAATGGTAAATCGCAAGTCGTAAGTCGTAAGTCGTGAGTCGTGAGTAGTACAACCGTCGGTGCAACGTATCGAACGGACTTAATTTCGAGGGTGAAGGATAGACGCATCTGAAGCGCAGGATGAGGGAGAAGAGAGACAAACACTCCCCCCTCCAACTCCCCCAAATCCCAAGTCCCCGTCCCCATGTCCCATGTCTGAAGTGGAGGAACAGCTGGCTGCAGTAGATTTACAATTACGGTTAGTTCGAATCGGGAAGCTAAGATGCCTCATCGGCTGTTGCACGTGATTCCCACGACTTTAAAGGGAACCAGCTTGCCCAGCTTTGACAGCCCTATCCATACATACAGTAAGCCCTCGGTCTGGGAGTAGGTATTGGTACTTACAACTTACACTGAGACACCATGCGTTTGTTGCATCGAAGGCCCAAGGCAAGCTGCAGCGGACTACTGCACACTTTTTTTTTACTGAGCCACCACCATTTATTGATTCTTTTTCGGTAACTCACCGCGTCCCGGCCGAAAAGTTGGAACTCATTGGTCTCGCAGATATACTGCGTGGCTCATTTCCCAGCCTCGGTCCTCTGCCCTGTCGCCTGTCGCCTGTCGCCTATCGCCCGTCACCCGCCTGGTTCCCTTTCAGGTTCCCTCAGGTTCAAGGCTAAGCGCTGAAAGAGAGAAGAGAGGCCTATCGCATCTTACGGCCCCCAACAGCATTCATATATGGAACATCGCAAGCCGGCAATCTCACTGGTGCGAACAAACGCGACCGGGCCAATTGATGCTCACGATCCGTCGGCCAAGTCTAGGCTGCGAATGGATCCATTTCGGCATCGCACAGATGGTAACCCCACAGTGAGCGGCATCCTAAGGAACCGCCTATCAGATCATATTTCCCGCCTGTGCCGTAACAGCTACTAATCGATCCAGCTGGACGCGTAATGAAGACGATTCAATTTTGATTATTATTTCATGATTCCATCTTACACCCCATTTCGTTTCTCCCGACTCGATGAAGGGCCCTGGTATCCACGATCACTGGACATGACTGCCGGCAGCGACGGAAAGGGTATTTTCTTATGCTCACTTTGAGTCACGTAGCCCCGTCTCACCTCACCAAAACCCGCTGCGCTGGTAAGCTTATTAAACACCGCCCTCCCAAAAATGCACGTAGGTTCGTATAGGGCACGGCGCTTAGGTAAAGGCCACGTACATTATACATACACTTATATGTAAGTGCGGGTAGTCATCTGTTCTACTATTTTTGAGCCGCTAAGCCTTCTATCCAGGCAGATATCTCGGCAATGACATATATTTTTTCTTTGATTTGAAAACACTTCTTCCACTTTCGGATCGTTTCCGGTGACTGGGTCGGTCCCGAAGTTTCAAAACGAACAGCTATAACTTGCAGGATATCACCAATCTACCTACCTATGTACGCAAGGATCCATGTCATGATCGAGCGGGCTCAAGTTGCATCCTCGGACAGGGCCGTAGACAGTGGTCCCACTGTCATTGTGGATCTTGGTATAGGTAAGTAAGAGAAATGCGAATAATCTCCTCCCAATATCACACTTATTTCATTCTTGCTATTTCACAACTAAACTGAAACCACGACCCAACATCCAACAATCCATTAGTCACGACCCGAGGGAAAAACGAGACGTGCCGTCTTTCCTTCCCTTAGTAGCATCGGTGTATCATCCGACTCTAGGGATATTTGTTGGTTCCTATGCACCCGCGACTGTTGCAAAGGGGATGCTGAACCCCACAAGGGGGGTGCCCGCGTTTCTGCTGACCATCACGTGGAACTTGTATTGGCCAACGGTGCGGATTTGGAGGCCCTCGAACTTCAACTCGACGTCGCCGTTGGCCCACTTGCTTTGCTGTGTGAATTCGCTGAAGGCGGTGTTGGTATGAAAGGACGGACATCAGGTTCAGCATCACGAGGCACCTGTTGTCCGCGGCTGATTCGGCATCGATCGTGACGGTAACGTCTATTTTCCCTTCCGCATGCCGATGGGTAACCGTTGGGGTCGACATGTTGGTGAATGTATATGTAGAAAGATGTGTTGCTGATGCTATTGTGGATAGATTGTCATTGAAATTGAACACGGAGTTCTCGATTGCTTGGTTGTTCTGCGGAGGGGAGGAATGCGAGAGACATCCTCAGACATCCTCAAGGCTTTTCTGCTATTCCAAAGTCTATCATCCAGTAGTCGTGTTTGCTCTTCTTCACGCATTTTCCACATTATTGGGCGGAAACCATGCCTTACGCTGCAAGTTGCTGTTCGTCCGAAGCCCACAGGCCAGCCCCTGAGTAACGGCTTTGGTAGGTGCCGTATTAAGATCAGGTCCTGAAGTGGTAGCGTACGACGTTGCTATGTTGAGTGCCAACATGTCATTGAACAGTTGATTTCGATGGGATTAGATGGAAGTTATTGCATGGCGTGAGTGGGAATTTCACGGTGAAAACAGAAATCGACGCCCAATCTTGATGATCTGGGTCTATGGATGGAAAGACAAAGCATACAATCATATACGAGCCATAGATGACTCTCTAATCCACGACTATATCATTCTTGACAAAAATATGGAGTCCTTGTTCAGGTTTAATGCAGACCTACTGATTTTGATTTGTTGGAATTCTCTCAGGAGGTCTCACGATTTTGGGAACTGATGAATTCCTAGGACCAGGCAGCCTTACAAGCTATCTATTACGTCCATCTAAGGTGTTTACTTCTATCTCCTGCCACTAGGGATATTGCACAGCAACATGACGTGCAAGAATGACTAAGCTGATGTCTACTTTCCACGAGAAGCTGACCAAGTAACGTACTACCCAAACATAGGGGGTCGACGTTGTCTTATTATGTACCTAGGTAACTTGTGGCTTCGACGCCGAGATTGTACAGACCAACGCCACGTCTCTACTTGAGATATCCTCCTGCATCTTCTGTATAACTGACCAGATGCAAGGGGCTGACGCGTTTGTCTACGGGTGTAATCGTTCCTACGCCCGTCCTCCACCGTTTTTCGCCGCCAAGGCTCTCGACGCCGTAGGGGGTTGCATTCGACCCCCAAAAATACTTACGATGGTAGAGACACCTGAAACAGAAACGAGAAGGCGAAAAACGGTTTGCCGCAGGAGCGTTCTGAGATCTGGGAGAGCTACTCGACTCGAAGTATGAGGTACGTAGTCGGGATAGGACTTAATACGGGGGTGTTATTACCACCCTGGTTCAGATATCTTACCTATCTGGATCGACGATCCGGGGTTCATCGTGTCTGGATGGCATTCCTTACTACCCCATACGGTAAAGCCGCCCCAGTCCTTCTCATCTGCAGAGCCGGGCCACGTGAGGGACACACGCCAGATGCTGATGTGCATCGTCTGTGGAGACCTTGAATGCTAGAAAAGAGCTTCAAGCACTTCCAGCCTGCCCTTAAGTCGCAGAGCTCAGTTGCCTTAGGTTGAAGAGTAGCTCATCAATACCTAGTATAACAGCGACGCTGCATAGTGCTTCTGGTGGCTTAGGCAGATCTGGGTGTTTGAATCATGTGCATGTAAAGCTAGGCGAAGATCCTCCTGTGTGTGACCTCGGAGGCGCCAGTGAGGCTTTTTGGCAGGTTCGGAACATTATCCACCCTTGTCGACGCGAGGTTGACAAACAAAAGATCCCTGGTTTCCCTTTGGCCTATTAGCGATTCAGACGATGATGAATAAGAACCATGTTGGATCTAGACGATATGCCGGCCGATAGCACATTACTTGCAGATTGGGGCAGATCGATAGCTCTCAGACCGAGGGGTCTGCTCTAGGTATACAAACTCTAAGGGTTTCGCCATCTTATGGCGATCGCTACTCGATCTACAGACGGTGATCGGGTACTTGATGCTTTTCAGTTGTCATGTTTCCATGTCTCTTCGCGACGAGATCCTCTATAATCCATCAACGTGTCTATTCTGTAGACCAAGATGCTTGGCCAGGCAGCTAAGCTAGCTCCAGTCGACGACTTACTGTATCCGAGGCGATTCTGGACTCAGCCTCCAAGAGTAGCGGGAAACCCACGAGGTTGCGAGACAAGTCCTGGGGGAGGTTCTCGGTACCAAGCCGTGGGCGAGATGCGCCTGGAGGGTCGGCGATGTGACAGCGAAAAGCCACGTTGAGGATTGAAACGGCGAGATGAGGTTCGTTTCATTGGAGCTTGGTGTGCCAGAGCTCGAATCCGCCTGCTCGCGGGTGCGTCGGAAACCCCAGGTTCAGTCGATCGTGGTGTTTGGAAAAGGATTCAGACGCACGTCTCCAATACCTAGGTACACAGGCACACCTCGCACCACTTGCCTAAACGGACCGGCAGCATATACCAGTACAGGTACAGTGCCCCAAACGTTTGAATAGAGTTATTTTAAAGTTGTCCGCCTTATCTGGGATCATATGAGTCTGGGATTGGGGGATGGGAGAATGCAAATCTAGCCCTAGGCCACGCCCCCTCCCCCCTGCATTAAAATCCGATCCTTCACCTGAATCTGGGCTGCCACAGTGTTAACCCCCTGTTCCGCCCAGGACATGGTTCCAATCAACCTGAGGCCAGACCAAGAGAAACCAATAAAAATTCGCCGGAGGGGAAACGAAACGTCCGCCAGAGCGAACCGTACCTTTTTTTTTTCTTCCGCCATCCCGCAGGGTAGAGCTCCTGGAGCTATCGGAGCTCTTGAGAGCTTCTTTCTCTGTCGTGGTTTGCTGTGAGGATCAAGAGCTCATTTTAAGTACGGTGACATTACACCGTCGCAGCATCCCACCCTGCTACGTAGGACCTTGCAGCAAAGAGCCTACTCTGTCTTTTCCCTATATCCGACTGACAACTCTTGAAATAAATCCATGCGGTAGAATTGGCCCCTTCACCAGTAATGAGTGACGACAGGTTGGCTCCATTATCTATTAGGTACTTGACTCCCCTGCGTGTTGGTTGGGGAATTGTGAATTATGGTTGGTGAAGCGAAGCGAAGCTGAACTATACAAAGGAAAATCCCGCGTAGAGGGTGTAGTAATATAGTAATAAAACCAACAAAAGGAAAACGGCGACCTAGGAAATAGTGTAATGAATGTCCGACCTTGCTCGGCCCGAGTCGTGCCACCTCAGTGCATGTCTTGGTATAAGGCCAAACAAAGCCTCGTGGCCTTTTTTTTTCTTAGATAGCTTTCTCGTTGTTCGTTGGGTACCTCGTAAGCGCAGCTGACGAACGACAGTGCTGCTGCGCTTATGTCACCACCAGCTGGGGCAAGTGAGGCGGAACTACCTAACCCCCATCACCCGCCGGAGCCTTGGCCCATCTCCGCCATATTGGAACTAACGAACTTTCTCGCCTCCCTTGCCCCACGTCAGCGTCGAGTGTAGTAGTAAGTAGCGAACGTCGTGCGGCGCGGACAGGGTCGAAGTAGGGGGGAGATTCGGATGGGTGACGGAAGCGCGGGAGTCTAGAGCAATTCGTTTGCCTTCTTCATCCAGCGCGGCGTGGCAGTCTTCAAGAAGGTCTCCCTCGCATGCTGTGGTATGACGGACAGCGGGTCCGGAGACCGCGTTGCAATCAGCACCTGCCTCGAAGGTAGGACGTGCTCATGGCTGCTCTTGTTGTCCGGGGAACAGTTGAAGCATCGCATGATGTCTGGCCGGCACAGCTTGCCGAGGAGGCTGGCGTTGAAGTCGACTTTGCGTTCCGCCGGCGGTTTCATGGCAAGCCGGGTGTCTGTGCTTTCGGGAGACGATCTTGCCCCTTGCACCGTGCGTTATGGTAGGGCTGGCTTGCAGCTTCGAACTATAAACGTAACTGTATCTCGAAAGGCAAAGTGGCTATTAGATCATGTTCGTGACACAGGGGTTTTAGCACGCAGTGGTGGACAACGCACGAGGAGCAGTGGATAACACGGAGCCGAAGTCCTCACTATGGCCGAGTTGAGGCACGATAAAATAGAGACTGATTTTCTTTGGTTTCTCATATAATATATGCAAGAAGATACAAATGAAATTTTCACGAGCGTGTGGTTGAAAATGGATGTGAGTGACGAGCACTTCGACAGTAAAAACGAAAGAATAGTGGAAAAGTCAACAAAATATCACCAAGCAAAACCTGCCACACTGCCGCAGCTATATAAGCCACTCACTGCCCGTCGTCTGGGAGTTCAACAAAAACTGACGTGTCCACCGTTGGAGAGTGAAAAGCCAGAGAGAATGCCGTTTGCGATCGAGTATCGCCTCGAGTCAATTTCATAAGTACCTACATAGGTAGCTATCGTTGCCGTGGATGTCATACTTATACGATAGGAAGTAAAAGCTCTTACACCACTTCTAAGGGGTGCTGTAACAGAAGTTCTTCATCAGGGATGGTTGATACTGGTGTCTCAGCTCATTTGGAGCTCATGGCTGTCATGAGGTCCGGAAGGACGGATAGTCGCGGTCAACTTGAAGAGAACAATCTGCGGTTTGTATGAGTTGAAAATATGGCACGAGATTATTCGGCATATACCTGAGCTTGACACTTGGATAAATGTTGTCAATGTTCAGTTTCTTACGCTAGGGCCAAGTATATTCAAAGATGGAGGGTGAAATAACGACACGATGCTCCTGGGATACAACCAGGTAGGCATAGATATTTATCTATTGAGTGCGTATGCCCTAGTGTCTGAAAGAGACTGACGGTATCAAAATCATTATAGGGATCGTTGTAACAGACCGCGGTCGAAGTAAGTTCGACACGGTTTGACCTTATTATCTCCTTGCTCGTTAATCTAGGCAAATTAGCATCGTGGTAATAGTACATATATAACTTGAGAGAAAGAGAGAGGTACTTATAGGACCATCGATTATATTCAGGTAGGTCCGTGTAATTTAGCTCTCCGCAGCTATCATGAAACTTGGGAGACGATACACCACTTGGGACGGCATTTAGCTCTGAGCTACCTATAGCAGGACCTCCGAAACTGTTTTGCGACCAGATTCGTAATCCAATCGGATGACAGCGTCTGAGAAATTGAATGGAATTAATATATGTGGTTTAGGCGGCGTCATCATACGAATAACACACATGGCACGATATTTGCGAATTTTACACGAGTGACTTGTCAGGCGAGCGCAGTCTATTAATCATCGTCATCCTCGAATCCCGTCTCTTCGTCTTCCTGTGTAACGTAAGGAACAAAGCGAAAGTCGAGAAAGCTCACGGAGCCACCTTCAAGCTCTACCATAAACTGCAAGCTGAGAACACCTTGGCCGTCGCCTCGGAAGCTGACTTTGTTCGCTACACGCATTGCTTCGCTTGCCGACTTGACAAAGTCAAACTTGTAACTCTGAACCCAACGCTCCCTTACCGAGAGGGTCTCGAGGAGGTCGCGACTGCTTGAAAAGTCGACACTGGCACTGCCGAGACCCCCTCCACTCGACAGGCTTAGATACGGCGCATTTGGTGAAGCCACGACGGTGACACGAACTGGAGCCATAGGAGCCAGCTCGGAAAGAGCATCGAGGAGCCATCGAGCTTGCGTGATGATCTTGAAGGACAAATCTTCACGGTCGAAGGGGATGTCATCGGGCGATTCGGGGGTATAGGTGGCCATCTTGCACTGGGTTTTGACACCAGTCTCCTCTATGATGATGTCCAACGTAGACCCATCTTCCTCATACAGGATACAGCATGTTCCCGGCATGCCAAGGGTCTGGTGGTGGAAGGCATCTGGACGGTAATTACGGAGATTGCTGCGATATGATTCTGCTTCGGCCTTGGCAGCTTTAGCAGCTACATCGGTAGCCCCAAAGATTTGCAAGGCCTCCAACAATGCAGCTAGGTTCATTTGAAATTGTGGTAGGTCGACCCCTTCCTCTGGCATGCTTAGAGCATAAGACGAAAAAAGAGCTTTGTCTAGAAAGACCACACCTGGATATAGTGTTAGGTATCTCGGTCTTGATAGGAGAGGAGCTAGTAACTCACCTTGCATTACGCGTGAATGGTCGGCAGCAAATCGAATGCCGTCGTGAGTTAATTGCACATGTACCTTAGGGGTGAAGCTGATACATTTTAACAGCTGATATATTTGCCTCGTGGAGCTTGCCACAGCTCGAAATAATGGTTGTTGTGGGGGAACAGATCGAACAGGCGAGGCCATGGTGAAAGTGCTCTCCCGGTCTGCCGTCGGGAATCTCGCATGTACAGGATTAGCTAAGTAGAGCTGTAACGATCTCCAATCACGTTCACGTAGCACGTTGGCAACCTAGATGTCGCGAACCTCAACCTCAATTTATCTATGGATATACACCAACGTTCTTGCGGGTTCGGGGTAGCTCTTCCGGGGTATCTTTCTAGACGTAGACTCCAACTGCGCAGAACATGTAAACAGTGCCGAATCTGTAATTGCATTAGAGGGCTATACATGAACGATCTCGTGGGGAGAAGTAGGCATACGCAATGGCTAACGAGGCGGGAACGCCGTAGATGGGAAGGTTGACGAGAGATCGATCTTGACATGGAGAATTAGTATGGAATGGAAGTGTATATGCGTGGGGATTCTCAGCACTCACTCAAGGCAAAGGCACCGGTTAGGGAGAGACCGAACAGGAGGAGGGCGAATCCGACGAGGAATTGGCTACCCTTTCCAACTGTAGGGAGGAACGGACTGCCAGCTCCAGTTTGCCAAATCTCATGTAATGAAGAATCCATGAAGTTGAAAAATCCGAAGTGGACGTAGAATGTGTTGGCTGACTGGCTGACTGATTGACTGACGGACTGAATATAGACTGGATGTTCTACGGCGTCGGAAATGTATAAGTATCAGTTTGCAAGTTTACAATTGAAGATGCTGATGCGACAGGTACAATTAGGTACCAGATACGTGCAAAGTGGCCTGTCCCCTTATGGTTTAGCGCTAACTGCAGGTCCAAGCTTCGCAGGCTCGGCCCTGTCGGCCCTACAAAGGCGCGCCTCGCTCACCCCACCATGCTTTTCGCCGATCACACCTTGAGCGAGTCCACTTTTATTTCCACGCCGTCCACTCCATGCACTCATCGCTCATCGGCTTGACATTGATCTCGACTCGCATCTCGAGCCTACACTTTGCGCTTCCTATCGTCGTACAGTCGTCTCTATCTTAGTTCGGTGCGCTTCTTACAAGACAAATCCTCTTTTCAACGTCGCGCTTCGGCTATTGCTATCATCGTCATCATGGCCACCAAGAATGACAGTAAGCAATCATTCGTCAATAAATCCGTCAATAAATCTGTCAATAAATGCCTTTGCATCTCTAACTTTACCTTTTCGAACCAGATGGTAAGCGCGAGGCTAGCGACGAGCCTTCATCCCCCTCTGCCACTAAGCGAGCGAAACGTGAGGAGGACGAGTCTGCAGATGCAGAACAGAGGACTGCTATCAAGCCTGTCCCCTTCCCTGACAAGGTAGGTGTAGATGTCTTGCTCCTTGCGACGGAGAATCAAACTTGCCCAAAATTGCACGCGCGATCCGACAAACAATACTGCAATATGCAGCCCTCTTTTGTCCCTGCTACACTTCTTCCTTCTGCGAAAGATACAATGGTATGGCCAGGTCTCGCTGACGTGACTATTTAGCCTGCCGTCATTGAGGAACGAAACGGCGAGATCGAGTTTCGCGCAGTGAACAACGACAATCAGCGTGAATCTCTCATAATTCTCACCGGCCTGAAGTGCATATTCCAGAAACAGTTGCCTAAGATGCCGAAGGACTATATCGCACGTCTTGTTTATGATCGAACTCACATTTCGATTGCCATTGTGAAGAAGCCCCTCGAAGTTGTGGGTGGCATTACATACAGACCTTTCAAAGGTCGACAATTCGCCGAGATCGTCTTCTGTGCTATCAGTAGCGACCAGCAAGTCAAAGGTTATGGCGCTCATATGATGTCACATCTCAAGGACTATGTCAAGGCCACGAGCGACGTGATGCATTTTCTTACATACGCCGACAACTACGCCATCGGATACTTCAAGAAGCAGGGGTTCACTAAGGAGATCACCCTTCCTAAGTCTGTCTGGATGGGCTACATTAAGGATTACGAGGGCGGCACTATTATGCAGTGTTCGATGCTCCCCCGCGTCCGATATCTCGAACAGGGCCGCATGCTCCAGAAGCTGAAGGAATGCGTTAGGGCGAAGGTCCGCGCTTTTTCCAAGTCTCACATCGTGCACCCACCACCTAAGCAGTGGAAGAACGGTGTAACCCCCATCGACCCGCTCTCCATTACCGCTATCCGAGAGTCTGGCTGGTCGCCTGATATGGACGAACTGGCACGCCAGCCTCGACATGGCCCTAATTACGCCCAGCTACTCCATCTACTCAATAATATGTCCAATCACCAGTCGGCCTGGCCTTTCCTAAATCCGGTGAACAAAGACGACGTGACGGACTATTACGACGTGATCAAGGAGCCTATGGACCTCTTCACCATGGAGAACAAGCTAGAAGCCGACCAGTATGCCACTCCGGAGGACTTTGTTAAGGATGCTAAGCTTATTTTCGATAATTGTCGAAAGTACAATAACGAGACCACGCCATACGCCAAGTCTGCGAACAAACTGGAGAAGTACATGTGGTCTCAAATCAAAGCTATCCCCGAATGGTCACATCTGGACTCCTAGGAGGAGCAGAAGCCTGAGGATATGCAATTGACAACCCGTCGCCGAGGCGATCCCGAGGTGAACAGCGGGGAGAACATTACCAACGCTCTAACTGCTCTACCTACTCAATTAACTCTACCTATTCAACCTGCTCAACTTGCTCAGCCGGCTCAACCTGTTCAACCTGTTCAACCGGCCCTATCGGTTCCACCCACGACTTCCCCATATTGTCCTAACATCCTGGGCGATGACTTCTCAGATTTGGAGGATGAGGTCGAGGATGAGGCCGAGGATAAAACCTGGAAACCCCGCCAGCGCAAAGTTGATCGTTGGAAACGCCGCCGTTAAGCCGGCTCAGATTGGATGGCCCCGAAGCCAGTAGAACCATATAAAGTAGTCTCCATGACCGTGTTTCTCAGGTCCTTCTTCAAACCACAATTACACGCGTATAGACTCGGCAGGGGGTCTTCGCGCGACTATTTCGATTCTTCCCTGAGTCTGTCTGGAATTCCTATGACATCTTGGTCTAAGTGATACCCCCCGACGTTTGAGAATTTGGAAGTTTGGTGGTGGATTTGGAGATGGATAAGAATCAAAATATTCGTCGCGTGTAACTTTGCTAATCTTCTCAGCTCGGATTATCGCGGGTCTCCACCTAATTACGATCTCGTCTCTGCAGATGGATAAGGAGAGGACGACTCATAATCAAAATGGATGTTTGCGGATCGAGTTACTCTCATAGGGAGATGGGAGAGTTGGATGCCTAAGGATAGGCAAAACAAATGAAAAGGAATTAAAAAAAAGATTGTGGAATGTCATTGTAACTTGCTTTAAGTCGGTGCTACGCCGGACACAGACTATTATGACTAGATGCTAGCATCTAGTCGGTGATGGCAGTGTACGTCCATAGGCAAGCTGTTGCTAAACGTAAGTCGCCGATAAGATTCTGTGTCGGCGCCGCGGATGACAGACCGTCGAGTGAATACAAAATGTGAATATTCTCAGATTGGGGACTAGGTTCTCTTTGCCATTGTGACCGACCGTGTGATACATAATGTGCCTAATATTCTGGTAATTCCTCGCCGCTTCAATACAACATAGTCATAGACAAGTTTTATCACAACGCCACGGGGAAGACTTTGATTTTTAGTAACTTTTCACCAAGATGTTAAGATTCATTTTTCTGCCGCCGTAGCTATCATATCTACCACTGGATCGACTTGTCGACCTTGATACACATCTGCCTAGGTTCGCCAACATAAAAGAAAAAACACAGCTAGCAACTCGAGTTCCTCTGCGACTAAAAAAAAACGCCTTTCCGCTTCCAAAAACAAAAAAGGGGGTGTTCACAAAAAGTCGAGGTGATAAAAAACCGTGAATGCATATCCTTCCTTCAACTCCCTCATGTAAGAGCCCCTATGCATAACACAGAAAGAAAACGAATACATCTCCGGTCTCTTTCTCCGTCATTTCTCCCCCGGAAGGCTGATCTGGTACCCATTAACCCATCGTAGACGACCCGAAGGATGCCGCTTCGGCAGATAATTGGAAAGGTTCCGCGGAAGGAAGTTTGCCCACGACCACTAATAAACCCAACACCCGAGATTTATCGCTGAGGGTAGACAGCCGTCGAAGACGCAGTAGACAACGCAATATGTTGAAAATCGTTATCATGGTTGTTGGTAATCCATCTCACACCCAAAAATCGTGGCCATTTCATATCACCCTTGCTGTCTTATTGATCGCAAAAACCCAGGAGCGCTTGTGCAACTGTCCCGTGGACCTTTATTCAGTTATCTGAAGCCTTTTTAAAAAATGATCTCAGAAAAACTCATCCATATACTTCTGGGGGGGAAGAAAAAAATCATCGGACGTTTGGTATGCTGCCCCATTAAGTCGTCTAAAGGAACAAGTGACAAATGCTGACCATCAAGGCCAGCATAAAAACATCGAAGGTGGCCGTTAAGATCCTTAGTGACCACGCACCAAGAGGTCGGGCCTCGAAAGCTCGCGTAGTGGATAGGGGTAGAGAATTACTTCGCGCCTCTCCTTGGACTCGCCTCGAAAACCAATACCATGGTCTCGGGGGCGATGCTCCTACAGAAGAGGCACGCGAACTTCATGCACCAGACTGGGCCGTCCGTTGCAGACGAACCCCCGAGGAACCAGTGGCGCTGGCATCGCTAGCGGGAAGCCGCAGATCGGAATAATCGCGGCGCCGGCTCGTCATATGCGAACCAGGACGCCAATGATCTAAGCTCGGCCACGAACCATCAGCCAAATCGACCCGACGCTGTGTCGGAGCCGGAACAGGAGCAGGAGCCGTGGGCGCTTCGTTCCTCGTTGGTGCTTCGTTTTCTAGCGCGTACCGGAGTATTCCATGGAGGAAGTCCGGGATGTCATCCCACTGGCCAGCTCGCGCGGCACTAAGCATCCGTGGCGGGAAGAGCGTCTGCGGGATGAGGGTGACGTTATTCGATTGGTGCACGATCTGCTCGGTGAAGGGGGGAAGTTCGCCCGACTCGATCGCATTCTTCAGCCACTGTTCCCACTCTTCGTCCAGTGGCAACGAGGTGTCACCAGCTTCGTGGCGTGCAGCCCGTTCGCGGAGTTGTTCATTCAGCGCAACACCCACGCTCGTCAGCTCGCCGTCGCTGTCCTCACCCTCCATATCCTCGTCTGCCGTCGCCGCGGCATCTTCCATATACTGGGCCGGTTCCCTCGCTGGCGCACGAACCGTCTGCGGTCTATCTTCGGGTTCGACCCACTCCCCGATTTCATCAAAGGCGGTGTCTCGGATAATGATTCCGGAATCGCGCTCGAACCGATCCTTCGCCCATTTCGTGCCCTCCCATTTGGTTAAGCTTGCAATCTCGGCGTCGGTAAGGCGCAGGTTGTCAAAGGCGCGGAATAGACGACGATGCCAAGGGAAGCGGCCGAGTCGTATGCGGTGGACGCGGTGGGTGTAGTCTAGGCCGGGATACTTGGCTTCTTGGGTGTCGAGATGCCCGTAGAAGTGATTGACCTCTTGCCGGACTTCTGGAATCAGGTTTCGGTGAAGGAGAGTATGGAAGTTTTGCGGATCGGCCGTTCGGGGCTTTTGAAATATTTGCTCGTAGACGAGCTGATCGACTGGGCGGCCTTTCATCCTGACAGAAGCTAGGTGGAAGTGCTAGGGAGATAGAGCCCGGAGGTTGTATATTTTTGGCGTCTGGTAGGGAATGCCGGGAAGTGAGGTTGGGGTCGAATATGATGGAACGCAAGAGACTATGCCGAGTGGGTTGCCCCGACACATCTACCGGCAACGCCGATAGGACTTATACAGTTTCGCTAGTGACGAAGACGGGTTGGATCAGACAGGAACCTTCTTGTCACTGAGATTTCGCTCAGGGACGGGCCTGAATATCGCAAGTGAAGAAACACTAATTGGATTGTGCGTGTGTATAGTGGTGCCACAAAACGGCAAGAGGACTCGGAGGGAATGGGAAAACGAGGGGAAAGGTTGCCCCGGATGTGAATGTATTCGCCGTAATGACTGGGAGGACGTGACGAGCGCGTGTTTCTGAGTACCTAGGTACGTTAGAGAGAACGAACGAGAGACGCAGATGTTTTGAGAGGCACGAACTGTGATACAGAAGTTGTATAATACAAGTAGGGTTGGGCGGGAAGGGTAGGTATAATAGTGGACGGGTACTCGGTGTTTCCTGCAGGGTGCTATTATAGTCGGGTAGGTAGCTGGTAGCGCATGTACGGAGGGCATCGGGAGGTATGCTGAGAGGTTAGGGGAGAAAAGATTGGAAGGCCACGAATCAGGTCTCGATCGTTCTGGCGTTGCAGGGGGGGCACAGTTGGCACAGTGGGTACGTGCTAGCGGCCCAGCACCGCACCCAGCACCGACAGTGCTAAAAACATCACCCGCGATGTATCCCTACCAACCTACATACTGTAGGTATCCCACCCTACAGTACACCCACATGCTCACGTGTCGGTATCTCCTTCCATCTGAGGTTACTGTGGGTACCTACATGTATGTATCCGTGGTGGTATCCATGCCCAGCACACTATATCCCAGCAGCAGCACTATATAAGACACAAGCCGTTTGCTTCAACTCGAGCCGTACACCTCTCGATACCAGGACATTGTTTGACTGGTTCTGGCCGTTCTGTCTTAAGACATGCGTATTGAGTAAGACTCAGTTCTACGAAATAGGGGTATCTGGTATCTCCTGATGTAACGGCCCCCGAATTCGTTCGATATTAACCCTTGACTTTAAACACCTCATTATATCTCTCCATCCGATGTCGAAGTGTCCTTACAGCATCTCAACTGACTAGAGAAAAGATGGCCATATAAAGGCTAGCGACCCGAAAGTCTAGGTGATGGGCGAGTTTAAGGGATAAATTACCAGGATGAGTGACAAACGAGTACTATCGATGTAGGTGTGAATAGCCTCATTTTACTTGGTGTTCACTTCAACACAATGTATTTAAATCAAACCGGATTGAAATTAGCTCAATTCAATCGAGTGATGGACTTGACCGTTGGAATCGCTAGCTTGTTTTTCTAAAGACTCAGCTCAGCATGCCTAAGTAATCAAACCCTTACTTCGCCCTACAATGAGTAAGCCGAAGACGGAAAGTAAAAAAGTAATATTCAACTGGGAAATTCCGCACAGTCTCGCGAGAAGGTGACTGGTAGAACAATCTACATCTTACCATAACGTCACAGCTTTTATCCAACTTGTAAAGTTATAAGTCGCATACACATTATAAGTGATGAACACGAAGCCGTGCGTTTTATAAATACCTCTGTGCCTACCCATCGTCTTGAACCCCCTGAGAACTTGTAATCTCACAATTCCTAAAGCCAGCCTAGGAGGTACCTATAGTCTTCGTGCAGATTTGAGCTTGAATTTTTGTACAGGAATTGTAAACGGCCTATCGGCAGACTACTGGTCCTCAAAACCACTGCAACTCAACATAGAGCTACAGTAGTGTTTTCGAGGTGCTTCCAGTGCAGCATAATCTTACTGGGAACTTATTGGTGATGGGTAACCATAAGCCCGGACGCGGTGTGGTTTTCACTACACCGATTCGGGAGATCGAGTCTCGTCGTTTACCGTGTAGACCGCAATTCTCTGTTTCCCAGACACGCCCCTTATCTCGCCAAGCGCATACTTCGACTGCATGATCTGGACCTTACGGTCTCTTTCCTTCTCCTCCAGCATGCTCAAGCCCTCAAAGCGCTCCACGAACGGGGAATCGGCGACATAGCACATCATACCGATGATCGTAGTCGGGTCTGCGGGCATCCGGGGCCAGCGAACGAAGAAAGAGCCGGCTAAGACCAGAATCATAGAACCGAGAACCGCCACAGCCATCCACGAACAGACTAGATTGGTCGTCCTGGTCTGGACGGTGGCGGCTGGTACATTTGCCAGGAGGATGGGGAGGAACTGCGACAGTACGGTACACCATGCCACGGCCGCGAGGAAGCAGTCTTTCCTCCGGATCCCAGCCCAGAGGCCGGTAAACGCGTCGAGAGGGGGCGTCAGGAGGATCGAATGGTGCGCGTCCACAGCCCCGCGTGCGAGCATCTGGAACGGGCTGAGAATAGCCACGCCTTCGAACAAGGCTTTCCAGAATATATTGACGACGACCCCGATAGAAGTGAACAAAAAGTGAACGCCGAAGGATTCGCTGTCCATAAAGTCTTCGAAGGAGTTGACCCATGTCCCGCTTTCGTAGTAGACGATAAGTGCCAGGATACCGCATGAAAAGGCAACAAATAGGCCACGAACCCAATATCTCATTGTCATCGGAGGCTTGTGCCACTGTGCTTCGCCGGGCTTGGCTTCCTGGGCCGAAGATGAGAGAAGGCTGTCAGGGTGTTTCCCAGCTTCGTCCTCGTTAAGACATATGCCGTACTGTAGTCCTCTTTCGTTCTCCCAACGATGGATTCGAAACCCCTGTGACTCTAGCTTCTGACGCAGTACCTTGCCATCAGTAGCCGACTCGGATAGCATGCGGAGAAGACCAGGATTCGTAGCCAAAGACGCTATACCACACATGCTCCACGGATTAGAGGCTACCCCGGTTTTCCAGCTCTTCAATAGTATAGCAATCAGCAAGAGCATCAAAAGCATAAACATAAGCAAGGCGAGCGTCGCCAACGAAGGAAAGAGAGAAACGCCGAGTGTGATGGCGCATGACCCGGCGGTTCTAGTGCCTTCCTCGCACCCGTGAAGTTGGATACGGATGGCCTCCGACGAAAACGGCGTGAGGAATACGGCTGCCAGTGCTAGAGCCGTGACCAGAATAAGTACGAAGCTGTCCCTGAAAGGCCGTCGGAGAGCAGATATCATCTGTCCCCCGGAACCAGGCTCGACAAGCAACGACTCAGCTGCTCGTGCGCCGCCTGGCCTTGCTAGAGCATGGAACGGGTGGAAGAGCTTGACGCTGCGCTCGAGTATCCCGATTGGGATTGAAATGGAAGTAGACAGGAGTGTAGGTAGGAACATGCCGACGAAGTATTGCCATTGTGTGATGACGTATACAGATACTTTGACGTCGGTTGTCTCTGTTGGTTGGCTAGGAGCTGTGGTCATTGTCTTGCTTGTACTAAGCGTGCAAAAGTCTGTGGCTACATCCATAGTAGTGGCAACCGTGGACGACGCCAGTGTCGAAACTGGGTGAGTTACTGTTGATACCGTGATTTCAAGAGAAGTTGCCGATGCTAGGAGATAGCTAGCTAAATCAGGGCCAATCCCCTCTATTGTAGCAATTGCCGAACCGAGGGAATCCAGGAGTAGGAAGGCTGGCACATCCTGCACAACTTCAAATGTTTCCGTCACTGTTGGCACTTCTTTCTGGACTGGCAATACTGTAGCTGCTACCGTGAGGGCGATTCTTGGTATATCACCTATGTCTATGAAGGCAGCCGTAGATGAAATTTCCGAGCTGCTGTCTTGACCAGAAGCCGCTCTTGTTGGTCTACTCAAAGTGTCCGTCGATACCGTGAAGTACGAGGCTGACAAATGCTTCAAAAGAAATTCGTCATCTCTTGTTGACACCCTAGTTGCACTAGCATCACCGACAGAATATGCCGCATTCGTGACTGTAATCTTGTTGATTTCGAAGACGTTGCTAGTGCCGGGATGAGTTGAAAAGCTCTCAGATTTGGCGGGCTCCCGAGTAGTAGTTTCTGCAATGCTTGCAAATCCATCGTATATAGCTGTGGGAATGTCCCGTGCTTCTGTTTCTTGCGAGCCTGTAGTTCTGGTTGCTGTTGGAAACGGCTTTGCTGGAGTTTTAGTAATGGGCTTATCTTTATGCTTCACAACAGAAGTATTTTGCGATGGACGGCGGTCGGGAGCTGCAGTATGAGGCGCGTGCCATGGCATTCTGCTCTTCGTTTCCGTGATTGTCTGTGTCCCTATTCCGGCCCAGAACTCTGAATTCGGATCTTTCATATCCGGGATCCCTCTCCAGAGCCACCAGCGCCGGGTAGCTCTATCTCTAACTTCACTGTACTCTTCAAAGCCCACCGAACTCCAATGTTGTGCAGTTGCTACATGTGGGCTGTTTGACAATGTGTGTGAGTTTCGCAAATCTTTGCCTGTTGTCTCAAGCACCCTTCTTGAATCCGTGCGGCGTGATAACCCCCAACTTTCTTCGCCTGAGGGTAGTATGACGAGTGCTACAAAAACCAATACAATTAGAAATAATACGGCGGAAGTGAGCGTGGTGATAAAAGGCCATCTGAGAGCCGGTGGCTTATAGTTGAGTGCTGGATAGTCCGCAGAAATCCGCTTGCCCCGGCCCGTTGAATATGTACAGGTAGGTGAAGATGATGGATATTCATCGTGTTCTGTCCTTCGTCCTTTTGCGGTGTCTTGCGGTGAATGTTCTTGCTGAGATAGTGAAGGCCATCGCTTCCTGGACATGAGGGACTTGGTTTGTATACAACGGCGGTTCATGATGAATGATGATAGATCTTGCTCCTTGACTTAGGCTCGTAGGCCAACTTCCAGAACGCAGAGGCCATGACCCTTATATGGCCTCGGGAACCTCTGGAAGAAGTCCAGTAGGCGTCGGGCATCTCGCTTCGATGCCATTTTTTCTATTAGCTGCCCCTTGATCCAACGTTGTCTAGAGGCACATGAATTAATTCAATACGCGTTTTCATCGAGGTGTTACACGAGGTCACATAATGCTGTACATCTGTTAGGTTTTCTTTAGATTTGAGATAATGAGATGAGTGTGAGCATCAAGTTCGAGCATGTGATTGTTGACAAACCCCACGACAGCCCTACGACCAGGCGTTTTCCATCGGCCGCATATGTCATCCCCATGCAAGAAACGGCAAGTACGACCGTTACCGTTGCAGAGGACCTCGGGGAAAGGCTGAGGCGTGGCTTGCTATGCTTTAACCTCCCATTTTGGGAATATAAGGTGACGTCGAGTGGCATGCTGTGAGGGCTGAAACCTCAAGGTGAAGTTAAGGTCAACCAAGGTCAGACTCCGACGGCACAGGGTAGCAATTCTGGTAAGTAACGCGGCTCTAAGAGCCCCCGTCTAATCTGCGAGCTTCTTAAAGGATTCCAGATCAACTTGAGATGCACAACACGAGACTTGGCCGGTATCGCGGGGCCCGAGAAGAAAGGTTCAAGTCCAGCAGAATTGAGGCTTATTGGTTCCTTGCATTAGTGCATTAGGGGTGCAATAGTACTGGAGCACATGTGACATGGGTGACCCTGCAACGCGACTGGGGCGTTTATCAGGACCCCTTATCGATCTCTACTACATAGGAGAAATTTAGCCGCGCCTAAAAAAAGCCACAGGTACGGAACACAAACACACTGTCCTTTCTCTTCTGCTGCTACGTATATGCTTATACTTAGCAGCAACTTCGTTCATTTCCGTCTGCTTCATCGTCGTCTTCATGCCTTTACGGTGCGCCCGGATGCCACGATGGGGTTTCTGAGGGCATCCGTACAATGGGCTCGCATCGGGTATATTGCTCTAATCGTATTCTTTCTCTCGGCCACTGTTTTCGCCTACGACGAGTTGTCCGATGATGCGCTTCGCAATATTCCAAGCGGCGCAGACGACTTCGACATCAAGACCGGGTCTCTCTTATCCCCGATCTTGATTCCGCGGGTGCCTGGCACGCCCGGGTCCATCTCGGCGCAGCATCATTTTGTCGACTTCTTCTCGCGTCACCTGCCCAAGTGGAAGATTGGCCGGCACAACTCGACCGCTAAGACCCCTGCTACCGGCGACACCGACGTCCCCTTCGTGAACCTCATCTTCACACGCGATCCGCCCTGGGCGCAGGTTGGAGATGTCGGCCGCTTGACCTTGGTCGCACATTACGATAGTCTGTACCGCCCGGAGGGCTTCATTGGAGCTATAGACAGCGCTGCGCCTTGCGCTATACTCATGCATGTAGCGCGCAGCATCGACGATGCCTTAACGAGAAAGTGGGAATCTATGGAAGCTTCGGGCGATGCTGGCATGGGGCTGGAGGACGAGAGAGGCGTCCAGATTCTGCTCCTAGACGGAGAGGAAGCTTGGGTTACTTGGTCTGCCACGGACTCTCTTTACGGCTCAAGAGCGCTTGCAGAGAGCTGGGACTCTGAACTACATCCGGCTCTTTCGGCATATCGAACTCCTCTAGATTCGATCAGTCTCTTTCTACTCCTGGACCTTCTTGGAGAGGCTGACCCCCACGTTCCCTCCTATTTCCTGCCAACACACTGGGCTTACCAAGGCATGGCCAAGATAGAAGAAAGGATGCGAAAATTAGGGTTGTTGAAGTCCAAGGCAGAAAGTGCCTTTCTCCCTGACTCGACAAAGCAGGTGTCACAATTCAATAGAGCTTACATCCAGGATGATCATGTACCTTTCATGGTACGAGGAGTTGATGTACTCCATATCATACCTAGTCCATTCCCGGATACGTGGCATACTATGGAAGACAATGGCGAGCACTTGGACATAGCAACTCTTGACGATTGGGCTAAGATCGTTACTGCTTTTGCCGCGGAGTGGATGGAACTAGATGCTTTCATAAGCCAACCGCCCTCGGAAGAGAAGCGGGATGCTGTTAGAGACAGAACAGAGCTGTGAATCTACCTAGGTAGGCAGATATATATCTATCCAGCTCTCTGTTTTGGAGAACATCCTAAATCTTGAACTACCTGTTTAAAATAAAGCTATCTATATTAGAGCTATGCCTACTTATTCCAATGCCTTGGACTTACATCTACTGAACTATGAACTGTGTGATATAATAACGGTAGAATGTTTAAAAAGGAGAACATCTGAAAATTAAGTGGACCGTTTATGGACGGTGTCTTCACAGACCCGCACTGTAAAGTATTAGACCCCAGTCTTGGCCTTCAAACCACGTCAGCCACAACGAACAGGTACACCTTAGAAAAGAAAAGTGGAACGGGTATTCTGTTCAATTGACGAAGCTCTCCAATGTTCTAAGCTGCCATTGCACCGAAAAATAGAACAGAAGGCCACAAACAACCACCATGCGCTTCCTACACTCGTTCGTCACGCCCCTCCTGCTGCTAGCTGCTGGCGCAGCGCAGGCCGCTTCGTCGTGGGGTTTCGACGACGCGAAGCTCACCGTGAGCCCCAAGAAGGCCACCGGCGGTGCCAACGACAAGGACGTCCGACAGTAAGTTCGAAGAGAAGAGAAGAGAAGTCAATCGACGTTATTAAATTGCTAACAGCCCTTATCTATAGATTTAACGACAAATCATCCCTAGTCGGATCGCCGGTTACGTTCGACAGCTCCGACAGCCTCAAGCTGCTGCTCACGATCAAGGAGAACGGCAAGGGCAAGCGGCCGCACCAGGCGTTCCTGGTCCTGCGGCAGCAGGGCACGACCCTCGAGGCCCCGTTCCCGCTTACCGTGAAGGACAACGGCAAGGCGACCGTCGAGATTGTACGAACCCCCCTCCTCTTCCTTATTCTAGAAACCATCGCAGCTATGCTAACACGCCATTTTCACAGAAACACACCGACCTCCCGGTGCAGTTCGCGGCCGGCAAGGAGCTCCTCGAGGCGTCGATCGTGCTGGCCAGCTTCGGATCGTCGGAAGGCTTCCGCAAGCCCTTCTTCGACGTCGAGCTCACGCGGGACCCCAACGCGACGCCCGTCGTCTACGAGCGGCCCCTGCGCTACGGCAAGCAGCCCGAGATCCACCACATATTCCGCGCCGACCCCAAGAGCCCGCCCAAGGTCGTCTCGCTCGTCTTTGTGCTCGCCGTGCTGGCCACGCTGCCCGCTCTCTTTGTCGGCGTACGTATACCTTCTATTGTATCAGTGCTTTGCGCCTTTGTCTTTACAGTGTAGCTATGGGCGAGCTGTCGAGTAAGGAAACGAAGAAATAGTATGAATAGCTAGCTAACGAACAATGGGTGACAATAGTGGCTTGTTATCGGCGCCAACATCTCGCACCTGCCAAAGGCGCTGGGCGCCGCCCCCGTAGCCCACGGCGTCTTCTTCGGATCCATCGTCGCCATGGAGGGCGTCTTCTACATGTACTACGCCAGCTGGAACCTATTCCAGACCATACCCGTCATCGGCCTCGTCGGCACCGCCGCCTTCCTGAGCGGCGCCAAGGCCTTGGGTGAGGTCCAGAGCCGCCGGTTGGCTGGTGAGAGGTGAAGGGGGATAACGCCGCACAGGCTCTCCAGACCATGAGATGAAAGAATCGATCGTTCCTATGAGCTGACGTACTCATAAGCCTAGACTATATACCTAGTCGGATTGATAATGGCATCGAGGCACTAGCATTTGGGACAGATCCAAGCAACTACCGAAGATAAGGAAAAGGGGGGCTAGGTAAATAAAATGTAAATGTGCGAAGTTACTATAACAGGCTGATGCTTTAAACTTGCTCTACTTAAACGACGCGTCATGCTTTTTATCGGTTCGCGGTCCCCTATTCAGTAGGCTAACATATAAGCTTGATTTGGAGTTGACACGACTATATGAAATGGATGATTTTACGTGTAAAGCGAAGGATCGAATCACCATACTAGCAGCGGAGTCTCATTCATGTCTTGTCTTTATTCCAAACGCCTCCTTCGCGATGCAAATAAGCAGCAATGATGCGTTACATCTATAACCTCGTCGAATGCACTTTGTCCTGCCGGCCGGCGAGCGCAGGAATTCCTCTTGCCCTTCCCCGACCTCCAATGAGTTTGTCTGAGTGGCTAAGCAAGTACCCAGGCAGAAAAAGTAGCCAATGCGTAACTGAAGTCCTGCTACCTTCGCACCCATAGTCTCCCTTTTGTTTAGCCTTATTACAACAAACATATAATAAACCAGGCTGCTCGAGCGCCCTTTGTCCCTTTATTAGTGACAACTTTCCAAGAATAATATGCCCATGCACCCACTTCCCGTCTATGGATTCCCCACCTCGCCTCTAATATCTAGAAGCAAGTTGTTTCTTTCTTTTACTGCGACTTCTTCCCGTTCGCAGCTCCGTTGGTAAGAGACTCCTGTTGTTTCCGCTTGTTCTCGAGCTGCTTCTCGTACGGGATGGTGAGGCAGTTGATGCCGAGGAAGTTGCATATACTCGTCGTGACGAGGTACGCCCAGCGGAAATACACGACGCACGCGAATATGAAGTACGCCCATAGATAGTAGTGCTCGAGCTCGGCGGTGATGGGGGCTAATCCGAACCGCGGGAGGTTACCGAGGACGGCGCCGCCCACGAGGGGCACCAGCATGACGGTCCAGTAGGGGAAGGGCTGGCGCGTGAGGTGGGCGAGGATCATCTTGGTCGTCATGCGTCCGAACACGAAGGACATGGTGAGGCAGAACAGCACTAAGTGGTTCTCGCGCATCAGCGTTGAGTGAGGCGAGTACAGCCACGCGCCGATGCAGAAGGTGTATACGGCCATGGGAATCCACTCCAAGAACACGGGGAGGACCGGAAGCTTGTTCCGCCGCCTCGCCTTGACGACGTTCAAGACGCAGAACGGCATGTGGCCGAACAGAAGCGAGAGCGCGATCATGGCGATCCAGATGTCGCGGATCGAATGGTCGCCCACGAGGTGGTCGTAGCCGAAGAGGCTGTCCTTTCCTACAATGTCGATGATGCGCTCCGTCCAGATGCCGGGCCCGCATATTCCTGAAATTGCCATGACGCTGCACGCGATGAGGATACCCTCTGTAGGGCCGTTGATGTAACCCAGGTATAGGGTGTGCGTGTGGTACGTCTCCCAGGTCGAGAAGAACATGGGAAGGCAAGGGCACAAGGCCGTGAAGACGCCCGACTTGGATGTTCCCAAAGCCATCGCAGCAGTTTCCAGCAAGCTACCGAGGGTGCAGTTTAGGGAGTCGATGCCGTGGTCGAATAGCTCGCCCAAGCCGCTCGATGTGCCCGTTCGTCTCGCCTGCTTCCCGTCGATGTTGTCCATGGTCTGGTACATAAAGAGGCCGAAGGCGAAGCTAAGGTATAGCCACGAAGGGCCCTGTAGTCTGTTAGCCTACGAGCCATAGCCGCGCAGCGTTACGTTACGGAGTCTCGTACCGGTCCTATTAGATCTGGCATAATTAAAACCAGCAGGGCGATGTTTACTAGAATAAAGAAGAACCCTATCAGGGTCACCATATTCGGTGCCAGCCATAGCGGCATGAGCTCGACGAATGCGTTCCACTAACTCGACGTCTTAGCACGAGCCGGTATCACGACGGTTATATATTATGTAGTTGGGGAGACTTTGTGACGTACGTAGGGGCGGAGGATGTAATGCGAGATGGGCGACTTGTCGACGGCCGAATACTTGTAGGACTTGAGGTGGATGAGGGCATCGTCGGATATGCATTCGGCAACGGCTGTTTCTACACGAATCTCGGTTAGAACCGGACGGGTTGCCTCGAAATAGTGCAGAGTGCTAGGATCCTACGTACTGCTATTATTCGGAGCCATCGTGACAGCTGCCTCCCTGTGGGCGGTCGTGGGGTCTCGCGATCAGCCCAGGCTTGTAAGTTGAAGTGGTTGTAGCCTGGCGAACGCTGTCTCGGTGTAGGGAATAGGGTGCCTCGGCACTCTGGTCGCGGGGGGTGGCTTCGTCAAATGATCTGTTAAGTCGAAGAAAAGTGGAATTACCTGCTACCCATCTTCATGTGAATATCAAAGTGTATTCCTGGACAATGAACACCCGGGGTAGGTAGAAAGCAGCACAGATGTGTCAAGAGTTCATAGGTATATCGGTGTAAGTGACAGAGTGCAGGGAAAAATGCGTAACATCAATAGTACCGTGATAGTGGGGCCTTTTTCTTAGTCCCACATGCAAATAAGGGTGCCGAATCCGAGCGTGGGTTCTAGATGGACGTGGGGTGCTAGACTAATCGGGTATAGCGGGTCCGTTGCTTTTCCTGCTCAGCTCCGTTTTTCATGTGTAAGTCTTCATAATTTTTTATAAAGATGTATGGCTCAGTTGTTGACAATCGATTGAGCTAAGAATGAACAGAATGCCTTAATCATACCTACCGTTCAACGAGATATGGCTTGTTAAGAGGCTTAGGAGAACACAATCAGCCGTAACTCTTGGCTCCATCTAGACGTGCAAGGGACTCGATCCGACATAGATCTTGTGGCCGACTCATGATTTGGCACCACGTTGTTTGGGAAGTATTTGGGTGTTATTGAGAATGTTTTACGCGAATATGGTCCCGTCGTCAGGATTGCCATCTCGGTGAGCTTAGACCACATCCACATGCATCCTTTGTTGGTGTGCTAGTCCGTGTATACCTAATATACCTTTCTAACCATACTTCTGTAGCGTCACGTTTGCTGTACCCATGTGTGATGCAACAGAGTTAGATGCTCGGAAAAAACACCGAGCTTCGGTCATTTCAATTATTAGTTTTGAGCATAAGCTCTAATGTCCCCTGGCGGGATTATGTTGTCAAGTAGTTTGCTGTATAGCAGGTGAGTATGTACCTCAAATCTCCCATCTACGCTTCCATTACTCCCAAATTGTAAAGTTTCCCGAGCTTCTCACTATCCAAGCTCCCCCTGAACACGATAATATGTCGCAGTGCGGTGATATCTAACCGCACCGCTCTGTCGACGCAAAACCATAAGCCTCTAGGCATGAAGCTTGCAGGACATTGCATGGTCGTCCTCATAGGTTGACCTATTGTCCTCACGAGCGAATGCTCAAACGCTGGAGCCATCGGATATCATTTATTGTATGTTAAATCTCGCGCTGATGTTATAGCCAACGAAGTCATTCGTCCTCTATCTCTAGAGGATGAATACTCCCAGGCAAACGCTGGCAGCAAGAATAACAAATCCAAATACACCCTCGTTATTGGCAACACGGAAGGCACCGCTGCCAGTGGTTGATGATCCTGAGCCGTCATCGTTGCCAGCAAGACCAGTGTAGATGGCATTCGAGTCGGTAGCTTGAGCGCCACTCGATGTGGCCGACGGAGTCGAGCTCGACGAAGTTACATTGACTCTCGTGGGGTTCAGAGCACCGCAAGGGTGGTCCTCTCGGCAGGAGCTGGCACAGTTGTTGTCCTGGCCGCACTTGGTAACGCACTGGTCTCCCCACTCCTGGCAGACGAAGTACGGAAGGGTAAGGGAGTACTCGGACACGTTGGGTTGCTTGTTATCTCCGCACACGCAGCCGTAGGTCAAGGTTGTCTATTACGTCCAATGTCAATAACCAATGGCCATGAATAGGGCTGTTTCGCGAACAGAACTTACCGGATCGCAGTCGTTAACCAATGTGCCCCCTGGTGTTGTCTGTTGGCAGATCAAAGGGCACGTGCTCTTCTCAGACTGGCACCAATTGTCTACATTGTGTTAGCACTGTCAGATCAGGACCTGTTCAGCAGGTAGGACGTACTTCTGTTGGCCAAAGACACTGAGCTGGGGTCGATGACATAGTCGGCTCGGACAGACGAGATGAACACGACGGCCGCAGCCAATATGTTTCTTATCGAAGGCATTATGGAATTAGGATGCGAATTAGGTCTACGGTTGAGACGAGGTCGGTTGTGACAGTAGGCAGGTGGTTTTCCCCCTCGGATTAGAACGACCGTGTTAGGTAGTAAATATTATTAAAGCCAATGTACAGTATAAGAAACAATTATGAAGATTAGAAAGGAACCAGCAGCCAGTCGAACTGACTCACGACCGAGTTTAAAAACGAGAGGAACGGCCCTGGGATACGAAGGGAAAACGAGAGGAATGTCAAGAGAAAGGAAGCTCCGAGAAGGAGGTCGGGCCTCGACTACATATTGTACTGTATGGGGCATTGGATACACAAACGGGAATGAAAATAAGGAGATATTCCCCTGTTCGGTACCACGGGCGATGGTCTCAGCGCTATCTCCAGGGCCCCAGGCTCTTATTAGTGGCTGTTTTTTATCTGCTGGACAGGGATTATTGACAGCTATCGACCTACCTTTTTGTACTGTACTGCTTGACGAATGTAAAGTTGCATTGCCGAGCTGCAAGCGAGCAGAGAGGATACAAAATTCCCCGGCATCTTATCATGGATCTCGTCTTCGCATACGAAGCATTCCCGTTAAAACCTAAACTTGGAAAACCTTGGCAATTGCCTACCTACCAGGGACGTGTAGCAAGATTTCACGATGACCTCGAACTCGATACCTGTTTGTGGCTGATAGCTTAGGAGACTAGCAAACCTTAGCTTGGCTTCGTGATTTCGGCTTGAGTCGAGAACCGCCGATCTCTCATTCAGTTAAATCAATGCGCCTCCAACTGCCCTTGCAAGCATCCGGAAATGTTGCACCGGGAAGCCCCTTGTCTCGTCTTAGAGCCTCAGATTGCCTGACTAAAAATCTCACCCATGACACATGTTTTGTTCGCCATGTTTTACTTTGACAAGAATAAGGTGTCAATGGTATTAGATGGTTTAACCTTAAGATATCGGACGAGTGCAGGTAAAAAAGCTTGAAGGCTTCAGGCGTCTATGCGCCCAAAAGTTAGGTAATTATCGCTGCCGAAATCCATATAATGTCCGTACACAACGTATGCAAGAACCTACAGCAGCAGGATGGAGCTTTTGTGTTCCATGTCCTATAAGAACTCTCATTGGACGAGAGTTGGATCAGATGCCGTTTGCGGAAAGCGACTTTTTGCCATCGTCTTCGTTTTGCCGCGCCTCCGGCTCTGCTAGCGGAGGCAGCAATTCTCGTATTGCGGGTAGAAAGGTTGGACTGCATCCCCTGAAGCGTGCCAATGCATGCGACGTATCGGCAGGTATTCCAGGTTCGCTTAGAAGATGATGGCGTGGTGAGACGACCATCTTTTCCATGCGAACAGTTCAATGTATTCTGCTGATATTGCTTGGTATTTGAGATTTTTAGAATGCCTCTGGAGACACTTGACTCTTCGCTCGTTGGAGGCATGTATTATGCCAGATATCAGAGAGTCCCAGCGCCTCTCAACCTACAATACGTAGCCGACGGCATGCGAGGCGTTCGACCCCGCAACGAGCTCTGTACACGAGCTTCTACTAAGACAATCATGCTTGTCTCAGCCTCTCCACCAACGTCGTTGTATGCAAACGATGACGGTCCCCGCACTGTCTGTTGTTATTGAGCTACGATGTCTAATAAGCACCAACCTCTGCTATTTTCGAAGTCGTATATCTGGATCCGCTACTGCATCCGTCATATCTAAGTTGGGACACCTACATACACCAAGTTCCTTTACTTCCTGATCCTCGGGATATAACATAGACAGTATACATTTCTCTCCACTGCGATAACCAAGGGCTTTACGTGTAAGTTATCTTGAACACCGTTTGAACCTCTCGGGGCCTTTTACGTGGGAGACGAAAACACACGTAGTCGGATAATGTGTACAGGTCGACGGAATGTAACCGGTGTTGCGGCGCAACTCATAACCTCTTCCGTAACCGAGCCCCGACACGCACTTGCAGAATCTCTGCAGCTCCACCTCTAATGATCTAAGGACATATCGAACCCTTTACCCAAGGCATACCTTCGTTCTTCTCGTGGTGATCCGTTAAGAAGTTTCAACTTGAAGATATGGTCAACCTTACGGATCGATAGAAGATTACCATAAGTGGCATCTTGAAACCCTCGTTACGAGTTCTGCCATTGTGGTGGAATAAATTTACGGATTCGTACTTTGTCACAGCATCTCGACAAGCCTACTTGTGAACGATGTCCACCGTATGCTCTGCCTTTTTCTCCACAATCCAAATAATACTATATTAAGAATTAATAAATGTTGAATCTAGCTTGAGGCAATGGCCCGCGCAATCCCCCATGAACATTATCTAGTTTCGGCCTCCCTTTCTCTCTCGACTTTACTAAAGTCTTTACGGACGTAAGATTTCCTGTCGTCAATATTGAGGGGCATGTTGCAACGTCTGAGGACTAGGTATTTTTCAGTAACTGATCGAGTTGATGTATAACTCGTTCGCGTACTTCATCAGCGACGTCTAGTGGGATTTAGCAGCATTATTGACCACTACCAGGCCTAATCTACTGTAGAAGTCAAATAAGAATAGAGCCGTCCATGTCTCTTATGGTTTCAGCTCTAGCTGCCGTGCAGATAGGTAGTATGGTCTATAAACTCTGCACTCCTTGGTGTTCCATAGGAGTCCAGCATTAGTCTCATCATGAACTTATGATATTCATTACAAACTCAACAATACATGAGTAAGACCTCAATAGCCGTAGTATCTTATTGTAAACAGGTAGAATCTCATATAGGCCATGATCTCGGGATATTTATGACGTGTCTCCAGCTTGAAAAAACGAATGGTCAACGGAGGCTATTGATTTATATGGAGAATGATGAAGATGATGAATTATCTAGTTGCCAGTGAGAATATTATTGGAGTATACTCCTTTCGATGCCGGTCCTATTGAATCATCTCAGTGCCGAACCCCGGACGTGACGTGGGCTTGATCTTCCCCCACGACAGAGGATCCCTGCAGCGCCAATCGAGGGCCTGCAAGTACAGGGATATACGTCTCCTCTATCGCGCTATATTCCCATCTTATCTTTGTCTTGACGCCCTTTTTCAACTTTCAACCTTGCGCAACATTGAACCTTCATTGACATCTGCAATTCCGGAGCTTCTCAAAATACACTCCTTGTCAATTGAATCCAGCCGGCTCATTTCTTGCTATCCTAGCCTCGTAGGCTAGACGATGCTTGGAACGGCTCCAGTCTTTCGCATCTAGTACTACGTGTCCTAACCCCGTGTGCAACCGATCGCATTTGCAGCACCCCCGATATCCTTTCCGATTTGACACCCAGCTCAAGGTCATACCTGCGCAGCGCACACATACATGAATGGCGTCGGTAGTAGAGACCCATATCCCGACCGTCAATGGAGGCGTCGCGCATGGAAACATCCACAAGAACCTGTCGCAAACCACTCTCCGCCCCCACCCACCTCCCTCGCCGCCTCCAACTGAGACCGATATCGAGACAGAGTCGGACGCACCGAGTGCGCCACGACTGATCACAGAAGTAGATGCGGCTCCGGCTCCGAATCGGAGATCAGAGGAAGATACGCCAGATCGCAGTGAGGACACACCACCAGTGATTTCTCCAGTGACGTCGCCTCCCTATTGGATAAACAACCATCCGGGCCATACGAGGAACGTGTCGTCTACGTCCGTCGAGTCCATACCGGTAGGAGGCATAACACTGCGCGACAATGAGAACAACAGCCTCGACGATCGGGGGAGAGCATGTTGGGCGAGGAGCGTCGAGATCACGGATCACGTCACCGTCAACGGGAGCACGACCAACATAGGAGCGTTCGTAGTTTGGAACATAAGGGTCGAAACCTTGACCGTGAGATACCCAATGCGGATCTTGTAGGAAAACGATGGCAGGGCACAAGCTAACGGGGGCGTCTATAGGGAAGCTATATGAACATACGAAAACGGTACTCAGAGTTCGACGATTTTCGATGGCGGTTGATACACACGTTCCCGAATTTTGAGGCTGCCGTGCCCGAGTTACCACCCAAGAGTATCATATCCAAGTTTCGGCCTAGGTTCTTGGAGAAGCGACGAGCCGGCTTGCAGTACTTTCTGAAGTAAGTGTGCCTGCTAACAATGTGCTGATAGAGGGCCTTTTTACTAACAGGATGGCTGTAGTTGTATATTATTGAACCCCGAATTCTCTGGTTCTCCGGTCCTGAAGGAATTCCTTTTCTCATGACCGATACGTCAACTACGTCTAGTTGGTTAAAATCGAATGCCTAACGGAAGACATTGTATGATTTCGACGCACGTTACGAAGTAATGCTAATACCTGTATGTTCACAATCGCTTGGATACCTCAGAAACCTCGATTTGGAGGTTTGAATGGGCTTGGATAAGGAGTTCTCGACTAGTATTTCACGGGCCGCGTACAGGTACATACTAAAATTCAGCGTAAATTCCATTCTCGTATTCCGAGCGTTGGTATCTGAACAATGACTAGGTCCATCTGAACTTTGCCTCGCGAAAATCAAACCATGAACCCAGATTTTGTCCAGCTTGCCTGAAATCCTGCCGTAAACGATAGAAAAGAAATGTACCCAAAGTGACCAAAACACACTATAACCGGCTGCAAGGAACGTTCCTCGCAAACGCCTTGTCTATCACCGCGGTTATTCCCGCCTCCAGCTCTCTCTATCTTATGACATTAGATCATGAAATGCTCACTCATTGGAGCCATGAAATTGGTATCAAGATGCCGTAGTTCTATACTTTCGCCCATTTTACTGTCCTGCGCAAATCCAACCTCGAAACAACGAACGCAACGCAAAGCTCAGAGACGTCCCGAAGAAGGGACCGTTCGACGAAGTGACCAGCTAGCTCATTTCTGGTTGTTGATCATGCTGAGGTAGCAGTTCCAGCCGATGCTGACAAGGTTGACCACGAGGACGCGGTGCTCGAGGGGCACGAGGGTGAAGTTGGCCATCTGGACGAAGGGCCAGATGAGGTAGTTGGTCTGGAGGGCGGGCTTGTAGCTCTTGGCCAGCTTCTCCTTGGGGCTGCCGCCCTCCATGACGGCCATGCTCGACAGGAAGATGCCGATGAAGGTGGGCGCGAAGATGAGCTGGTCCGCCGCCACGCGCGCCACCATCTCCGCCTTCTTGTTGCGGAGCTGCACCGACTTTTGCAGGATCCCGTACCACGTCGTGGCGGCCGGGCCGAAGATTGCTATCGACGCACGTGAGTTAGTGGTTCTCTATCATTGCGCTTTTTTTTTGTATTTCTAAGCGTAGGAAAGGGGCCAAGAAAAAATAAATAAGGGGTCGTGGGGTGGAAAATGCGGAGCGAGCGAATAGAAGCTGCGACCCCCATTGTGCATTGTGGATGGTGTGGGGTAAACTAGTAGAGTTGGGTTCGAGGTGAGGGTGAGGTAAGAAAAAGAGAGGTGAGGATTTGAGAGAAATTATTTTGAGCTCGAGGGGATTTTAAAGAGCTCGGATGAGAGAGGTCATAGAGGGAAAAAGACGTACCACCACCGTAGAGGAACATGCGACCGGTGCGGGCAAGCTCGTGCTTGTCAATGCCCTTCTTCTCGACGGCCTGCTGCGCGGTGATGTCGCCGACTGCGAATAGCACGGCGGTGGTGACGCTCTGCGTCAGAAGCGGGCTCGAGGCGAGCTTGCGTTGGTACCTGCGGCTCCGGGTTAGTTTATATCATGATATTTATATATAACCTGCTTGCGCAATGGCACGAGGTTAAGGTCGTAATGCGTCCTACGTACCAACGAATAGGCATGGTTGTGGTTGCGTTGTGCGGTATCGAAGGGCCGATATGAATTGGAGACGGGGAGGCAGGGAGGTTGTGTGGTTGTGTGGTTGTGTGGTGGTTTGCTGCAAGTTTTAATTTAGGGGCTTCTTGCTGGCTGTTTTCTAGCTGGCTTCTTGGCCTGTTTGGACCCCTAAAACTTTGAAATTGGGCCAACTGCCAAGCTTCTTACTGCTTGGTATCCTTATAAGCCGAATCTTGAGACGGTGCTACTCAAATGGGAAACCACTTGGAAGATCTACGAAGTACCGCTGTGGAAATTAAGCTAATTCACCTAACGGTGATGTTGATTTCGATCTAAATACCTGGTTAGTAGATAATTCTTTCATTTTTGTGATCACGTCTCAATCATTAGGACGGCACAGTATGTCTTACGGTGTTCTTCTCTCAGTTGAGCCTTTAAAATGGCTCAATGTCTGTGAGTATAGGCGATGTGATCTCACGAGAACCGTAGGCGAAATCGCGATATGGATTATTACCTAAGCTTGAATAGTGCTCTTAGGTCTTACCGCTTCAACGATGCTTCGTCTCTTTAAACAATATTGCTTTGTAAGCAACCGCATCGATGCCTCGAGGTAGACCCAGAACCACTGTACCACCATGCCGGTACTGCAGCAAGCAGTTTAAGCGACTGGAGCATTTGGTACGTCATGAGCGAACGCATACACAAGAGAAGCCGTTTACTTGCGAATGCGGGCAGAGCTTCACCAGACAAGATCTCTTAGCTCGTCATGCCAGGTTGTCACACCCGTCTCTTCCAGAGACTATACAGCCACCAACGTCTACTGAGGTGGATGTCGGTGATCTTGATTTCTCATGGGATCCCAACTTTACGATTCAAGATATTTTGCCTGCCACACTCTTTGATTTCAACATCCCCCTCGACGGCACTTTACCAACTAGCATTGCTCCGCGTACCAGTTGTTTTAATCTGTTTGCCTCTCATCTGCCCTCGTTGTGTGAATCTGAGGATGACGCAGAAGATGAGGCCGAAGAAGAAGCTGAAGATGAAATTAGAGATGACGCCGCGGTGGATGACCCAGCCGGAGCTGTGGGGAGTGTCGATGCTCCCCCTTGGTTTATTGCCGTCTCTGTTTATGAAAGACTCTGTCTTGAGGTCCAATCTTATTCGAATGTGCTTCCAATGGGGTGTTCGTTGCCGTCTGTAGACACATTAACCCGGTACCTGGAAACATATTTACGATATACTCAAAAGTTTCTTCCATTCATCCACCGAGCAACATTTTCGGCTGAGAAAAGAGATGTCGAACTGGTACTTGCTGCGGCCGCCATTGGATCGCAGTACAGATATGAGTTACCGAAGGCTTACGAGTTATATTTCATAGCCAAAGCAATCCTATTGGAGAAGCTCCGTCTCGAGGGCCTCCAGGTGACATCAGACTTGCTGACTGGCCAATGTCGTCCGATCCAAAGCAAAGCAGATGATCTAGGGAAGATACAGACGCTAATCTTACTAATAAGTTTCGCATCGTGGGCGGACAAGAGAATCTTATCAGACGCTGCATCTATGAACAGTCACCTAGCCATGCTAGTGAGGGGAAATGGACTTTCAACGTCGGACGAGATGCCACAGGACATCGAGTGGTCATCGTGGGTTCTTGCTGAGGAGAGGCGGAGAACATTGTTTGCTGCTTATGTGCTTTTCAACCTGCATAGTATCGCTTTTGATATTCCTCCGCTGATAATGAACCACGAAGTTGGCCTTTTCTTGCCAGGGTATGTGGAACAATGGCAAGCGAAGAACGCATCCCAGTGGCGCCAGGCTCCTCGCCAAGTCGAACGTCAGTTCCAAGAAGGACTTGGCTGTCTTTGCGACGGTACCAGTATTTCAAAAATCGCAAGAATATCTTCATTTTCGAATTATCTACTCATCCACGGCCTACTACAGCAAATCTACATCGACCGCCACGGGTTTACGGGATCGCTAGGGCCGGAGACCATCGAGTCTTTCGAAACGGCCTTGCGCGGCTGGCAAGTATCCTGGGAACGTAGTGCTGAATCGACACTGGATCCGTTATCGCCCAAGGGTCCGCTTGGACTCAGTGCTACCGCACTGCTTCGGCTTGCCTATATTCGTCTGAATTCGAACTCTAACCCATTCGGAGGACTTCTGAGAGGAGAGGTGCAATGCATTCTTGTCAATAAAGACTCAGGTCTGAGCAGGTCGTCGCACACGGAAAAGGCTGTTCTCCATGCTTTACATGCTCTGAGCATTCCCGTCCGTCTCGGAATCCCGTTCATGGCTAGCAACCAGACAGCGATATGGACCATCGAGCATTCTCTATGCAGCCTCGAATGCGCACTGTTGCTTAAAAACTGGCTCGACATAATTTCAGAGGCCGTACAAACCGGCGGCATGGAAGGACTGCGGAAGGTCGAGAAGAAGCTTCTACGTGTCGTCACAGGGATCATCAGAGAAACGTACCTCGCGGGAACGCTGGATATTCTCGAAGACGACGCGTGCCGCATTCGAAGGATGGCCTCAACAGTGCTCAGCTTATGGACGAGAATATTCCAAGGGGTTCATATTCTTGAGATTGATAACGTCATCGGGGCTGGTCTTCAATTCCTCGCAGTCCCTACGCTACATTGATGGCTATTTTGCCCATGTGCTTTCCAGACTCGATATATTTCAGGCCCGCGACGATGTCCTCCCGGGTGAAGTTCAACGTCTTGTCGATGGGTATCATCAAGCCTCGACTCCCCATAAATCGAACCGCCTCCTCAAGCTGCTGCTTCGACCCGCCCAAAATGCCGCGGACGACGCAGCCCTTCGAAATTGCCGTCATGGTCACGTCAGGCATCTTGTCCTGGGCGACTTTGGACAGAAATCCGATGGCGGAGATGATTCCTCCGTATGCGACAGACGCGATGCTTTGTACAATCGTCCCCGCGCCGCCGTTCTCGATGACGTGGTCTACACCTTCGCCGTTGGTGATCCGCTGCACCTCGGCGGCCCAGTCAGGGTGTGTTTTGTAGTTGATCGTGTGATCGACGCCGAGCTGAGCTTTCACGTATTCGAGTTTTTCGTCGCTGGAGGACGTGATGATTGTTGTCGCGCCCGCCGCCTTGGCGAACACGAGGGCCGTCAGGGAGACACCTCCCGTACCTGCAGAAGTCACGTCAAATTTCCATCTTCCTGTTACTTTCCTGACCCTAGGGGATGGAAGATAGCGACATCCAGACAGACATACCTTGGAGGAGCACGGTCTGGCCCGGCTTCAACGACCCGTAGCCGTAGAAAGAATTCCAGACCGTCGAGCCTGTGCTTACCAGCGCAGCCCACTGGGCGAAGCTGTGGGACGACTTGGGCAGCTTGATGGCAAGGTGCGCCGGCACGACCACGTATTCCCTCAGCACGCCGTCGATCAACCCAGCGAAGATTTGGGCGCCGGTCTGTTGCCCGTACGGGCTTTCGAGACTCGGCGGGAGCATGACGGCGTCGCCGACGGAGAACCCTTGGACGTGACCGCCCACCTGGACGATCTCGCCGGCCGCGTCCGAGCAGGGCACGACGTCGTCCTTCACAGCGAGCGGATACGACAGGTTGGCGATGGCGACGTCTCGGTAGTTCAAGGAGACGCTGCGCACTTTGACGAGCACCTCGTAGCTGCCGGCGCTGGGGATCGGCTCCTGGAACTCCTGCAGCCCGTCGTAGCTGCCGCGGGAAGTCCAGCGGAACACCTTTTGGGTAGACATTGCGAAGTGGTCGTCGGGGGAAGGATTTGTATGTACCTAATCTAGAGGATGAGAGGTGTGTTTGACACGCCCCCTTTTCAAGAGAATTGGATACTAAGGCTAAGGGATTTTGGTCTTGAATGTTTGAGCTGGAGAAGGATATAGAACTCGAGAATACTGAAGGTTTGACACTCATTATATAGATTTTCTCAAGTCAAGTCCAAGGTATACCTTCGAGGGCACTTATACGGTAGTGCCCAACCTGATTGGCCAATGGGGTTCAATTGGGGTTGATACTGGAGTAACAAGTCACAAGTCACTAGATGGGAACCCCAACCCAGGTTCCGCTTATTCGGGGTTGGGGTAATTGGGGTAGAAATTACTGATCCCTAAAGCTCTACATGTAGTATTTCTGGAGTTTACAGGGCAAGATGAATCATCCTAATGAATACGAATCAAGCTCACGTGAATTACTATGTAAGGCAAAGGGGAAGAGGGCATTATGGACTGTTCTCGTCAAGATCCTCCGCGCAGAGGGAATAAGGAGAGTGCCCACTCTCATGTTTTACAGTACATAAACTGCCTACCTATTTTGAGTAGTATCTCTCAACTATCACGAAGTCTATCATGTATGATCCACAACTCCCTATATAAAATGCTCTATAGAATATGAACTATCAACTATAGAGAAATCACATAAACGCCAGCTTTATAGATAGTTTCTCTCAATAGAATATTCGATACTGTAGTTTTGTCCCCCTTTAATAACTCCGTCGGAAAATACCTTGTCGGTCCTTTGTGTTTGGTAGTCGAGGTAGTCTAACCAAGCTTGTGGCTTGACTAGCGCATCGAGATGGACGGTAACACAGCAGTATATACTGCTGGTATCTGTGTCTCCCGACATGTCACCCTCGGACTTTTGGTTACGTCCTGGTACCGAAGCCCACGCCGACATTGCCAAAGTACCATTGTATTAAACGCCATCCCTTGATCCTTCTGATGGAACATCATATCATGTTTGTTCCTGTTCACTACCAACCTGAGAGATCTATACGGTATGTCCATCGAACTTAATTCCTTTCATCTCGTTTAGTGGTATCAAATCGCAACTTGACCAGGTAAATACACAAAGCAGTCGTCTAATTATTGTTTTTTTTTTCCCTTTTTTTTCGCCTCTAATTTTACCTCATCATGACACCCCTAAAGATCGCCATCGTCGGAGCCGGCGTAGGCGGACCGGCAGCAGCAATCGGCCTCGCGCGTAACGGCCACACCGTGACGCTTTATGAGCGCGCCACCTCGATAGGGGGTGTGGGCTTCGCGTTCCGCATCACGCCCAACTCGGACCGGTGTCTGAAGTTCCTAGGTATCGACCTCTTGGCAGGCGGCGGCGTCGCGAGCGACTGGTCGCGTTTTATGAATTACGAAGGCCGCGTGTTCGCCGAGTTCCAGGAGAACGAGAACCCCGACGAGAAGGGGCTGTCTGCTTTCGCTTCCAGGGTATGTATGTGTATGGATATATGTCTCCTAACTAGCTCGCGAAGGTGACTTTTATTTTATTTTTTATATATGTAAAAGAAAAAGAAAAAAGGATCGAGACTGATTTGCTGCGTGTTAGCTCGGGCTTCAAAAGCAACTCCTCGACGAGGCTTCGAAGCAGGGCGCTCAGATCAAGATGGGCGTCGAGGTGACCTCTGTCGATGCAGCTAGTTGCACGATTAGCTTTGCTGATGGGTCTACGTCCTCTGTAGATCTGATTATCGGTGCAGATGGAGTACACGTGAGTAGAAATAACCCCCATAGCACGACACGCGTTGATGAAGAGAATCTCCACTTCGTTAGTCTTGTATCAGGCCATCTGTTGTCGACAGTAGTGTTTATTTTCCCAGAGCCTCTACAGGAGACAGCTGTCTAAGGGCGACGATTCCGTGCCAAACAATCCGGGACGACCCCATCACCTCGCACGTCGTAGACGACAAGTTTCTTTTGATTGGGTGGAGAGCGGAAGACAGGCTCGTCATAGGCTATGTAGTCGACTACGGTAGACAGTTTAACCTGGTCTGTACTCACCCCGAAGAGCTTTCAAAGAGCGAAACTTCGTCCGGAGATGACGCTGAGAAAGCTTGTGAGAGACACGATTCCCTAGGTAGAATTTCGAACTCTTGACTAATGGGAATACCAGCATACAACCAGAAGATTTCCCTAGATGTCGCCAAGGATATCTACAAGAATTTTGATAAAGTCATCGTCCGGCTGCTTGAGTTAGCTGACCCCGGCGGCTTCCGTGTCTGGAAGCTCATGGACATGGACGACATACCACACTGGAGTAAGAATCGCGTGGTGCTGCTAGGCGATGCATGCCACGCCGTTCTGCCGTACGGGTTTTCGGGAGCGTCCATGGCTATCGAAGACGCGGTCACATTGACAGCGCTGCTTCCATCCGACGTTGAATTGGTCCAAGTTCAAGACCGGCTACAGCTTTTTGAACGCATAAGGAGACCACGCGTGTATAGGGTGAGGGACGAGAGCCGGAAGAGATCTGCCGGGGCAAGGACCATGGCGAGCTTGAAGGCATACAGAGACTTCTTGAATTCTCACGATGCCATCGAGTATGCGCAGCAGGAGTTGAAGAAGCACCAAGAATCGGTATGATCTGAAGTGCTAGTGGCCGCTGAGAGTATAGGACTCCGGTTAAGCCCGAGATGGTTCCGGTCTGGTTACACCCTGTCGGGTTTCTCATGTGCCCAAGCTTCCGATATTATTCGAGCTAATCCCGAGACGCACAGATCGGTAAGGGTGTCTGAGGATGGCTGTATGTTCGTTTGGTATTGGTCAACAGGCATTCACAGCTGGATGATAGGATATCAGGGACATATCGACGTCTAAAAGAGTGTGGAAGAAACCAACAAATGTAACGCTGTGATGATCTCAAACTGTTTACTTGACTTATATGATGCACGATGAAATCAATCACCCATGATGAACTTTTCGATTAAGCTTGAAATAATAAAGCCCTGGAAAGATAAAGATCGCAATTCTGATCGAGTTAAGCAACCTCAGAGCCAAATTCTCGGATTCCTTCAAGTCAGGTTCCCCTGAGTACCTAGGTAGTCAACAAATTCATCCGATCCTAGCCTAAGAAATCATCTTGGTACAGATGACTGAATGATGGATAATTATTTGCGTGCATGTGGCGGAGTGATTCTCATGTTCTAATCTGTACCTGCTTACTCGGTCATGCCTATATACGAATATATATTCAACGGGGCTATAAATATAGACGCAAGTCGAACTCTGCAAAATGCATAAATCGAGGACTTGGCCATAAGTAATACGTCATCATCACGGAGCTCCCTCAAACATCAACAACACGACGACATTCCAACTTCTCTTCTCCCTTCAGCAACGCGGGGTAAAGTCGACGCTGTCAAGATCACCTTCTCAATGATCAACTCGAATTTTTCAGTTCTAGTTTGATAAATCCCTTCAGCAGCCATCGAAACGCATCATTTGTGCTTTCCTGTCCAAAATGGCTGCCCAAGGCTACGTCCAGACATCCCTGATTTGGGTGGCTTATGCCGTCGCAGTGGTGTTAGCCTTCATTGCCGCTGCGATCACCACGTTTATCTGGCAGACCCCTCGCGACCGATCCGCCATCGTTAGTACCGTCGCCATCATCAGTCTGACTGCCCTCCTCGCTACCGTCTTCCTCCTACCTGTCGACATCGCGCTCGTATCGTCGACGACCTCCACGGCCCTCGGCGTCAAGAAGGACTGGGCCACCCCCGGACGCATCCGAAGCATCCTCCTCACGCTCAAGATTGTCTACTATTCCCTCTACAGCTTCGACGCCCTGCTCTGCCTGCTGGTGATCCCGTTCTCGTATTTCTGGTACGAGGAATACGATGAGGTGGAGGAGCAAGAAGGAAACCAGACGTTCGGCAGCCGGCTGTGGGGCGCCTTCAAGTACACCATCGCCTTCGTGCTGCTCGTCGTCATCATCTTCCTCGTCGGCTTCTTCGTGCCGGCCTCGGGCGCGCGCGACGGCGGCAAGCACCTGGACCTCGACTTCTTCAAGCGCCTGCTCGAGCAGAACCACGGCGAGAAGGCGCTGACGTTCGGCGTCGGCCTGCTGATGACGCTGGGCACCCTGCTCTACGTGCTCTACACCGGCGCCGGCCTCGCCCTCTTCCCCGTCTCCTTCATCAAGTCGGCGCCCTCGGTGTCCGGCCCCCAGCTCTCGGAAAACACCGCGTCGCAGCTCGAGCAGAACAGAGAACGCCAGCGCCAGCTGGACATGCGTAACGCCGGCCGCTCCGACGGGATGCCGGCAAAGGACAGACGGGAATTAGAGGCGCTCGCCCGTGAAGAGCGAACACTAGTACGACGAGAGCGGCTCGCCGCGGAGGCGCAGGGCGAGGGCAAGAGCTTCATCGTGCGAGCGTGGTCGAAGATCTGCGCGGTATTCCGGCCGGTCAAGCTAATCGGCGGCATCCTCCTGATCATACTCACGCTGATCGTCTGGGTATCCATGCTTATCACGGGCATCGACAAGGCGGCCAACTCGGTCTGCAAGGAGCACTGCGGGTACATCCTGGCCCACATCAACGTGTTCCAGCCCATCAACTGGATCTTCGTGCAGAGCGCGCGCGCGTTCCCCGTCGACTACGTGCTCATGGCGCTGCTGATCCTGCTCTTCTTCAGCGCGTCTATCTCCGGCGTGGCCGCCATCGGCATCCGCTTCCTCTGGCTGCGCATCTTCCAGATCCGCCGCGGCCGCACGGCCCCCCAAGCCTTGCTTGTCGCGACCGTCATGCTCGCGCTCATGATGCTCGGCGTGAACTACGCGGCCGCCATGATGGTGGCCCCCCAATACGCGAGCTACGGCACCCAGACCTTCTGCGACCTGCCACCGCACCACCCGGACCAGCAGCCCGACTGCAGCGGCGCGCCCGAGGCCATCAAGCCGTGCTCCGAGTGGGTCGACTCGCACTCCCGGTCGCTCCAGGCCTGCACGCCCACCGTCATGTCCACCTTCCTCAACCGCGTCACTCTCAACTGGCCCGTCTTCGGCGCCATCGACTTCTGGGCCCAGTTCGCCTTCCTCGGCGTGTTTCTGATCGTCTTCCTGACCTCGCTCTTCCGCGCCCCGAGGCTCAACCTCAGCGACTTGGACGAAGAGGCCGAGGTCGACGAAGAAGAAGGCTTGCTGGCGAGCACGAGCAGACGCTTCGGCGCGACGTGGCAGGATATCACGGGCCGCGCGAAGCACAATTACGGCACTAACGGCGAAGGGGGGGCCAGCCGGAACGGGTCTGGGTCTGGTGTGTGATTCTAAGTAGCGGATTTTCCTTGCATGACTTTTTGCCGGCGGATGGGAATATTGGAATAGCCGAAATACGAAAGGGGGTTGGCACAGAACGGAAATTTCAGTCGCGGCTAGTTTTCCGCTGTAGGTTTCTCTTAGGTCTGAACACGCAAAAGGGGTTTCCTACGATTGTATCGGCCTCGGCAGCAGGGCGAAGGGGCAACACAAGGGACATATCGGGAGTCTGGGGGTTGGGCTTCTAGGCATACAAGACGGGCACGATGGTATAGGCGTTGTGCTGCAAAAATTGTACTACTGGTCAGGACGTGAATAGGTCAGGGAAAATAACATAAGGGATACCGTCACTTCTCGACCTGGTTGTAAATGCGTGAGTGTCATTTGCGTAGTTCTCAGGTTTGTGGATTGCATGACTATCTGATTCTCTTGTGAGTCCCAAGTTCATCCGATATTGACGATAAACCTAAGTTGTAAACCCGAACGCCAATTAGCTCTAATAGGTGCCTAGTTTACTCTCATATTGCTCAATTGTTGATGAGCACTTCTAGGAATATACTGTATGCAGTTTTATTCTTGTGTATCTGTAGAAACGTAGATTCTTGACTAACGGGTCAGTTGACTCTCTTCTCCCTATTTCCCCCTATTAGGAATATTGGGAAACCGACTATTGGAGCTCGAGTGGTTTCATCTGAGCAACTTTAGTGAACAGTTGGCTTGTCCTACCTTGTGGTGTCGGCAGATGTGTCTAACACGTTGGATGCAAGTATGCCATGTTAGACGCATGTCATCTCTAGTCAGAGTAGGATCGATTCCTTTCTTGCAAGGCATATCCTTCAAAAACCGCCGGGCTGACGAGTTGGCTGATGGCTCTTAGCCAGGGTCCTCACATAGGAAGGTCGTACATGCACCAGAGTGGCTGTGCATCGATCCTTTCAGGAATTTTGCGCGACGACGAGTTCTACAATCAGAAAGTCTGAGCATAGGCTACACTATAACCGGGTATCTAACAGTGCAATCCAATCCCGCGGGATCCAACCAACCTCATTTGTGTGTGTATCGTAAGTGCGCCAATCACAACCCGACCGTCACCAGCCATGTCATCGTCATCACAACCGTATGCTCCTACACGATCTCTATCGTCCCCGTACGAACTTCTCCCACCGATGCCCTCGCTCGTCGTACCCGGCGCTCGGCCCGACGTGCATCTCCCGCCAGCACCTGGCGCAGTAGACGTCGCCGTCGCAGTCGACGCACCGGATCGCGCCGTCCTCGAGGCACACCACGCACCACGTCTTCTGGTCCTCGTCTGTGTACCCCGCGCGCTTGACGAGGCCCGGCGCAGGCCTGTCCGCGGGCGCGAAGCTGGGTGCTGCGGGCAAGCCGAACGCGTCCACGTCTGAGTCCGGCGCCGAGGGGAGCGTGCGGGGCGGGGGCGTCTTGACCTTCAGAGCAGCCATCCGCGAGGTGATGGACGCTGCGAAGTCGGCGTCCTCTTGGGATAGTTCAGCGAGGTCTGATTGGTCCTGGAGATTCAACGGCACGGTGGGTAAGATAAAGGGGTCCTTTTTGGTATAGCTCTGTGCTGCCGTAGACTCATCTGCTGCATGATCTGGACCGCTTGCATCTTTGTTTTGAACTGGGGTGTCTGGCCGAGATTGGTATGGCGGAGACTCATTCGCCTTTTCCCATTCTGCCTCGTCGACGGCTTTGGCGAGGACATTGTCGGCCTCGCGAGTCATATGCTCTCCTTCCGAATCATCATCGCTATTATCTCCATCCCCGTTGTCATCTTCGACTTTGCTGATCTTGGCATCGTCTGAATCCGGGTTGGGACTAGATGCTTTCCCAAGTTCTTCGAGAAGTGCGGTGACTCTGCGATGCTCCTCTTCCTCTGCTGCTACCTCATCGAGCCATTGCTGGTCGGATTCTAGATCCGCCAGAAGCTCTTCAAGTGTCTGGTCATCTGTAAAGAGAAGTGAATCTGCACTATCAATAGCCTCATCTACGGAGACTTGCGGTGCGCCTACACTTGTGCCCGGACTTTTAGGGTTAGGCAGGGGCGGTGACTGAGACGTATCTGGAGATGATGGGGCGAGAGTATCACTATCTTTACGAGCTATCTCCGAAGTTGAAATACGACGAGTACTCTCAGACTGGTTCCGCAGGCTCTTCAACCTTTCCGTGAGAGCATCTTCTCTCGATAGAGGCTTAGCCGGCTCTATGTTAGATGCAGGGACCGACCTGATGACGCTTAGCAATAGCACACTTAAATCGTAGAGAGACAGCCAAGCCGCTAGTGTGTAGAGCAGGCAGACTGATGACTACGAGACTACCTTACTTTGATGGGTCCAAGTTGACAGTGCTGGGTTTGAGAGCATTCAGCCTTTCCAGCAAAGACCGATCCGATCCTGGGACGTCGGTCATGTCGCCAAATAGCCTAGGTCGATCTGAGATAAGACTTATGTAACGATGAGGCGATGAGGTACAAGTGTGTGGCTTGACAAGGCTGGATTATCAGATGGACGCCTGTAGTACGAGAGGCCTCAGCGGCGCCCGAGGCTGCGGTTCTGTAAAACGGATCCGTAAATGGTGATGTCTGGTGGCGGATTTTGGTTTGTTTGCCTATTGCTATTGGGCTTTTTACCCATCAAGTGAAAACATCTGAGTGACCGCGAATACACTTCTAGAACGTGTAGGGTCTGAGGCCGAGCAACTGATTCCCCGCATCGGGAAATATAAGCCACTAACATGTGCTCAAATGGAGAAACTTAAAGACTTGCTAGACTGCTACGTGTTTGCTCAGCCATACAGTATTCCAAAGAGCCATCGGTGATTTATTTGAGATGTACGAAGTAGTGGTGGAGGTGATGTCACGTATTTACACGGGTGGATCGATTCCAAATCCATTTCTAGGTACTTGACGCTAAGCCAAATAAAGTACCCAAGTATCTAAGCGCTACCTCTAACATGAACTTATGATCTTTGACTTATTATTGCTAAGCCTGAAGAACTCGGGGTCTTCCTCAGCGAGGTTATTATCGTAATTGATATTTCTATCTCTTATCAGATGAATTGGTATCCTAATATGCAAAATCGGAGCTCTTTGGTATTGGAGTGTTTCACTAGGTACTCAACAGCTAAATTAATGGCATTTTCAATCTCATCAGCAACACAAACACAGACAAAGGCACAGACGAAGGAATCATCGATGTCATGATGAAAGACTTGGCAGAAACTAAATTCAGGGAAATTGGCCACACGCCACTCACCTAGCCTATTAGGTGCCTTGAGGTAGTTCCATACTGATGACTGAGTCCTATTATTCAAGCGGTGCTCAGCAGTGTAGAACGGTACCGTAAGAAGGAAGTGACAGCGATCCGAATGGTAGCCTCTTGGCAAACTTAGATCACATCACCGCTGCGCCTTTGACGAGTTCAACCATCCCCTGCTACAAATATCACTAGTTCCCCCACCTCGCCTAATCTTCAGCTTTCGCAATTCCGCACGTTCATTGTTCTGCAAGAACTTTCATCAAACGCCGAGATAGCATCCGCTTTACCATCGATATTCCCTGCAAACGCGCCAACCTATCCATGAAGCCCGGCTATTTCGTTCTCGGTTTGACCGCCTTCGGTCAAAGCGCTACCGCAGTCGCGGTTCCCGATGCTGCTGCTAGTGATGTCGCGTTAGATACGCGGTCGCAACAAACAGATTCGCAATACTCAGAGCGATCAGCATCAACAGAAAACGAAGAGTTATGGAAGCGCAAAGGTGGCGGAGGTGGCGGCGGTAGAGGCGGTAGTGGCGGCTCTAGCGGTGGCTCCTCAGGTTCGTCTGGCGGTCGGGGAGGTTCTTCTGGTATTTATACATGCGGTGGATTTTTTTTGGAACTTTGTGAACATTTAACTAACTAACAACAGGAAGTTCAGGCTCCAGTGGCGGTCGAGGATCGTCATCTTCCAATGTCGGCGGCTCGACAACAACAGGCAGCGGTGTGAGGCCTAATTACGGAGGCGGATCCTACTATGGCGGTGGTGCGAGACAACCTTATAAAGCTGGTACACCGAGCGCTAGTGGCATCTTCCCCTATGTGGTGGCCGGTGCCGCAATTGGATATGTAGGCTTTGTAGGCGCGAACTTTGCCTACGGCGCATATGCATATCCCTACACACATCGCTACCCGTACTACAACTCGACGAACCACCAAAACGAGACGAAGCCTGTTACATGTCTGTGCGATTACTACGAGTCGTGCGGTTGCGACGATAACGGCAACCAGACCTACTTCAACGAGATTATTGGAGATGGCAGCTACGCGAACCTGAACAGATCACTTGTTACCGTCGCGGACAACGATACCACAAATGATTCCACTATCTACCTCCTTGGCACGCTTCCCAACGGCACGACTTCGCCAGGAGGCACTGAAGACCCATATAGCGCAGCTGGCAGTCTATATACTCTAGCACGAGCTGCGGGCTGGTTGCCATTCGTCACGACTGCGGTGGCCATTGTATGCCTGACGTAATCGAGGAGATTTTAATTAGGGCTTTGCTGTTGATGGTTTAACTCATATTGTACATACATTTTCGTCCATGATTATTTTCACGGGACGGGATTTATAACTGTCTACGACGGTTGATATACCCATGGCGTTCTGGTTTCGTCTTAGGAAAGGAAGAGATAGGAGATATACAGCATGATTTAAACAAGTGTAAGAAGCACGAGGCTAGGTTTCAAGCCACTGGAAACCCAGGTGGTCTCATGAAATATGGCTATGGGGCCTACACTTAGATGTATCCTTAAATAAATCTTCGTTACTCACAAATGATCTCCCTGTAGTGTTAATGATCTCACCTGTTCAGATAGATGGAAGATATTGTGTTGCTGTCAGTATCTGGTTTGATTAAACCATCGTAAAAGAATAATTGGGTATCATATGCAATGCTAATGCTAGGAAGAGTACAAATAAGGCCATGTGTCAATGCCAATGAAGCTACTGAGATGATGATAGACAAGGGAGTTCCTTATACCTCCTCAACTAACACACTTTTAGCAGCATCCTCCCTCTCCTTGCGCCTCTTGACGCACCAGTCTCCCAGTATCTTCCAGATCCTCTCCTTCTCCTCCGGCCGCACCGTCGCCGCGAGCCCGCTCGTGCTCGTAGCCACGAACACCCTCGAGCCCTCCCAAGGCTCCTCGTCTCCTCCCCCCTCGACCGCGCCCATGCGCTCCCCCTCCTGCCAGCCGTACGCGAACTCCCCCTTCGCGAGGGGCCTCCGGCGGCGGACGCGGAAGACGCTCTCCCAGATGCTCTTGCCGACGATGCAGGCGACCTCGGGCTTCCAGCGGCGGCACTTGGCCTCGAGGGCGGCGACGCCGGCGTCCATCTCGGCGCGGCTGAGCTCGGCGCCGCTGCGCGACGGCCGCGCCACGATGTTCGTGTGGCCCACCGCGTACCGCGCCGGCATCGTCCGGTCCTCGGCCGCCCGGCAGCGCACGGGCGTGATGCCCGACGAGTGCAGCAGCTTCCAGTACAGGTTCGACGGGTGCGCGTACGCGTGGCCCGTCCGCGCCGTCTGCAGCCCCGGGTTCAGGCCGATGGTCAGGATGAGCAGGTCGGGCGCGACCGCGTCCGGGAGCGTGGGCAGGTGCGCGTATGTGGACGGCGGCGCGTAGGCGGAGGAGGAGGGGCGGGCGCGCTTTTTGGGCGATCCGGCGGGTGTGCCCCTTTTGCCCCTGGGTTTCTTGCTAGGCGCATCGCTATCTGCTTCCGAGGCTTCTGGTTGCGCTTTGCGCTTCTTGGATTTAGACGGTGATCCGAGTGGGGTAGAAGCGGCTAGCTGAGGTGTTGACAGCCTTTGGCTTCGCCGTGGACTCGGGGATGATGCATCTTGGTTTGCTCCGGTGAACATGAAGTTCTTCAGTTGGAGACGGCCTGAGAAACTGGACTCCTTGGGCACGTCGTCCGCTAATATGACTCGTTCCTCTTCATCCATCGCCACCAGGACGATGCTTATTTTGAATAAGCGTGACGAATGCTTTTTGGTTTTAAATGAGTGGACAGTCACAATACAAATTGCAGCGTTGGTGCTGTGATGCTCGACTTGGGATTCTTCTACACTTTTCGTAAGAGGTTGATGCTACGACTAGGTACTGCCAGGGAGTGGATGTATGCTGTCGGGCCCTATTCGTTGCCACTCAAGTGGGTCGCCCGCATAACTGGGGCTGCTCCAGGGTTTAATGGAATTACCCGTTTACCGGCTGATAGGGCACTCCCTGCACCTCGTACCTTGGAACCAGATCTCTTCGTATTCACCTCTCATCAGCACTGCCTCATCATACCTTCTTCTCCCCCCATCTAAGAATTCATTCATGATTGTAGACAGCCAATGAGCGGGATAGTTTAAGAATTCGTGTTAATTTTAATCCCTACTCGTGTTGAGTGCCGGAACAATGGACGAGTCAGAAATATACACATGGGCATGGATATAGGTTGCAATCGCAGGAACCGTCAAACGGTAACGATCCAGAGCTGCAATGCAGCAATGCAAAGACGTGCAGATCGGGTGTGAAGAGCAAGGTACCGCTGCTAATGTCTGGAGAGTCAATTTACGATTCAAAATATTACGCATCGACGTGAACATTTTTGTAGGCAAAATTCAAGTTGGAATTTGAATTTAATATCCTTAAATACCGTCCATCCATCACGCAACTTATAGGTGATACACACGAGGCACTACATACAAAGTTTGTCCTAGAACGAAGTAACGAATAGGATGCTTCAGCTTCACCGCATGGCTAGTCGAAGCGGTGAGATGCTATCCTAGCAGCCCTAGCCAACCAACCATCACCCAGAACTTGGCTTGTGAGACGGCGGAAGAAAACAGGAGCATCCTGGCAATAAGGGTACATCTCCATATCTCCATGCTTCAATTCCAACGTCAACGTCTAAAATAGAGGGGCAATGCAAAGCTGAAGCTAGCCTAGACCCCACATGACTAGGGGGGAGCTGCAGGATCCCTTGTCCCTTATCCCCTTATCCCCTCAGCCCCTCCAGCTTCTCGTCATTCTATTTCTAGCTCCTGTTCGCTTCAACAGTCTCTCCTTTAACTTGTAATATATATTTTACAAGGTCGGCACTATCATATAACGCAAGGCTTGTTGTTCAACTCAATCCAAAGCTGCAATTCCTTCTTCTCGCTCCCGCAGTTGATCTTGTAGATTTCCGAATCTCTACTCTTTTTAGTTCACGTAAACAACATGCCCGGTTTCACATCTGCGGAGGTACAGAACCTCAAGGCCTCATACGAGAAGGCCGGCCAAGGCCACGTATTCACTTACTACGATTCCCTCAGCGAGCCCGAACAGAAGGCTTTCGTCGAACAACTCCAAAAAATAGACCCTGCTAGAGTTCACAAGCTACGAGACCTCGCCTTGAACCCGCCGAAAGAAGAGGGACAGGCTGTCGTCGAGCCTCTCCCCGACTCTGCGACCGCTAGCATTATCGATTCGAAGCCTGAGGACATACAGAGATGGTACGATCTTGGACTGGAGCTTATTGGGAAAGGCGAAGTTGCTGTGGTCCTCCTAGCTGGTGGCCAAGGCACTCGCTTGGGAAGCAAAGCTCCAAAGGGATGTTTCGACATCAAGCTTCCTTCCCATAAGTCTCTCTTCCAGATTCAAGCCGAGCGAATCTTGAAAGTCCAGGAGCTGGCTGCGAAACAAGCCGCCGATCCCAGCAAGGCCGTGATCCCATGGTTTATCATGACCAGCGGCCCCACGCGCGGACCGACTGAGAAGTTCTTCAAGAAGGAAAAGCTAGATGAGCTGAGCGAAGAGGAGAACGCTAGTCGGGCTAAGGGTGTACCGTACTTCGGTTTGGAGCCAAAGAATGTGACCATCTTTGAGCAGGGCGTGCTGCCTTGCATTACGAACGATGGGAAATTTATGCTTGCGAGCAAGGGAAAGCTTGCAGTGGCCCCGGATGGTAACGGCGGTTTATACAAGGCCCTACAGGACGAGGGTGTTCTTGAGAAGATGCGCCCGAATATCAAGCACATTCACGCTTACTGCGTCGACAACTGCCTAGCTAAGGTCGCTGATCCAGTCTTCATTGGTTTCGCCGCCGAGCAGAAAGTCAAGATCGCGACTAAGGTCGTGAGGAAGCGTGATGCCAAGGAATCAGTCGGCCTAATTCTCCAGAAGAATGGTAAGCCGGACGTGGTGGAATACTCGGAAATCGACGACGCCACCTGTCAAGCAGCAGATCCCAAGCAACCCAACCTCCTCAAGTTCCGCGCCGCCAACATTGTCAACCACTATTACTCGTTCGAGTATCTAGACAGCATGGGAGACGCTGTGAACAGCCTACCGCCGCACATCGCCAAGAAGAAGATTCCGTTCTTCGACACTGAAAAAGGCGAAGCTGTAAATCCTACGTCGCCGAACGGTATCAAGCTCGAACAGTTTGTGTTCGATAACTTCAAGTGGCTGAACCTGAACGAGTTCGCCTGCTTCGAGGTCAAGCGCGAGGAGGAATTCTCCCCGCTAAAGAACGCCGACCCAGCTCAGAAGGCTGACGGATCGTTCGAAAAACAACCCGAAGACAGCCCTACGACCAGCCGTAGACACATAAAGGAGCAGGGACTGCGATGGGTGGAAGCCGTCGGCGCGACCGTCAAGAACGGCGATGCCGACAAGGGCCTTGAAGTCTCCCCGCTCACGAGCTACGTAAGTTTACATGCATCTTCCAGACCTGTAATATAACTAATTGGGACGCGCAGGGTGGCGAGGGCCTAGAAGGCTTCAAGGGGCAGACGATCGATAAGCTCACGATTTAGATCAACGGATGGTATTCGGATAGATAAAAAAAAAGCGTGATTGAATTTGGGACTACTGAAAAAGGCACAATGCTAATTATTTGGTCTACCCAGCTGTGAAGACTGCCACTCATGTATGCGTACATGTAGGTAGGTATACCTACCTTTTTATGTAGGTACCTATGGCTAGACGGGTGGTAGGGATTTGAATAAATGAATCAAACCAACCATTCATAACCACTTTGTTCTAAAATATCTAGTACTTACTGCCTAGGTACCTAGGCACCTAAAGTATATGACGAACGGGCTAAGTGCTTACTGATATCTCGATTGGGCCTCCAACTACATCATACCTCCTTCTCATCTAAATCCTCTAAAGCTAGCTTAGTCAAGAAAGCATCCACAGATCTTGCTCAACCGGTGTTGAATATGCCTACTTACCTACCTTTTCAGGCTCATATAACAGTATGGAACATCTGACCGGGAACGATGTCAGCACCTCCACAGGCAAAAACAGCTCTACCAGCCGACGCTACGAAACTATCTGACGCTAACTTGGATAGAGAAACTGGACATCATATTCACCAGCTACTACTGAATGCGAACGTTTGAACAGAACAACTTAGCCAAGTAAACTTGGCAAGGTATGAGTTCATCCCCGTTCATTCGAGTATGCGTTGCCCATAGCTCCCGGAGAACCTTTCGGCCACGTGGAAACACCGCTCTCCGGGAGTAGGGGCTGAGCAACGAAATTCCTCGTTCCTGGCCGAGAATCTAGGGATGGAGCGTCGCCGGAAACTACGGGAAAAACCCATAGTGCCGATCTAGAGGATTCCGTCCTATCTTTGATACAGACAGTATACATCCAACTTTCGTCGGCTTGCGCACAATCCCTAATAAGCTTGGTGTTGGGTGCTATGTTTTGTATAATTGCATTATGCCCACGACGCTTTGTACGAGCCCGAAGAAGACGGTAAAGAACACGGCTATCCAGACTGCGTACCACTGGGTCGCATCCCTTCTGTCATGCCACCATTGCCCGAAAGAATGCGGCTGCGAGTCATCGAATGCTTCTTTCAGAGTGACGAGGCGATCTCTCCAGTAATTGTACTTATCAACACGTCTCGGCGGGGGGCTGATCGTGAGCACAGCGAAGTCCAGTTCTTCCTCACAGTCCTTCTTCTTGTACCACTTCTGTACTTGCCGATTGCCCTTGGGAAAGAGTAGTGCAAGGGTCTCCAGCGTCTCCTCGATGAATCCGTCAGGGAAGACCGATGACCTGCCATGTCAGTTTTGGACTGAGAGAGAGAACGTTCGAAGCTAGAGAACTCACCTTATATGGCTCTGCAAGAAGGCAGCGTGGTGAAAGACAAAAACCGTTCTGATGTCTTCCCGCAGCAGGAGATGGTCGTGCAAATTGGTCGTGAGCTGGACCTTGAGCCCTGCAATGCGCTCGACATTGCAGACATGAAAGCTACTCTCCAGCTTTACCCCCAGGCACGGAATTACCGGGCAAGCATTGAAAAGACCCAGTCTCTTGAGGAAATCGGCCAACGTCCCTGTCGTCCACGTGACGTTGCGCCGGCCAGTATATACATTGTCAAAGACACCAACGTCCATCATGATCAGTAGACGCAAAGCGAGATCAACAGCGTTTTGCAATCGTTGTGACGGCACCGGCATGCTACATTTCCCCATCAGTTTTGCCATAATGTCTTCGTGCGAGGCCTGGCCGCGAATGTCTGTGATGATGTCCACAAGGTCAGCGTTGGTTTGTAGCGGGAAGGCTGTGCCGTCCATCATTGCGATCGAAGTCACTTGTCTGCACTGTCGATGGTAGTACCAAAAGTACGCCTGCAGAAGGTTACAATGATCTGCGTTAAACACCCCCTGCGCAATGCGACTCTGCGCACTTGGGCTAGCAGGGTACTCTCTTAATTCGAAAGATGTCGGATTCATTGCTGTAGGTAGGGCTGGCAAGGGTGAAGAATTTGAAAAGATGATATTATCAAAAAGTAAATCAGCAGGCTAGGTGTTTTTGAAAAGGGGAGAAAGGGACGTGAATTGAGAAACACGTCGTAACCGTGCCACGTCTTAGCTATAGAGACGAGAAGGCTCCTGAGCCATACGATGGAGGAGAATATGCAGGCTGTGCCTGGGTCGAAGCAAGCAATAAGCCACGGCGGATATGGGAGACTGATCTACGAATAGGAGATACGGCGGGCTCAGCTGGCCGGCGCTACGGCGCCTATATTGAGATTTCTACCCTAATAGCCAGTTCCAAGCTAAGAGGCACAAAGTCGCCAGGCAGTGCTGACAAGGCAGAGACCAAGGCTTCTTGCTGGCCTAGCCGACAGTTGCTCCAGCGAGGCTCAGACGCCTCCAATCTTTGATAAGCTCCCCGACCACCGTCCTCGCCCCTCGATCCAGAACCTCAAAATTCTTTGAATACGTACATCCGTCGTGATTGAGGATTTTCAATAACGACGGCAGCCAATATAGAGCATGATCCACTGCGGCGACAATGCCCTTGCGGACACTTATTCAGTTGAGGAGGCCAATCTGGCCCGATCCTGAAAATTCAATAGGAAAAGAATTCGGCGAAATACCAAAAACGAAGCTCTCGTACTGGGAGGCGACAGGTCCGGCGAAGACGGCTTATCAAAAGCTATTGCCGGAAGTACTCAACGTGCTTGCTGAAAAGCAAGGACCAATTCCGAACTCAGACTTCGTCTGGTTCTCTCTTTACATGGTAGGGCCATCTTCATCCACGGCTGCCCCTTTCATCATGTTCGCAAGCGACCAGAGGTCCCAGCGGAGGAAGGCGATGAACTATGTCAAGAATAGCAAGATTCTTGAGGCATACCCCGGCATGCAGGTTGGCGAGTGGGCCGAGGCGCCTCACATAGGGAGACAAGAACAAAAGGGGTCCTCGAGAGTGTGGACAGACAGAGAACTGGAGACTGCCCACAACATTACGACTCCTCACAGCATTACGGCTGATTCTTTCGTCTCTGCCGGATCTCAGGTTTCCGCCATACTCAGCTTTCATTACCCCAATCGCACTGTCAAAGCAACTGCCAGTGTCGAGATTGATATCGATAATATAGGCTACTATATCGTGCCGTCACACGTTCTTCTGCCTCCTCGTCCAACTATAGCAACGAAGGCTGAAGCTCCAGGAGACTTAGATAATGAGGGGTTTGACTTTGGCAACTTCATGGAAGATCAATATCTGAGTGAAGACGATTATCTCAGTACAAGCTTAGGCAGCATATCATCAAGCAGCTCTGGCAAATCTAACTCTGAAGAACAGTCATCAAACTGTGACTTCACCGAATCTCCTGTCGACTTCGGGTCGGTGTCGTCTAAGACCATCGCCCAGCCCACACCGGCGCTGCACCGTCCTAACCAAGCAGAAAGCAACCCAGACGGAGACGAGACTGGCACCAATTGTCTGGTAGTCTCTATCGACCTTGACTATGCATTATTCCGTGTAACAGACAACGACACAAAGGCCTCATCAATTCGTCTTCCCGAGTTGCCGTCAATCTCAGAGAGTTTAGCAGAACCCGATGAGAATGGAACACAAGTGCAAGTCCTAACCGTACATGGCCTCCTCAAGGGACGCCTCTCTCGAACCCGAACTCACGTCCGCCTACCGAACAGCTCTTCTTACCAGGAAGTATACGTTGCCTATCTCAACTCACCCGTGCTTGCTGGCGACTGCGGAGCAATGGTGTATGCTGTTCCAGGTGGACAAGTTTTTGGGCACATCATTACCGGGAGTGCTAGTTCGACAGGGCAGACAGCCTTCGTGATGCCGTTAAAACACGTTCATGAAGACATCTTCCGACAGCTAAATATAGTACACCGCACTAAGACTCGTCGAACAGCCAATGCGAGTCCCATATCAAAGACTGATCGCATTGATGTTTCAAGTGACAGTGACGCTGGACGTGGTCTTTACTCTCTCCCTGCTGACGACAGTAGCATTGGAACCTTCAATGTAGGCATGGGAAATAACAACCACCGGTCAGCGTTACCCAATCTGGAATATCCCATAGGATATTCTATGTCGTCTCCTCTATTTCCGTCTCCGACACTCAGTCCCCGCATGAGGTACACGAACCCGGGAGGGATGGGGACTCAGCACCATGAGACCCAGGGAGGTTCTCACATCCCCCCACTGCAGGCCATGACGACGAATGGTCAACTAGTCCTACGGGACACGAAATTTCCCATAAAGATTGATATCCATGGGACCATCGACAAAGGTTTCTTCCGATCCGAGGGAGATTGGACGTGCTACAGACGAAACTACTTCTCCTGCGTGTGCGCCTTTAGCCTATCGCCGTACTACCCGAACGCCGTGATGCAGTACGTCCCTAATGGATCTCTCGAATCTTACCAAGTGTTCGGTTTCTCCATGTCTATCTCAGCCGTCGTATCCGGCTCGGAGTCGCGCTCGATCGGGTTATTGCAGCACACACCCCAGAAAGACAAGGGGCCAGTCCAGAGGCCTGAAAAGGTACGGCTTACCCCTAAACCGTCGACGCGACCATCGACAGAGCCACCGCACTCCCCCACCGTATACAAAGAGTATGATGCCATGGCCAGCGGAGCAACGGAAATATACGTGGAACATTCATATCCAATGGAACACGCATTCGAGAGAATTCAATTCACGCAAGCCACTGCCAACAACGGAAAAAGGTGGGCGGCCCGGCAATATTATCATCTGGTTGTAGAGCTTTACGCAGACATAGGTGGTCAGACTCCAGATCGGTGGCTGAAAGTTGCGGAGCGCAAATCGGCAAAATTGACTGTTCGCGGTCGCTCACCTGGACATTATCAGATGGAACGACGAGGAAGTACGAGTAGCTATTCGGGAAGTCAAGTACTAGGTTCAGAATACGGGACGGAGAGCTCGTCTGTTTTTGACGGCGCGTAAGAGACAGGAACATACGATCGCCGACCAGGATACTACGGACGCACGCGTGCATTATAATTGGCGAGTGTAGCTTAGGTAGGTAGGGTAAGTAGCAATTGCCCTAGTACCCTGACATAATGTCCTTTTCTTGACCAGATATTGGTAAGGGTTACCTTGGGGACATGGTTACTAGCCCTGGTTGTTATGTCAAATTCGTAAGTCCTATAGCAATCGTCTCAACTAAATATGATAACCATTAGGATGTGATTCCTCTAAGGGTCATAATGTCAATTTTGTAATGGTGGTGGCAATCTTGTCGAATAACAGAAAGGCATCTAAAACTTGTATTTTCACTAATCTGTAGTCACTAGAAGGGGCTTTCCAACCTTCCTCGCTTCTTCGTTTAGCGCGTCAATCTCGGCCTGCACGAGCGGGATGCCCATCTTCTTCCTTTCTTCCTCCGTCAGCTGCTCGATCTCGCCGGGATAGTAGATGCGCTCGACGCCGGCGGCCTTGTCCGAGCCCACGACGCGCTGGTAGAGGAAATCCATCCGCTCCCGAAACTCGTCTAGACTCATAAACAGGTCGGGCTTGATGGCCACGAGGAAGTGGCCCACGTCGGATTCCTTGCTCGGGTCGTAAGGGCCCGTGACGCCACCCGCAAATGCAGAACCTGGCAATGTTCCTTGGTTAAAAAATACGATGTACACATGTTAATGGACATTGTAATAAGAATAATAAGAATTCTCACCCGATAAGACCCCGGAGAACACATCCATCATGATAGCCAGGGCCGATCCCTTGGGCCCGCCCATGGGCAGCATGACACCCTCGAGAGCGGCGGCCGGGTCGTCCGTGGGGCGGCCCTCGGCATCCAGGGCCCAGTCGAGGGGGATCTTCTCGCCTCTCCTCTTCGCCTTGTAAATCTTGCCGCGGGCGGCGACGGACGGCGCCATGTCCAGGATAAAAGGCACCTCCTTGCCGCCGGGTGCGCCGCAGGCCAGGGGCGAGACGCCGAGGAGCTTGGAGCGGCCGCCAAAGACGGGCAGCGCGGGGCTCGAGTTGGTGAAGACCAAGCTCATCATGCCGGCGTCGACGGCCTGCCTCACGAGCCACGCGCTCATGCCCCAGTGGTTGGAGCGGCGGACGCTCGCCATGCCGATCCCGAACTCGCGCGCCATGTCGCACGCGGCCCGCATCGCCGCCTCCCCCGCCAGGAACCCGAACCCGTTCCGCGCGTCCACCTGCGCCACGACCGGCGTGACCTTGGTCACGACCGGCGAGGCCCCGGCGTCGAGGACGCCCGCGCGCACCCGCGCCATGTACGACGGGATGCGGTTCACGCCGTGCGTGTCGACGCCCCGCAGGTCCGCCGCCACTAGGCACCGCGCGACGACGGCCGCGTTGTCGGCCGGCACGCCGTTCCCGGCTAGGACGTTCTCGACGAATTTCCGCGCCTCGGCGGCGGAGACGTGGTGCTTGGCATCGGAAGCCGGCTGCGACGTGGAGGCTTCGGCCATTTTATTTAGTACGTTGCGTTGCAGTATACAATGTGGGAATATGTCTGTCTTGTGACCAGGTTTCTAAAGCCGGAAAGATTATTGGTGGCGATTTTTGCAACTTTGTCGACGTCGCTGACTTATATGCAAAGTCCCGGGAAACTTATACCGAGATTGTCCGACCTCGGTCCCCGGTCCGGCGTGGAGAAGGAACTCGGGGAATTCCCGAGAACAACGTGAGTTGAAAAAAAGGAGCTTCAACTTAATTTTAATAATTATTTCTTAATTTAGGTATATTGTATGGTAGGGTCTGGTTTAACGCACCACGATGTTATGGTTTATGCAGCACGTCGTGGTCATATATTACTTATATTCATCTGTTAACATACAGGTTGGATTTGGTTTCGTCTCGAAAACATTTGAGTCGTTAGATGTGTTTTGGAAAGTGGCCGCCTAGTCCCAAAAATTCCGTGGAATAATTCTCGGAGACTTTGTGTACTTCTAGACGGCAACATTGTTCAAGTCCTCAAGTATAAATATGACTGACAGTTCATCCACAATGGAGTTTACGAGTCGCATTCCATTTCTCTACAGTATTAAGCCACAATCGAAAAGTCTTCCAATTTTATTATAAATAATGTTGCAATTAGAGCTTTTCGGTCTCCCATGGGGAGTCTAACCTGGCCGCATACTCATCTATCTCCACGAAAAGGGGCTTCTTCACTCCGATCTCATCAAGATCACGCCCGTGACCATTTCTCCCAGCCTCGAGATGATAGCTCCCGGGAATATTGTTTCTATTCCCCCCTTTTCTATTCTAGAGCGTCGATAACAATGGTGGGTGCCATTAAATGTGCTCAATGGCGCGAGTGATTGGATAGGAAAGGCTACTGATATATAAACCTCGACTTCTCCTCAATTTCCCATTTTTCCCGGAGGATTGTAGGAACTTTCCTGGTTTCAAGAATTTCAAAAGATAAGACCATCTGACTGATAGGGTCCAAAGTGTGCCTGGCGGATATTAAAACATTCGTATGTCCTCCTGGGATGGAGATAACAACCGACCTAGATCTCGAAATGTTGTTTGATGCCAAGTATCTTAACATCTGCCAATTCGAGCAAGTCTGTTTGCCAAGTTTATCTCTTATATCGTCTAGCACGCTGTGAAAGGGCTCATCATGAACCAGACTATATTGCATAGAGATCCCCGACCACCAAGATGCAATAATGAACGTACACTCAGCCTTGAATTCGGAGCTGACATCCAGACTTAGGGAGAGTGTACAGGGATCTGAGCCAAGAGGCTCAGGGGTAAAGAACAGTTGGTCTTCGACATCGTATCGGCTCTTCGGCTCAACACTCTCGTATTTGATTCTCATTTCGGGCGGAAGCCTGAATTGAAGAAACAAAGGTCGCATTTCCGCTATGGAGGATCCCTTATAAGGTAGAGGAAACTCCATTGGACAGTATATCTCTTGAGGGGCTGCATACCGCCTTCGATCCGAGCATTCTATAAGAGTAGACGGGTCCTCTCTCACGAATTGGTCGATGTCGAACTTCCTGAGTAGTATTCCAAGACGACTCGAAGCCGGAGACCAGTTGTGTAATGGCAAGACATAGCGTTCTCCCCGTTTCCCTGGGACTGGTCCTATAAACATCGCAACCTGGCTTTTTATTCCCTTGTTGGTAACTGAAAACTCAGGTGAACGACCAGAGGGGTTCACTGCAGCCATAGAGAAAGCGGCAGGTGACTCAGCTAATATACCACTATAAACACGCTCGTCCGGCCCTTGGGAGGGATTTATAGTTTTTGGTATCGTCCAAGCAAATATGCTCAAGTCGGGCGTGGACTTGATGATTTCCTCTTGCAATCTTCGGAATGCCTTCTCCTCTTCTCCATATAGCAACGGCATGTTCACGCCGAAAATCCCGAGCAAGCAGTAGGCAGTATCTTCAATTCGAGTAGTTTCCCTGTTCCACAATTAGGGGTTAGTTCTTGCTATAGAATATTAAAGAGTAGAATTTAGGATACTAACCTGCGCGCAGCCCAAGACATCTTATGAGCAACAAGCACAGACTTCAGAGGCTGCTTGTGTAGTAAAATCTTCTCGCCGATGCCTGTGATCTTCTCAAGCTCGCGGACAAGGCGTTGTTTGGAACCTATATTATTCCAGTCTTGATCGAAGAAGTCGATATTCTCTGGTGCGACGAGTTCCTGCAGCGTCCACCCACGAGTATTCCAGCGACATCGTCGTAGGGCGGTATTTAACGGCGCAGATGCGGGAAGGTCTGAGAGATAGACGTAACATATTTCTGCCCGTTCATACCACCGATACATAGAATTGATAGCTTCAGTCAGTTCGGCGCCGCTGGACTTGTCGATACAGCACGTGTCGACCCACGCGTAGGGGATCCCGGCCTGAGACGCCATTTGGCAAGTCTTACATATTTTTCGGTATCCCTTCTTTCTCATGTGATCCGAATTGCTCATGTCCTTGAAAGACACTTCCTCCTCCTCCCAAGTATGAGAAAGGATTGCATACTTGGGTATATTCCTCCCCAGAAACTCTTCAACCCAACCGGTGCTTGTATTGATGAGCCTCATGTTGATGGGTTCGATGGATTCGGATCGCGATATCTTCGTAATGGATGATGGGTTTAAATGCCTTCAGGACGAGGAATCGGCGACAACCTAACGTTTGAGCTATCATTTGTCTCAAAATGCCCCTTCCTACTTTCCCCGCCCACTATATTGTTACACGGTAAGCCTCCCACGTGATATTCTTGAATCCTTACGAGGCTGGATCCGCGCTTCTACTGAAGTCACCTGTTATACGAACCCGAGATATGGCTTGACTACCTATCTCTTAGCATATGAGACAAAAGGGTTGGGAGATATATCCACTCATATTTGCAAAGAAAGCGCCTAGGTAGGCATGTTCAACACAGGTTGAGCAAGGTCTTTAGAGAACCGAGATGAACAGGAGATATAATATAACTGGAGGCATAGAAATATGTAAAGGGTCAAATTCTCCAAATATCTAAAAGCACTTAGATATCTCGCTCGTCATACATTTACCTAGGAGGTAGGTACTAGGCATTCTAGAACAAAGTGGTTATCCATGGTTAGTTTGAACCATGTATTCAAATGCCTATCTCCCGTCCAGTCTTAGGTAAATATACCTATATGAAGTAGGTATATTAGGGCACTTGCCATATCACGTACGCAGGAAGGTGTCCTAGAAAGCCCTTTATACTAAAATAGTAAGCACATGACCATAATCCAGAGTATCTTGTAGTGTAATGGTGAAATATGTGACCTCGTAGTCGTAAGTTGTCGATCCGATCATCCCATAGGGTGGCCATGTCAGTCCTAACGGTTAATCAGCTTGGTCATCTATATCTGGGTGATTATTTTGATATTATATTTACCCCTGATATGGTTGTGATGAACATGTTAAAAACCATCCCCTATATAATGTATGTTATATCGAATTCCGAGGCGTGCACAAACGAAAAGGGAAACTAGATTTAACCAAAGTACCGCCGTCTAAGACCGTCCATCTCCAATTCGTGGCACATTGGCTCCATGAATTTATTCACTTCATCCTGCCAGAATGGGTTGTACGGGTTGACATTCCACGCACAAATATATTCCCAGTAAGATGGATACCATCCAGCAGTTTCCCAATCAACGATGCTGACGACATCGTCACCTCTCACCAGAATATTGAAGCTACTGAGATCGCCGTGCGTAAGAGCGGGGGGAGGAAATTGTTGTTTGTGGAAGGTAAAGACGTCGATGAGGCCGGGGTGGGACCGAAGATCAGCATTTACATCTAGACCAACATCTAGACTGATACCATTCCGCAGCTCCTGATGAAAGTCTTCTTGTGTGGCAAATGGTCCCCAGAATGATTTGCCGGGTAATCGTGCGTCAAAGACAGGCCCTCCCAGGATATTTGCAACGCCTGTGCCTTCCGGGGGGCTGACATTCCGGAGGTCCTGACCTAGGTCCTTCAGTTGTGCGAGGATTTTCCGTTTGGATTCTTCTGGGCGGCGAACCCAACCAAATGCTGCAGACTCGCCAGAAATCCTCTCCATGACAATGTAGGATCGTCCCTTATGAACGAAGGCGCAAAACACCTTGGGGACTGGAATAGAAGTGTGCTGTGCAATGAACTGCATCGTGTGTGCCTCGACTAGGCTCCCGAAGGGACTCGTTTTGATGCAAAATTTGGAGAGAAATAAGACGCCATGCTTCCACCAGAACCGGCTTATGTACCTGTGGCTCAAGATCTTGACGGCCCATAGTGTTAGCGCTCGGCTCCAGAATTTGTCATTTATTGGTTTGCTTATTGATTTATCCGTCGGGTTTTCCATTGACTTGTCCATTGTGTACAAGTAAAAACATCAAGGGAAAGGTATAGGATTCATAGACGAAAGTTGGCAAAAGTGGTAGATAAAAACGATGTTATTTTTGTGAAGAATCACCGTTAAATCTAAAAACCATCTTACGTAATCCAACCAGCAGTACCTCCTATCTACCACACCTTGTGCTCGCAAAACAGCCACGTTACGTACCCAAGTTTCCTACCACAAATAACATGGATAAAACATTTAACCGCTCGACTCGTTCGACTCAGCCCGAAGAAAATCGAAATCGGCCCCCTGATCGGCCTGGTTGACAGACCTCATGTACAAGCCCCTGTACCCCCTCATCTTCTCCCTCGCCTTCCACGGATGCCCCTCCCCCCCCTCGGCGCGTCTAGCCTCCTGCCTCCCCCGGATCTCCTCGTCGCCAACCTCGACCCGCAGCACGCGCGCGCCCACGTCGCAGGTGATAACATCGCCGTCCCTGACAACCCCCAAGGCCGACGCCGGGTCCGCCGCCTCGGGCGACACGTGCAGCACGATGGTGCCGCCGGCCGTGCCGCTCATGCGTCCGTCGGATACGCGCAGCATATCCGTAACGCCGCGCGCGGCCAGCTTCCGCGGGATCGGTATCAGTCCGGCCTCCGGCATCCCGGGGTTGCCCACGGGGCCGATGTTCTGCAGCACCAGCACGCAGTCCCCGTCGACATCCAGGTCTTCGTCGTCGATGCGCCGCGCCATGTCTTCGGAGCCCGTGAACACCACGGCGCGCCCCGAATGTTTGAGTAGTCGTCGGTCCTTCGACGCGCTGGCTTTCATGACGGCGCCGCCGGGCGCTAGGTTCCCGCGCAGCACGACGAGCGAGGAGGCCGGGTAGAGCGGCGCGGCGAGCGGCTGGATGCAGGACAGCGAGCGGGGGACGGGGATCAGGCGCTCGGCGTCGAGGGCCTCGCCGAGGGTGCGGCCGGTGACGGTCAGGGCGTCGAGGCACAGGAGCGGGCGTAACTCGTGCAGGAGCGCGGCCATGCCGCCCGAGTTGTGGAAGTCGGTCATGTAGTTGGCGCCGCTGGGCTTGAGGTCTACGAGCAAAGGCGTGCGGCGGCCGATCTCGTCGAAGGTGTCCAGCGTGACGCTGCCGGCGATTTTGGGGTGCCGGTTCGCGATCGCTAGGAGATGTACTACGGCGTTGGTCGAGCCGCCGATGGCCTGCAGTACCGTGATGGCGTTGAGGAACGACTCCCGCGTAAGCAGAGACTGGGGCTTGAGTTTTTCGCCGGCTGCGATGATTTTCACGGCGTTGGCTCCTGTCTCTTCGGCGATTCGTAGTCGAGCCGACGATACGGCGGGTGCTGTTGCTCCTTTGAAGGGCATAAGGCCTAGTGCAACTAGAATACATGCCACTATAGGACAATGTCAGCAACATTTTTCTAGACTACCTGAATCCATGATGATTCCTGCAACGAGTTCTGCTTCGTATACCGTGACTTTCCAGTAGGCTTCCAGAGATAATCCACACTTCAAAGACAAGGCAAGAAAATGGGGTAATCTCACTTGTGCTCGCAGTGCCCATCACACCACATGTGCCGGCCTGTATATCACCCATCCTTAGCATCCATATCACCATATCTCCTTGACAGTTTCCAAATACTTACCGTCGGGGCTAGTTCATCATTCAGGGCAGCAATCTCCTCTATATCAATGACTCCTGCTCTATAATTCGCCCAGTTATTCCGACAATCGGTGCACGCCCCAATCCTCACGCCCCTGTGGCTGCCGGGCATCATCGGGCCCGTGACGAGGTGCAGGATGGGCTTATTAGCCGATATCCCGCCCATGAGCTGCGCCGGCGTCGTCTTATCGCAACCTGTTCGATTCGCGCTCGCATTAGCAACCCAAATCCAGACCTAAACCGTTCATCTCACCCAGCAGCCGTCGCAGCCTCGACCCCCAACACCTAACTGGGCAAGTACCTACCTCCAACCAGCACAACCGCGTCCACCGGCTGCGCCCGGATCATCTCCTCGGTGTCCATGCTCATGAGGTTCCGGAGGAACATGCTCGTGGGGCTGGCGAAGGACTCGTGCAGGCTGATGGTGGGGAACGCGACGGGGATCCCGCCGGCGAGCAGCACGCCGCGCGACGCCGCGTCGACGAGCTGCGCCGCGTTGCCGTGGCACGGGTTGAACCCCGACCGCGTGTCCGCCACCCCCACCACCGGCCGCCCCAGCGCCTCCTCCGTGTACCCCAGCGCCTTGATGAAGGCCTTGCGCAGGAACAGCGAGAAGTGCGCGTCCCCGTACGACGTCAGTCCCTGCCGCATCCCCCGGCTCGTGTCGATCCCCCGTGCTAGGTCGTAGTCCCCGCTGATCCCGGTCCCGCTCTGGGCCGAGGCTTCCTCCCGGGGCTTGCTGCCGGCGTCGCCGGCGTCTGGAGCGGACGTTGACATCGTGATCGATATGTCCTCCTAGGTATGTGATGATAAATATCTAGATGGTCGGTTTTCTGTTACTCCCGCAGATTGACGATATCCGTCCAATTTTCAACTGCTCGTCCACTATTGGATGGATGGTAGGCGATGCGGGACCCCGAGTTGGGGTATCGCGTTAAGTAGTCCCGATAGTTGCGGGGGCTCTCCATCACGACATATACCTACGATGCTTACCTAGGTAGGTACCTAACATATCGAAGAGTGTAGCCGTAACACCACTCATTTCGAGTTTTGAGCACAAGCACACTTGGATAGATATTCATGAAAAACATTAGATTCATTTAACGTCCATCCCTATTTGGGTCATTTTGCCCTAGTCTACATGCAGGTACGCCGTCAACCAGCAGATGGTTGTTTTCGTGTCGTGGGGTGGACGAGGATAGAGAGTAACAGGAGTTCGGAAATGCAGAAACCACCCGGAAGACTTTTTTGTGTTTCCCTCATCCCACGCCGAATTGGGCCAAGACTCGGAAACCTGTATCCCCCCACCCTTGAGAGATGCCAATGTCGATCCACCGCGCAGATGAGCATCCTAGTCACCTACGAGACCGGAGAATCTAGCCAGCACCCCCGCCTATATTCCATGCCCTTAAGTTCGCCAAAACAACGAGAGGAAGTGCTTATCGAGAGGACATGGCCTTCGTCACCAGTCTCTTCAGAGCCAGCTCCTTCTTCTTCAGGTCGTCGGCGGAGGAGTCCTCAATCTCGAGCTGGCCCATGGCGTCGCTGAGGGACTGCTCAATCTTGTCCTTCTGGCCACGCTTGAACTTCAGGGACATGGTAGGGTCCGAGATGATCTCCTCGACACGGCTGATGTACGACTCGAGCTGCTGCTTGGCCTCGAATCGCTTGCTGAAAGCCTCGTCGCTGTTCTTGAACTTCTCCGCGTCGTTGATCATGCTCTCGATCTCCGAGGACGAGAGCTTACCAACCGAGTTGGAAATGGTGATGTTGGCACTGCGACCGGAAGTCTTCTCCGTGGCGGTGACCTTCAGGATACCGTTGACGTCGACTTCGAAAACGACCTCTAGGACGGCCTCACCAGCACGCATAGGGGGGATAGGGGCCAGGGTGAACTCTCCCAACGAGGTGTTGTCCTCGCAGTTGACACGCTCGCCCTGGTAGACGGGGAACTGCACGGTCTGCTGGTTGTCGGCAACAGTGGTGAAGGTCCGCTTCTTGATCGTAGGGACGGTCTGACCACGGGTGACGACGGGAGCAAAGATGTTGCCCTCCATGGCAACACCAAGGGACAGAGGAACGACATCCAAGAGGAGAAGGTCCGAGGTATCGGCAGATGTAGCCTTGCCGGAGAGGATACCAGCCTGAACGGCAGCACCGTACGCAACAGCCTCGTCGGGGTTGATGCTCTTCTCAAGCTTCTTGCCGTTGAAGAAGTCGCTAAGAAGCTTCTGGATCTTGGGGATACGGGTGGAACCACCAACGAGGACGATCTCGTCGACGGCGCTCTTCTCAACACCAGAATCCTTCAGAACCTGGGCAACGGGCTCCAAGGTGCCGTTAAAGGCCTTGGCGTTCAGGTCCTCGAAACGAGCACGGGTGATCTGGAGGAAGAAATCCTCGCCATCGAAAAGCGAGTCGATTTCGATAGTGGTCTGGGCACCGTTGGAAAGGGTTCGCTTGGCACGCTCGCAAGCAGTTCGGAGTCTTCGGAGGGCTCGCGGGTCGCCGCTGATGTCTTTTTTTGTTTTCCTTTGGAAGTCTTTCTTGCAATGGTCAAGAAGGTTGGTGTCGAAGTCCTGACCACCAAGATGGGTATCACCGGCGGTGGCCTTGACGGTGAAGACACCACCCTGGATGTTAAGGAGGGAGACATCGAAAGTACCACCACCAAGATCGTAGATCAGGACGTTGCGCTCCTTGTTGGACTTGTTGGCACCAAGGCCGTAGGCAATAGCGGCGGCAGTAGGCTCGTTGATGATACGGAGGACGTTAAGCCCCGAGATAGAGCCGGCATCCTTTGTAGCCTGACGTTGGTTGTCGTTGAAGTAGGCAGGCACGGTAATGACAGCCTTCTCAATCTTCTTTCCGAGCTTGGTCTCGGCAATCTCCTTCATCTGTAGGCATTGTGTTAGCTAAGGCTATCGTTATCGGCACGTAAGGGTGAGGGTTGCTTACCTTAACGAGAACCATAGCAGAGATCTCCTGGGGGGAGAACGTCTTGGTCTCACCCAGGTACTCGACCTGGACGACGGGGTTGGTGCCCTGCTCGACGACCTTGAAGGGCCATGATTCGATATCCTTCTTGACGATGGGGTCGCTGAAGGGTCGACCAATCAAACGCCTGTCGCAAACGAGAGTTAGGTTACTTTCACAAACAGATATGCGCAATTTGAACCGCGGGATCCGCGGAAGTAGAGATCACACATACTTGACATCGAAGACGGTGTTTCGCGGGTTCATAGCAGCCTGGTTCTTGGCCGCCTCACCAATCAATCGTTCCTTCTCGTTGAAGGAGACGTATGAGGGCGTGGTAAAGCTACCCTGCTCGTTGGCGATGATCTCGACATTGTTTCCCTCGTAGATGGCGACACAGGAGTAGGTGGTGCCTATTGAGTTGGTCGTGGTCAGCAGAAGCTCACGGTAGCACGAGATGCCCAACGAGTCGCAATGCGACAACTTGGACAACTTGTAGATGGAAAAGATTGTCGCAGCTTACCCAAATCAATGCCAATGGCACCGTCGTAGACTTCTTCCGCCATTTTGAGGATGTATTCGCTGCTGATTGAGTGTGCACAGGATGGTCAGCAGTGGGGGGGGGAGAATTTGCAGGGAAAGATGAGGGTGGTGGGATGTATGGAGGGGGTTTTCTGCGAATTTTTATGCGGGCGGTGTGAATTGCAATTCGAAAAATTTAATAATTTTTTTTCTTTTCCCAGCCCACCTTGATAGCCGGAACTAATGAAATTCCGGGATAGCTCGCTAGGTACCTAGGTACCTCCTGCAAACAGACAGACTCTGTGCCTACCTCTTGGCATTCTTATATTTTGTCAAACTTTTCCCGAGGCATGATGTTTGGTTTTGAGCACTGTGAGATGTGTACATCTCATATACGTACGTATACGTACGTGAACGAAGATTGTTCAATAGCAAAGCATTGGTCGTCGAGTATAGGCATTGCCGTTAATTCCTATATACCTAGTTAAGGCTATGCAACACCTGAGCAGTGTTATTACAGACTGCAGACTACAGTAATATAACACTTTTGATTTCCCTTTCTCCTTTCCGTCAAAACACCCTCCCCTCACAACCATAAGCAATACTTATACAGACATGTGAACCGCTCCTCCTGCAGGAAAACAGTAGTACTCAGAAGGTTTCAAAGATGAACTCTTTTCATAATTTCATCCACCACCTTCAAGATGTAGATGTGATTGGGTCAATGACTCCCGCCAACCCACTCCTGGCCATTCATTAGCTAGGCAAAACCCAGATTATACACATTTGGTAGTCTATCTCTACGGTCCGTTTGGGGTAGAATCTAGACCTAACTAGTGGCGTGTAGCCAATTATGAATGTCTAAGGAGGTTGAAGTGGACCACAAACTTCTCCAGCTCCATATTCAGTCCATTGGGTGCTTTCTCGCCTTTCGGGAGGGCTGCTACCAGAGATACTTCCAGGCGGTTGATCCCGTACCGGAGAGTAGCATCAAACACCGGTTCGCTCCGCTTGTCGAAAGGAACCGAGGAGGGATACAGTCGCACGGAATCGTGTATCACATTCAATTTCCATTCGCGCTGCTGGGCTTCTAGAAATGGCGCTATCTGCGGTTTCAGTTGGAGGCGAAAATGGCTTGCAGGCGCGTTGAATACGAGTTCCTGCTGAGTTTCGGTGGGACTGGCAGGTATGGTAATAGACAGGCGACTATCCAGCTGCAGGCTAGGGTGAGACGTGATAACAAGTTTAGGAATGAGAGCCTCCGATTCCCCTGAGGATTTGGTTAATGATCAAATATATAAAGGAAAGTGGTATCGTAGAATAAGTGCTTACTAATTGGGCGAGGCCTGTATTTCTGAGCCTCAAGGATGTCTGCAGCCGATTGCTTTGGGGGCGGTAACGGCGGAGGGATCGCGCCGTTAGGTACAACGGTCGAGGGCGGCATCACAGGAGGTGCAAACTGTTGGTGGTTCATGAATGCAGGCGAGGGTCGGTGAGTCTCCTCAGGCTTTGCCAACAACGCTGCCGACGGACTAGGAGGGCCAGCGGAAGCTGACATGCTTCTCGCCTTCTCAAGCTGGCTCAAGCTGACAGAAGTTGCCGTTGAACCGCCGAACGGGTTTCTGCCGATGGGTGTGCCGTTGCGAGCAAAATCTCCTTCTCCCGATTGCCCCGTCACCGGAGCCGGCGATCCCGTTGCGCTCGTCTTGCCGCCAACATGGATAGTAATCTTCTTAGGATGTACCGGGGCTTCCGTGTTGGGTGGTATCTTTAGCTTTATCTTTGGCTGGGGGGGCTCCGGAACGTGAAGCCTAGCTTCTTTTATCTCCTCACGAAATACTTGCTACGACAACAGTTAGACACCAAATTAGTTAAATAGTGTCATGGTTACAAGCTTACCTCGAGCTCCTGGGCCATGAGAGAAATCTCACTGCCATCTTCATTGTAGTGATAGGCATTCTTCCAGATCAGACTGGCCTGATCCTCAAAAGCAGCCCAACTCTTGAAATCACTGACGTAGGTTGCCCCTCCTCTACCATGTTGACCACGAACTTGCTTCTGTAGTGCCTTGAGCGACAGAGGCTCTGCTATGATTTCATAGTAATCTCTGAGGGTTCGTGGAGGTAGATAGATGAACGGCTCAAAGTAGGGGAATTCACCACTGTATGCACAGGTTAGTCGAATACAGCGATAAATGTAAAGGGTATACTTACGAGTCGTCTTTTCTTCGCAATAGCTCCTCTACAATCTTCTCTTGTGCCTGCTGGAAGTTTAGGCCCTTGTAAGGAACATCCTCGAAGTGAGTATCAGCCTTGCCGGGAGTTGGGCCACGTGCTGCGACTTTGCGAGCGTGGGCAACAGGATTCTTTGGTGGTCGGCCGGGTCGTCTCCTTCTGGTTGCAGGACTCGGTTCACCATCCTCTTCTTCTTCATCCTCGTCGTCCTCCTCCTCGTCGTCCTCCTCCTCTTCATCTTCTTCCTCTACTTCATCCTCACCGTTCTCCTCTTCTTCACCCTCGGCATCTTCTTCTGCAGCTACTTCGTCGGCATCATCTTTTGATGGGGTCTGAGCATCTTGTGCACTGACATCTTTCTCCTCTTCCTCTTCACCCTCGGCGTCCTCATCCTCTTCGTTATCATCAGGCTCAGGAGTGGGCGGTAGTGGGGTAGCAACTGCTTGGTAATTGCCAGATTTGTATGCGGGATTGTACTTGACCATCAGGTTGCTAACGGCTTTGCGTACTCGTTCGGCATCACCAAAAGCAACAGATGTCCGTTCATTTATTTCCTTGGCATTGGAAACGAGTCGTTTAAAGTCACTCTCAAGAGCAGAAAGTTTCGAGTATTCATGATTCCTCAACTTTCGCTCAATCAATTCCAGGGAGAGTGGGAGTCGGATTTTCTTGTAGTAATCTGGATTCTGGCTCCGAGTAGGAAGGCTTTCGAAGTAAGGTGAAACTGGGCGGCCACTGCAATGCACATGATCAGCTATTCTGTCCCCAAATCATTTGCTTGCTCTAGCGGTACACGAGCTGGCATTGTGCCAAGGAAAGTGTCGCAAGGGATCAGCTACAAGAGGTATAGTAATGATAGATAGATTATACATACTTCTTGTCGGTGGTAGCCCTAATTGATTCCAGAATGTTCAATCCGTAGGCAGTGGTTGATTCAGCAGTCTCGCCACTTGAGAGATCGCCAAATTCCTAAAGGTGGGAGTTTGGTTAGCAAAAGGATATGCGGGTAGATAGGCAGGAGGCAAGAAGATTGGGAGGTGCAGAATTTCGAGGTTCGAGGTTTTGAGCCTGCATGGATGGGGATGGGACTGTAGCAGACTGGAGGACAAGCCGACAATATTGATATTGCATTTCTTTAGCTTGACCCCGACCCCAGCTATCAGCTTTGGCAGCTTCAACTTCATACTAAAATAATTCCGACCAGCTTCGCATCGCCCGCTCCAACGCACTACAGCATCGCGTTCGACCCAAGTAGGTCGCAGCGATGTCTGCGCATGGCGTGAAATGCAAAGTGTATACTGAGAGTGGGTTGCTTACTTCTTGTAGCTTGCGACGTTTCGCAGCGCGATCGTTGGGATCATTCGCCGAGTCGACGCCATTTACGCCGCTTGCTTTCCTCTTACTCTCCATGGCGACAGGAGAGAAATGGTGGCAGGTGCATTCAGAAGCGATCCAAAGCCGTGCAGGTTATTATCGCTCGTCTTGCGCAGGCAATGGAGAACTCAGTGCAGTGGATTTTGACGGCTAATAGATGGGGTCGCAAGGCCTAACGCGATGCGATGCGATGCGATGGTGATGGATTTGTGGGTTGTCCAACGCGGCTGGTTGGTGCTTAAGGTAAGGGCTTCCCCCCTTTCGGTGCGAAGAGAGCAACTCCGTCAACACAACAAACAATCGTTTGTCTTAATCAAACCAGAAGGAAGAAGGTATTGTTGCACTGTCCACTCCTCGTGTGTTTGTTCCGTGAAAAGTCGTCGGTGCACACAAGGATATTATGGGAGAATTGAAGTTTTGGCTCAAAGGTTCATAAAAATGCGAAGAGCTGAGCCGACTTCTACCAACGCGGTTGCTAGCCCAGCTACAGCCTGTAATGCCTGCCACCTGCCACCTGCACCTGCACCTGAGACCTCACCTTCTAAGGTACCTAGGTACACAGTAAGGAAAGCGCCACAAAGCCAGCGCACGGGCCCCGAGCTGCCATAGCTTCCGCGCTCTAGGTTACCTAATTGCCCCTCAGATAAAGGGAAACCACTGTACTAGGTATTGTTTAGTGCTGTGGCTTGTACTCTGATAAGCGTCCCCACTTCAAGCACTGTTTACTTCCTTGCGACTAAAATTTGGGGTACGCAACTTCAACTTTTAAAAGAGACGCGCTCGTCCCGTCCTCCCAACAGTCACAACTTCAGTAGTAAACTCCTTTTCGTTTCTTAACTAGATCATTTGAGGTTTCACTTAAGTCCTTCAAACCATTCTAGGCTTCTTCTGACCAGTTTCACTTGCGCGCAACAGAGTTACAAGTCGCCCGCCCATTTTAGAAGCCGACAGAACCATTTCTACTTCCCTCGCGCCTCGTACCTCACGCGACAGCATACATTCTCTGCCAGCCAGTCCTCTTCCCTAATCTTCTCTTCGTTTCCTCGTGTACCTCCAACCACCACATCCTAGCGCTAGTTGGTGTGCTTCAGAAGCTACACGAGCAGGTGGTAGACATCATTTTTCGACTGCAGTAGGATCCCACTGCTCGATCAGTCACGATGCCTATGAATATAGACGTTAGCCGACGCAATAAGGCACCCCGTCCTCTTAGTGATGACGAGCGAGCACGCCTTGAGGAATTCACCGATTCGATCCACTATTCTGCTCGGTATGACTGCTCGATGTGCTTGTGCTCGTGGAACGCTGCTAACTAGGTGAGTTAGCTACTCGGACAGCGAATACGAATACCGACATGTTCAGCTCCCGAAAGCGATGCTAAAGGCGATCCCCAAAGACTACCATGACCCGTCCAAGGGTACGCTGAAGCTGCTATGGGAAGACGAATGGCGTGCTATCGGCATTACCCAGGTTCGTTGCTTCGGTACTCGTTTCGAGAGCTTGTTGGATGACTAACGAGTTGTAGAGCTTGGGCTGGGAACATTACGAAGTCCACGAACCGGAGCCGCATATCCTCCTTTTCAAGTGAGTTCTCCTATGCTAGTTAGGTGACCAAACGATGCTAACTGAGTTCCCAAGGCGGCCTCTCAACTATCAACCTCCCCAGTAGTGATCTAAAAGCAAACTCAACATAGATCCACTAACCTGTCGGCCCAATGGGCCTGCACCATCCTTGTAGACTATTCTTGATACGCCCACCACTGCATAGCGACGTTTGCATTTGTTAAGGAATAATGCTTCGCGATGATTTATGGCCATTCCTGTTCAATACAACTCTTCCCCCATCTGGTTTCAGTTTGGCCCCCGTTGGATCGCGATTGCGATTGCTCTCTCTCACTGAGGTCAGTGTTATACAGCAGCTTTCGACCTAGGGCGTCAGCATATACAGGAGAATGGTGGCTATTTTCGTCCACTCTAGACATAGAGGGCAGCTTAATTGCAACGAGGACAAGCTTCTACGGTAATAAGGAAAAGAATGGACCCCCGCGAGCCTACGCTCTATTATTAGGACATAAGTGGCCGCGTCTCAGTTACCTTTGGTCTGAGAGATCCATAGGAAATTGAATGGAATAAAGCACAATGGTATATGAAATTCTTGTGACGATTCTTATACGGCCGTAACATGAAAATAGCAGGGATCGATATACTCTTGGCGTTAAAAGTGCGAATGACGGAAAGGGATCTTACCGAATGTAGCAACCGTCCAAAGAAAGCCGGATCCATTGAGCGTCGAGCTCAACGTAGCTGCGTAGCTGCGTAGAACCCCAGATTATGTATTTTTTTTATCTGCAGGATCTGGTTGGTCGATGGAGGATCCCACACCTAGGTAATACCACCTGCATTACCTATGCAAATACCTTCCCTCCCGAGAGGATCAGTAATACGATGCTGTGATGTGATACTGACGGTAGTCTCCGAAACCAATTACCAAGCACTGGTTCATCACGGAAGACTTCAATTTATTCGGTCATACGACTTCATCTCATCACACCGACAGACTGAAATTTATGTAAAAAGTCGTAGAGAGGTAATGTGATAATACCACGTCGAAGATTAATTAATAAGTGACGGTTTCTATATATGTGCTTTCGTACATTATTGATCCGCGTGAGTACCTTGCTTAAGGAAACCTGGCAGCCCTGGCTGGCTAGAAACAGACCCGTGGAAGGTTTCCGACCAATGGTTTCAACTTTCTAGAACTTCCAAACAATGGATCTATTCATCCGGGACTTGCCCTTTGGGTTTAGTACGGGCTGAAAAGGCACTTTAAAATACATATGTACTACGTTTTTCATTCGATCGACGGACACCCCTTGAGGCGATGCAAGCTGGCAACATTCCATTATCCCGTATATCGAAGAGGAATACGGAATACTCAACAGACCATAGTCGTATGACGTTGAATTTTTGCGATTCATTCTTACAAGTGAACACGTTGACCAATTCACCATAAAAGATATTACGATACTTTCTATCTCATAAAGCATTCCTTGATAATTGACTTCAATGTTGCTTTGCCCCAAAAGTCTTGACTCAAATATTAAAAGTTGGGTTCTTACCAATAAGTACTTATACATAGTTTTCCGCATATATTACTAGGCATGCTATGTACATATCCAAACCCTTACTAGTCGACACCTACGCCATCGGGATTTAACCGTAGCAGCCACTTGTTACAACCGATAACAAATAACAACGAAACCCTTCCTACCTACCTCATACGTATCATTTTACCCAAATACCGAAGGAAAAAGACAGGGTCTAGCCTCGTCTCTCTCTCCTCTTAATATACCGAAATAGACCATCCCTCCCGCCTATATACCCAAGACCGATCCCATCCGGCTATGAAGTCCGCGAAGCTCTTCTTCCTCTCCGTCTTTGCGCTTTGGGGGACACCTGGACAGTGTAAGAACAAAGAAGTTCAGGATGATGCATGCGCAGTATGTCGCCTATATTGTACAACATAGTTGTTTACCTCTGTCTCACTGCCAGTTCGCTGGCTGCGACCCCGTCGCAATACCAATCTTTCTCTAACGAAAATGAAACCTTCCAGATCTCCCCGCGCGCCATCGTGTCTGATGCCTGTGCTTCCTACTCCACGCTCGAGAGACTAAACCGCAGGGTCAAGCCCGCCGTGGACGACTTGACAAAAGAGACCGATTTCTTCTCGTATTACCGCCTAAACCTATTCAATAAAAGATGTCCCTTCTGGAACGACGAAAGTGCCATGTGTGGCAACATAGCCTGCGCTGTGAACACGATAGACAACGAAGAAGATATACCCAAGATATGGAGAGCAAGCGAGCTAAGTAAGCTCGAGGGTCCTTCGGCCAAGCATCCGGGGAAGAGAGTACAGAAAGAGAGGCCGAATAAGCCGTTACAGGGAATATTAGGAGAGAATGTCGGCGAGAGCTGCATCGTCGAGTACGACGATGAATGTGACGAGCGAGATTACTGTGTACCCGAGGACGAAAGCGCAAGCGCCAAAGGTGACTATGTCAGCTTGGTCCACAACCCCGAACGATTCACGGGCTATGCCGGCGAAGGTGCCAAGATGGTATGGGACGCCATCTACAGGGAGAACTGCTTCCAGAAATCTTCCTTCCCGCACTCTGCCTCCCTTGGAACCAGTCCCGTGGCCAAAGGACCAGCGGCACAAGATTTCCGTAACGTACTCCAAGACGCAGAGCGGCAGCAGATAGTGCAACTGCACTCGCAAAACCCGAGCACTACTTTCGCACAGACCGGGCTAGAAAACGAGGGCGAATGTTTGGAGAAGCGCGTGTTCTACAGAGTGGTCTCCGGTATGCACGCAAGCATCAGCACGCACCTCTGCTGGGACTTCTTGAACCAGACTACCGGCCAATGGCAGCCCAACGTAGGCTGTTACAAGGGCCGACTACACACTCACCCCGAGCGTATTTCCAACTTGTATTTCAACTATGCGCTCCTCACCCGCGCAATCGCGAAACTCGGCCCCCACTTGCAGGAGTACACCTTCTGCACAGGCGATCCGGATCAGGATGCCGCTACGAAGGCCAAGGTCCTTGCCGTAACGCAAGGAGCGGCCTCGGTGCCTCAAATCTTTGACGAGTCTCTCATGTTTAAGAACGGTGAGGGCCCATCGTTGAAGGAGGACTTCAAGAACCGATTCCGGAACGTCAGCCGGGTCATGGACTGCGTAGGTTGCGACAAGTGCAGGCTCTGGGGCAAGTTGCAGACGGCCGGGTACGGCGCAGCATTGAAGGTGCTATTCGAGTTCGACAATGACAGCGAGGATATTCCGGTGCTGAAGCGGACAGAACTCGTTGCTCTATTCAACACTTACGCCCGACTTACCAGCTCCATGGACGCCCTGGTCGGTTTCAGAGGCATGGTCGAGGCCGAGGAGAAGCTCAACGCAAAGAACGCAATCCCTGACAGGGCCAAGAAACCACACGCTGTCAATCTCTCACAAAGCCCATCGGAAACAAAGTCAGCAGATGCCGACTCCGAATACGAAGATGATGACTGGGACAAGGAGGAAGGCGATGTGCCGCCCAGACGAGCACGTCCCGAACCAGAGACGGCACGGGAGATCTTCGATGACGAGTTCACTAAGGTTGTTAAAGTCGTCAAGATTGTCCTCAAGGCCTGGGTCACGTTCCCGAAGACACTGTAAGTTGAACCAGCCGCTATTGCATTACTGAGGATAATACTGATAACATCCAAGGTTCTTCATCGTCGTCTCGGAGCTCAATCGCCTCTGGGAATTCTATATCGGCCTACCAGTCACACCTCGCAATTGGAGGTTCGAGCGGCCTAGCGTCGATGAGCTGTAAATACATAGACTACCTACATATTCGAGGGTTTGCATTGGACTGTACAAGAGAACCATTAAAGGCGTTTTGTTATACCTCGTCATAGGATTATTCGAGAGCATCAAACTTGCATCTATGGGCGGAGTTACCGGCGTTTCTCTTAAGCAATGAAAATGTTGGATCGTATGCATAGCAAGCATCGTCCTGTGTCCGCTGCTGCGGAGGGTTTTATCGCTACAATCATATATTGTTTCCAGCAGTTCTGCTCGTTGATTCGTATTCTTTATGTGTTATGTATTGTTGTATGTGCCGTAATCCCACGAGTTCGCCCAGATATGAAGATTTCAAATAAGCCCTGGCGATACTCGTCCATTGCAATCCCCTGATTACTCCCGACGTCGTCTCTTCCCACGGACGGGCAAGGATATGTGCGTAACCACATTCCCGATCTTGGCCTTGATACCATCGACAGGGACACGAATAGCCAGAATATCGTCCCTCATTCCGGCTTGGGAGAAGACGCGCTCGGTGCGCTGTCGTACCTCGGGCGTCGGCTCAGCGAAGGACCACGCAATCGAGATGTGGAAGGCGTCGTCCCCGTCGTTATCCTTGAACGCATACAGAGGCGGCTGCTTGCACTCCTCGACCAGCGCATTGCAACGCCGCAGCAGCTTCGATAGTTCCGGGTTGTGGCGCTGCTTTGCCGCGGTAGAATCCTCCCGGGAGGGGGGAGAAGCCTCCGCCAAACCGGTGGTGGGAGCCTCTGTAGTGTGGCCTACATCTTCTACACTAGCGGCAGGCGTAGGATCGGGGCTATGATCTGGAGTGCAAGACGCTTTCACACTTGCGCTCCCAACCCTCAGCACAAGAAAAGACCGCCCGGACTCGCTCGTGCGATGCCACTCCAAGCCCCGCGGCACAAGATCGAAGGCCCCGACGCCGCAACTTCCAATGCGCCCGACGAGCTGCTCCAGGAACCCGTCCTTCTGCGCTGTGCTCAGCACGAGCGGCCGCGACAGGCTGACATGCAGGGGCTGCGGCGCGCCAAGATCCGACGTCAGGAACGACGCGAGAGTCACAGATACCGGTGATAGTGCCGGTCGCAGGGCGGCCAGGAGCTTGCTGAGTAGGGCATGCTGGGGGGTAGTGGGATGCCCTGCTATCGGTTAGCCTGTGCTAGCGAGATTAAGCTTTTACGAAGAAAGAGAGAATAAACGATACTTACACTCGATATACAGGTGGCTGGGCCAAGAACCAGCTTTGTGCGGGTTCACGCGCTTGCGGCCCTGGTGCAGCGCCGGGTCGTCTCGCGTGCTCACGCGCACGGTGGACGCGTAGAGGTTGTGGAAGGCGGCGGGAAGTGGCGGAAGCGACGGTGCGTCTGGCGATGCATCGTGCGACGTCTTTTGCCTTTTCGCTGCTGCGGATCGTGCTTCTTCGGGCTCGGGCTCAGGCTCAGAGTCTGAGGATGAGTAGTCTACCAGCGCCATCTACTCATAGTTGCTGATATTGCCAAAGTAACACCATATGGCAAAAGAAGCTCTTTTCTTTTACAGACGATGGGTTTCATTAATAGATCGTGAAGATGCGGTAAGGAACTTATAATTGTTTAAGTTGGCTTCAGCATTAGCTTTTGATATCACTGGACCCACGCCACTAATGCATCCTGTAGGGCTGACGGGGGGCATATATAAGGTACTGGGTACATCTTCCCCCCTTCCCCTATTCCCCTTACAGATTGAAAAACTAACTGCGTGATGGCTCGCAGAAAATCAGAAGTCATGTCATATAAAAGGTACATATTTAATAAGTAGCTCTATAATAGTCCACCAGTGCAAAACAACTTCTGATTAAGCCTAGACAAACCCACCTGACCACTTCAGATCAGCAGCCCCAGATAGGTACCAGCTCTCCTAAAATGCCATGACTGATTCTCTAGATTAAGATGACAATGGGATAGAGTCTATAAAATCTGAGTGCCCTTAAATTGCAAAGTTACAAGAATAGGAACTATGTACTTTGATATACATAGAAACTCCCACACTTGTTGCGACTAATACATAGCATCAAAAACCGATTCTTGCACGCCAGCAAGTACGATATTTCAATAAGTAACTGTATTTTAATTTATCTGCCGTGCATTCCTAATGCCCATATTAGGTACCACATCCTGAAAGTATTGCGGTCCCTGAGTCGGAATAAAATAAACATAACACTGAAAAGGGCAATACTTACTGTAGGCCGTCAAGGAACTAGAGTAAAGCAAAATGTGTAGTTAGTGGTTCATCTAGTCTATGTAGGTACAAGCGGAGTTTTATCTGAAATCATATTAATACTAGAGGAATTATTTATCTACACGGGTGAAACAAGTAGCAAGCTGGAGAAACCTAGACCATTAGGCAAAGGTTAACCTAGGCGAAAATACCAGATATCGAGAATCAGCAATTACCAAGTACCTACATAGTAGATGCTCTTTGATGTGTATTGCTACATACGTGGCATAGGTGGTATTGTATGTGGGATATAACCTTTGCGCAAATTTTCAATCACTTAGTTCGATAGCCTTGAATATATGCCAGACTGTCAGAGAGCCTTGGATTCCAATAGTACTATTGATCGTTGTGATAAAATATCAAAGCAATGACGACCTAACCTAGCTCGTTATCCTTTTATTTTTGCAAGTACACAAAACATCACGTCACATCAAGAGGCTAGGTATAAGTCCCTCTCCCATTATCATAATGTGCACACACGAAAATAAACATCCTCACGTACACTAAAGCTTTTAAAGATAGTACTGTAGCCGATATGAATATATCTTATCCCCAGGTGCCTTGTAACAGGTTATTTACCTTTGGTACCGGATCAGTTAGTGTGGGCGATGATTCTCTACTTACCCCTTTAGTATCGAAGGTATTCTAAGTGCCATAGATGAGAGTTCAGAAAGGGGTCATGCCAGTAGCCAAGATCAGATATCTACAAGAAGGTTCAGCTACGGTTAGAGGAGAGAGGTGACTAGTACGACGAAATCAAAATACGATACCAATAGCTTCCAGTGGTTTCCCGGCTACCCAGTACTCCTGGTATACCGGCAGGTAGTCCATTGATCGTGATTACAGTCGCCCTTTACCTGCTCCTTCCCAATTACTGATTACCCCCTACTGATTGTAGTTGCTCACCCACCCCGATTAAAATATTCCCGACCCTCACGACGACAGCCTTTTCCATCCCACTCGTCGCAACCAACTTCGCCCGTAACAATTTCCTTGCGCCGTTTTCAATTCTTCCACCCAATTGCAGGCTATCTTCGCATTCTTTCTTGTGCCTCCAGGGGCATTCAACAGTATCACGATGCCGTCCAAATCGTCTTGGGTAAGCCTGATGTCTCCTTTTTACCGTTCAAACTGCTTTGTTCCCATGCTCGCGCTTTCTGTTCCAGCTGAGCGTCGTGATATTCTGCTTGCGACACTCTTGTACCGCGGTGTGCTGTGATGTTCTGCTATCTGTGTGAAGATGAAGAGACATACAAGAATTGCTTGTTCACCGACTGCAGCTTGAGAGAGGCGCGATGCTATTCCCTTATTTCCATCACACATTTGACACATTGATCACCCGGCGAGCTTGTTCATCCCATCCGGCGGTGCGCACATATTTGTCATGTTGGGAGAATGTATCATGCACTGGACCCTTGAGCAGAGCCTCAAGCCTCTAGCCTGTTCCTGTTGATCTCGATGCTTCCGACCCTTGTCCTCGTCAATTCCTAGCCCATTCCCGGTGTTACACAGAGCATCCCTGCTCACATCTACGTCATGTGTGGCTTGACTGCAGAGGAGTGGAACCGACAAGGTTGATATCCCCTGCAAATATGAAAAAATAAGCTTTGGAACAGCCGGATCGGCTCGCCGGTTACATCATGGCTACATGGCGGGTTGCGGATTGCGTATTGGGCCCGAATTGGCAGGTTTAGCTGACATCCAATAGGCGTATGACGAAATCATCGGCCCTCTACATGAAGAACAGCCCTACCAGACTTTTCGCATGGTAGCGAGGACCCAGTCAAGCGCTTCTTCTAACACTCGAATTGCTCACCAGACCTCCTTTCCGCCTTCTTCTACGAACCGTACCTCAACCACACCCGCGACACCACCATCGACTACTCGCAGACAATCTACGGAGGAGTCAGAAGCAGAGCACATTGAATCTGCGACCCCAGCACCAGCACCGATTCAGCGTCGACGTACTATATCCCTTGGAGGTATAAAGACCAGCTTTCAGTTGGCCTGGAATCGTACCCGCCAACGTCTATCAAGTATGTCCGAGCGACCATTGGAATCCATCAAGCGTGCCACCATGGCTGCTGATAGGGCTTCTCACCTTCGCAAGAAGAACATCCCGCGCGCCGACCCTATCGATGTTCTCGACGATACCGGAATTGGCGGGGCTTACCACCATGATGGACCCTACGATGCCACGCTAGCTTCTCGCAATAAAGATAAGAGAGTTGCGCCAGTGGAAGCAGTCAAGTATGGCAACTCTGAGGCATTGAAGGCGACGCCTCGCGAGAATGTCTTGGATTCCTTAGAGCGTCATGTTCCCCTCCAAGGAACGGCTAACATCCCGCCTGGACAACGCGACATGAGCGGCCGACTTATGCAGTACGAAGAGGGCGCTGACGTGATGCGCGAGACGGACGCCCCTGGTGGCCCTTACCGACGTTACGATGGCATCGTAAGTAACCTCACTGCCACTATGAGACCTACTAATAACACTATCCACAGAACTACCACCCCGATGACCTGAAAGGGAAAGGTGAACCAGCATATACCCTGGAAGAGAAGCTTAAGGAACAAGAGCGTCTTAAGCAAAGATCGTCCGACCACAGTGGTGTTTACGAGATGCAACCCACCGCCCGCACTACTGGCGTCAATAGCAAGAACGACAATATCCTTGCTCGAGAGCGAAGTGCGAGCCTCGACTCAGCCGGCCCCTCAACTGGCCGAAGCAAGCGTCTCAGCGACGGCATCAAGCGCCGCATTGGCAGTATCCGCCGAAAGCACGACGATGTCTAAAACATTCGAACCAGATCATCCAGACGTCGCTCCTCTAATTACTACCGGGATCATCAACACAACTCTTGCTGGCGATATCCGCCACGACGTCCGATTTCGAACTTTCATATGTCTTTTGGTTTTTCCTCCAGAACACAATCACGCCAATCTTCCGAGTTGAAACACATTTTCCGAGCAGGTGGACGCATGGCGAGCATTGCGTTCACGTACTTTTCGCGCCCTACTACGGTCCTCGCGACAGAAAACAAACAAAACACACATTTTCACGGTTACAATGCATTGCGATTTCCTTTCGCGGCTCACAGATGAAGTCGGAAGCACAGTTGGGGCAGACGCCTGCGCGATGGACTACCTACCGACGTCTTTTCTTCATCGTCTCTCTCACGGCTCATTCGAAGATGGCATGTGAACCTTGAGTTTTCAAAACACGCAGTTTTAATGGCACCATGGATATGTTGGCGGTGGAGAGGAGGCAGAGCTTGCTGATCCCCCCTCATGATCTCGTGGGCGAACGCCGACATGGTATGGTAGAGTGCTGAGTGCTGAGTGCACAATGCACAATGCACATGGGGATTTCGTTTCTGTTCAGTTGGCTCATCTCGGAGTGCACGCGGCTTCGGTTACCGCACTATGCATACCATCGACTTTGCGAGGCATTTTCACGTCCCCATTTCACGGACACGATCTCGGGGACTCGGATTTTGCGATTTGGGTTTTGATTGATGCGAGAGGCATCAATCGTGTTAGAATCTTGTAGGATATGGCGAATACGCACCAGGAAAACAAGTCTCGCGGCTTTGCGGTCTCGCATCCGCAATCTCGAAGTCTTCAGTCTTTGGCACAGTCTGACATGTCTCGAAGGACTGGTTCGATAGCTGAATCGAATAGTGATTTCCAGCTCACATGTCTGGTCTCGTCTCATATATGCTTATGATGTGAATTCGTAGAAAAGCCTCGTAAGCAATGAATTTGCCTCTTGGGCACTGTTGATCCTATTATTACACTGCGACAAATCGTCACTCGGCAGAATTCCAATAGCATGCATGTCCCATCCCCAGCATCCAGGAAATACGACCTGAGAAGAGGAAGTGATCGTCTCGCAGAAGACATACCCGTCCTATTTTTTCTTCGTCCTAAGAACCTCCTCTACTTTTGCGTGCTACCTAATTACCTGCTTTACGCACTGCACTGCACTGCACTGCACACACACTCCTCTCTTCTCACAGATACGTCAACCCGCTCGCCCCCAGTATCTCCCTCAGCACGTCCCGAACCTCATCCACACCAGCGAACCCGACGCGTCCAGCGATCTCAGCGCGTCGGCCGGCGGGTAACTCGCACCAGCGGGCGAGCAAGGCGCCATCGACAATACTGCGGCCCATGCCGGCGTCGACACCCGGGGGGAAGCGACCGACAGCCCCCGACGACAGGGGCGCGCGGTACGCCTTCGGGTTCAGGCCCGCCGGGTGCGGCAGCGAGGAGACCAGCTGGCCCGTTAGGAACGAGAGGCGTCGGTATTGGGGTTCGGATAGCGAGGCGAGCGTGGCGAAGACGCCTGTGATGGATGAGAGCAGGATGAGGGAAGGCGGGGCAGGGGGCTCGGCATCGCCGTTTGTCATGCTGCCGTTGCCGTTGGTCTGTTGCGGCTGGTAGTCGGAGCCCTCGGGTAGCGTTCGCGGGAGCAGCATGCTGTGGGTTGGGGGGTGCGCGCCGGTGGAGAAGGTAGTGCGGTGCAGGAGGTGGCGGCCCTGCAAGGACTTCGGGTCTGTGGTCTATGATTAGCGATGCTTCCTATTACTAGAGTGGAAAGGAATCTCAAAGGTGAAACTTACGGTCGGGATCGAACTGGAGGATGTGAATGCCTCCGTCAGAATCGCAGGCTACAATGAGTAGCTCCTCGCCGTCCGGTAGGAAGTCCACCGTCAATATCTCTAACCGGGTCGAGCTCTTCCCGAACAGCACCATCTTGTACGGTTCTTCCGTGTAGCCCGTGAACCAGACGCCTTTGACCGCGTCGGCCATGAGGCAGAGCCCCGTTCCCTTCAGTTCGCGGACCGTGGTTACGTAGCAGTTCATATCCATGAAGGCGACCGGTAGAAGGGTGCCGTCTTCTTTAAGACCTCGTACCATACATTTCTGACCCTGGGCAACCAGCATCAGACCCTGAGTTCCTATCTCAGAGATGGCTGTTACGGCGCCGCGAGGGATGTCTTCGTTAGCTACGAGTTTCAGTTTCTTGTTTGTCTCTGGCCTTCCCGGCTCAGGAATGACCGTCACAACGTCGTAAACGAGAACCCTACCCCTAATAGGAAGATCCTCGCCGCGAGAAACGGCCGTGCCCACAGTGATAAGATGCTTTCGCTCATTGGTCGACTCCGACACTTCTAGGTTGAGCGTCTCAATGCACATTATCGTCTCGCATGGCTCCATCTCGATGGTGTCGATGACGGTCCAATTGCTGGGATTTACCAGCTTGATCAGCCCACGTTCAACCATGGGCTTAAAGACCAGGTCTTTTTCTTGCAGCCACTCCTTGTGATAATCATCTTCTTTTGGTAACTCGAAGGGTTCCAAGGTATCGCAACCAACAACAAAGGTGCCGGACGGCGGATGGTGAGATATAGAGTGTACGTTGATGTTCAGAGGCACCTTTTTAAGAGACATGCCGATTTCGGCATAGGTAGTGTTGCGGATTGGAATTTGGGAGACACGCGCGATTCCTTTGAGGTCTGCGTAGATGAAACCACGTTCGCAACCTTCAGTATGGAATGAGCTCATGCCGCGAACTCCGCTACCTTGCAGACTGATGACCTTAGGCAAGGTCTTCGATGATTTAAGGATGAAACCCGGCGAAGTCCCCGGGAGGAAGACCGTCTTGTATCCGGCCACATTCTCACATCGACGCATCGGAGGCGCTTTTAGCACTTCATCTTCGTCGTCTGCCAGCGCAACCAAATCGTCTGCTATGACAGGGTTAAATAGCTTCTGGAAATGAAGCGTCGTAGAAAGCTCCTGCGTAGTAGTTGAAGGTATACGGAAAGGCTCGTATATCGTCACATCATCATTACCATGCCGGGCCTAGCACTGGTCAGCAACGTAAAGGTAATCAGGTAGGAACTGGGTTTACTCACAATCAAGTACGGGTACGACGATGTCATATCTCCTAGGTCAGCCACTAATATCTCCTTGATAGAATCTTTAGCCGTCCCTCGTCTCGCGGAATAGTTTGCTGAAAGTATCGCCGGCACGAAGGGCAAGCCTTCCGCAACATAGACTGGCTTGGAGAGATCAGGCAAAGCGTACATCTACGACCATTAGCAACAGCGCCGAGAGTGTTAGATAGGTCACTTACGTGAAGTGCTCCGGTCTTGCTAAGTAGGAACATCATTACGTTTTCGCCAGCTCCAGTGCCCTTATCGCTCTGGGCTTTGGCGAAAATGCCAGATCTATCTTCGTACAAACAGCCAGTAGCCCATTTGGTCGAAGAAAGAGCCGGATCTTCTTTTTCAAGTTCCTCGAGTTCCAAGTTCTTATCAATCTTGGTGATACAGATACTAGCATCGTCTCGTACCAAGAGTAGATAGGGGTCTGCTATGCTGGCAGCGTCTACCCTGGGCTCTGCTCCCGTCTCTTCATCCAGCATCGGAAGAATCTGGGTGAGTCCAAAGTCTGTGTTGGAGTATTAGCATAGAATCGAAGAGTGGTCGGGGTAGTCTTACCCCCATCGTAACAATGAACGGCAGTCTTTAGCACTTGGATTATCCTCATATGGTTACCCATAGTACCAGCTTCGATGGTAAATCCAGCGGCTGGGTCAAACTCCGTTCCAGTCAACGCCTCGAATCCGGCTCCTGTCAAAACATACACATCCGAAGTTTCGTATCCGTCCAAATCCATCTTGGAAACAATCATGAAGCGGTCATATTGTGCGGATATTTCGTAGTCGGCACCCATGGAATTGGCTCCTCTGTCACCTTGTAAAGATTTTGGTATCGGTTTTTGGGCAGCCATGGTCCAGAAGCCCCTTGCTTCTGGAAATTCGAATTTCCCGATGGCCTTTGGTTGTATTCCTCGGTTGATTATGGCAATAGAGCCACCTCTACCTTGGCCACAAGCGGAGACGAGGCTGAGCTCGCTCGCGACATCGGGTTGGCTCGTTTGTTCCTCTTTATCGGCTGAAGTTGTTTGCCCTAGAGTAAAGTCCTTTATAGGCGCGATGCTGACAAGGCGATCATGTACTCGGAAGCTTAGATCTCCCGATCTGCTACCTGCTACGGTAGTAGCGCGTGATGGCTCCTTACCGGGCTCCTGGTCATCGCCGTAAAGGTCATCGTCATCTTCCATGTCTTCCATATCTTCGTCGTCTATTTCGAGGTCCAGCGAAGGGTCCTGTAGACGGGACTTTCTTTTTCCGGACTGACCCTGTTTACGGGCCCAGCCAATAACTAACGAATCGGCGCATTCACTACCCGCGAATAGGGTGGTCTTGCTCAACTTGCTTAATGTCGTGACGCCGGTTGGTATCACAGCTCCGCCATTTTCTGGTGCTATCAGTCGAAGTCTAAATCCAGATACTATCTTTCCGTCGACTTGAAACGTAATCAGGGCGAGGCGGCCATCACTAAGGACCATCAGGAATTCGCCGTTTTCAGCAGATAACGTGTCGATTTGACAACCTTCTAGTCGTAGTTCCAAGTCAGACTGGTCGACTAGGCTGAACGACGTAGCTTTCTTCGCAAAATTGTTAACACCAACACCGTGGGATTTGCCGGATTGGTCGATATGTATCAGCTCGTTTGTGCCTACTAAGAGGGCACCACCTATCGGCGCAGGAATCGCAATGACCCGAAACAAATCTTGCGGAAGGCCAGTAACTGACAAGATAGGTGTCGAGGCTCTTTGTTGAATGTCCAAGGTGAAGACCATATAGGTTAGGTGGTCTTTTCGGTTGAGAACTAAAGACGGCGAGGTGGTCGAGGACAATATACCAAAGGTGGGCTCTCTGTACTCGTGGAGAAAGGCAAGATGCACGGGATGGATGAGTTTAGAGTCAAGATTGGGCAATCGAAGGACGAATGAGGTTGCATGGGGTGTCTCTTCATTGCTGCTAGTTCCATTTAGGAGTGTAGTAGAGAGTTCTGCCACCGGCTTGGGCCCATCCAACTCCTCGTCCCAGTCATCCATGTCTATGTCTTCCTCTGCAACTTTGAATTGGACAATAGCAAGACTCCGTGCTCCAAACTTCAGAGCAGCACATCGACTGCCTGGATCTGCTGCTAGGAAGTTAACATAATGGCTCAGGGGAAGAGCCCACGGGCTTCCCTGCAACTCCTCTTGCTCATAATAATGTATTGATGTTGTGTTTATGGAATGTTTTTCGGGATCCCACTCGAGCATGCTCATCTTAGCATCCTTGAACGCCACCAAGAGGGCCTCTCCACCAGACGCGGTTGTCTTTGACTTGATGCGCACTAGACCCGTGATGGTTCCAGCTAATGTGTACTCGGTAACAAGGACCAGCTTCGTGTAGTTGGAACGGTCCGATCTAACAAGAACGGAATCTCCGCCCAGGAAGGAGGCCTCGAGGCCGTCATCGTCATTGACTCGAGAGTCATAGTGTTCGGTGGATCGAGAGGATTGTAGTTGCGCATTCTGGGCCTTGTCGAGCTCGGCAGATACCGATTTGGTCGTAAAGATCTGCAAGACAGATGCTCTTGCGACGACGAGATTGTTGCTTTGCGCTGAGATAAAGGGCAGGGAGACGGAATGTGTGACAACCGTCGGCGGTGTCAGCTCCGTATAACACTGCATTGTGCACTTGGTTTCTTCATTTCAGGGAAAACGCGACGTGGAAGATGTCAAGGCTGTTTGGTCTTCGTTGTTGAAGCTCACGTCGCGCTAAAGCTCAGGCGCAACAAAAGGTCAGAGCTTCTTGCAGCATGCAGCTACCTGGTGTAGATAAGATAACCAATTAAGCGGGATATGCATATATCTTCTATACTATGTAGCATTTTACTTTTTCTGCCACTCCAATGCAAAGCGTTCGTCGCTTTATCGCTAGATATCTCAATATTCACGAGTAGCTTCATTAGAAGTCGCAATATAAGACTAGAAATTCTATGTGGTATCGTATCTGAACTCTTTAGTAGAGACGGGAGGCTAACTCTCTGGCTGCAGTTTGTGGCCTGCCAGTATCTCGAGATCAATTTGCTGTTACATCTTATTGGCCTACATAAAGTACAGCAAAATAACGGCCGCGAGATCTCACAATCATTTCCATCAGTACAATCAAAGTCATCTCATAAATTGAAAGCCAGCTCATCTAGTTCATCGTGGTAAACCTGGAGAGGTGAAAGCTTTGCCAGGAGCAGCTCATCCGAGGAAGCCAAGATATTATTATAAGCATCATCCCTTGTACCATATCATATTCATCAGGACCAATCTCCAAAGATGACCTGTACCACCACGTCAAAGTCGAAGAGCGACGTCTTCCGCTTCTTCGACCTCCCACCGGAGCTGAGGAGCGCCATCCTCACGCAGCTCCTCGTTTCGAACTACTCGACGGTGGTGCTCCATAACGCGACCCTTTTCAGCCCCCCACTCTCGGATCTCACGGGCATCCTGAGCGTCTTTCTCGTCAACACGCAGATGTACCAGGAAGCCTCCGCCATCTTCTACTCCGAGAACTGCTTCCTCCTCAACGCCCAGAGTCACCGGCTACCCGTCCACCTGACCAGCCAGGGGGGCTTCCTCAGCGAGGAGGGCCAGGACGCTCGCAGGCGCGTGCGCAAGCTGACGATCCACCTCACGCGGGTAGGCGGCGAGTTCGAGCGCATTTTGGGGCCAGCCCTCACCGACATGGTCCTCAATGGCAGCTTGCGGGACCTCAGGCTGCGTCTGGGACCGCCGAGCTGGCGGAGTCGCGCGACGCGGTCGCTCGACCCGGACATGGTGCAGCGGCCCCCTTTCCAGGCGCTGCTGCGGCTACTGTCCGACCCGTACCTGGAGAAGGTCGAGTTCCTGGCCTGGAGGGTGCATCTGGAAGTCTTCTGCCCGTTTCACCAGAAGAGGCACCCGTCGATGAAGACGGACACCGAATCGATCGACGACGAAGGCCTGGCAATTCTACGAAACGGACCTGATTGGGTTGAGCTAGATTGGAGAGCCCTCGTCGAGGTCTACGGGACGGGGCAGCAAATTGTGCGGATTGGCGAACGCAGCTATTAAGTTGGCACCGGTGAGGAAGCACAAGCAATGTAGAGTGTCCCGGTGAGATACATCTTGGGACTGCCCAGCTTGGAGTATTCAAAATGCCTCCCTACAAGTCGGCATCTATTTCAGGACTCAGTCCTACTACTAAATGGCCAAGCAAGTTACGACTAGGCTAAATGGTGCGTTGGTTGAGGTCCCTGAACCATACACATTGTTCACCTCCGTCTGTCATGAGCAATATGATGCGCCACGTCGGCGCAGAGCATCGGAGGGAGTTACTTAAAGCCATAAGTTCCGAGCGAGTCTCTCGGCTCTTGATGTTTAGCCCCTATTAACTCCGTTATCATTCATCCGTTACCTCAACACGATCTACACATGAGCATAGTTACAGCTCGGACTTTCCGTCTCCTCAGCCCCCCCGGCATAATTCTATTACCTATGCCTCAAGATAGCCAAGAAGATTGCGCGTCCATAGTCTATGCAGCCAAGCTTGCCAAGTTGTGATCTAGCGCCGGTACTGCATAGTTGGAAGGCTAGAGCAATGGCCCTGTCGATCACCCGCGGTAAACCATCTGAGCCCATCTGTGAAACGTTTCCTCCCAGCTTTCTCCGGCACGCCACTGCGTCACGCATCACCTTGGGCCGGATCTAGAAACCTTCGCTGGCTAGCCCCGCCAGCCGTGAGCTATCTAAAGCGAGCACACCTAACAGTAAGGGGTGCGATGGGACGATAGTAGGTAGTCCTCGGACAACTCGTAACTAGGAGCAGATGTCACTCACAGAGAACTCAAAGACTGGACGGGCAATTTAAGCAGACGAAGCCACCCCACATTTCAAGGTCAAGCAGGACGAGTCGCTAGCATGGATCACTGGTATGACTTACATAGTCTCCGTCTTGTGCAGTCTTGGGCGCTCTTGGTATCAGCTTGGCGCATTGCTTTTTCGCGAGCGGTGCCGTGAAGTCCGCTCCGCCGCGAGAGGGAGGGGGGAGGCAGCGGCAGCGGCTGCAAGCCTATCATGCCGGTCTCACCTGCTCGCCAGCATATACCAGTTCGCATTGGTTCACACAAGATTAGGTAGCCGTGTTAATCCCGCAGAAACTTGATATTTACAAAACATATCATGCTCGTCGCTCGCTGCACGGCGCAGCCTAGACCTCGGCTTCGGCTTCGCACGTTAGGCATTTCGCAAAAAAAGCGCGTTGCGACGGTCTGGGCGCGTCGATAGAAAAGCCCGGACATAAGTAATACACCATGTCGTAGTCCTAGAGGAAGGCCGTCAGGCTGTTTGCGTGCGCCAAGAAACGGGTTTGGATTACGTGTAAGTTCCATCAAGTCTGTCCTGATAGGATTCAGGAACCGGTTGCTGGTTTACTTCCCAATCTAGATGCGGTAATGGTCGGCTCCCAAGGTGCTTATCGCGAGGGATAGCAAGGGCCAGATTAAGATCTAGGGGTCCTGGGGAATGCTTGTTGAACACTGACACACGGCACTTTATTAATAAGCCGCGACGTCATGCTCGTCATTGCTCGTTGGTTACCATGTTCTTGGGATTTTTTTCTAACAGCAATCCCTTCGGCCGCGCTAAGCCACGAGATCAACCCAGTGGCCAACTTATCTGATATCATCCCATGACTCTCTTTCTTCTCTCCCTTTTTTTTGTCGTCATTCGATTGTGCAACGAGGATCGAAAACCCCGGAATTGAACGCTCCCCCAGCTTTTTGTTTTGCCCAGAGTTCATGTCTCTGAGGGAGATGCACAGAGAGGGTAGACATCAGGATTATGCATTACATCCTCTCGGCTCATTGGATATTGGATAAGAGCAATGTTGGGTTACTATCTAAGCTGCAGTTGTCTTACATTGCAGCTCTTTTCTCTTCATCTAAAATCCCGCAGCGTTTCAGCGAACGGATGGGCAGATCTTCAAACGCCAAGGTACCCTTGTACTATCCTTTTAGCAAACTCGGACCCAAGGGAGTTTGCGTCGACTTGCGACTATGGAAAGTGATCTCATCGGGTTAAGTATGGATGGAACGGAAAATAGGAGTAGGGTATTAGGGGGTAGACATGTCGTGTAGGATTGCTAGCTCGTAGCTCGTAAATGACCTGACGTATGCGAAAGGGATGGGCTGTCCAATCTATCGTAAGATGGTGCAACCTTCGAAGGGCCTCGCCGCGACCACCAATTTACTCTCGCGTCGCGTCAACCCATCACGTGCGGCGCATGTTTGGAGCGCCCATGTGCCCCGGTGGCGTTCGGCACAGAGCCGAAAGCCCGTCGTGCATTCTATCGACCACGGGTTCGCATGGTACGTAGGTGTTTGAGGCTCCATTGTGACATTTTTGCCTCTTGCGACTAAAGCCGTCGAAAAAGAGATACTCCAATTGGGGCGGACCTCACTCGGTTTTCGCTCGTCACATTTCTCTTCGCCTCTGCGAGCTTCAGCGCATAAAAGCGTCATCAATAAAACCCTACTGTGCCATCATGTATGGTTGGTGTCGGCAATGGTAGGTTGACCAGATGCTAGAGCGCGGGGGCAGGGGGGGAGGAAAGGAAATTGGAGGGCTAGATGGGAGGGCTAGATTGGAGGTGGGCTATAGTTTACCAAGACCGTGGATGAGGTAGCGAGAGAGCATGGGGACGGGGACATGAGAATAAAGGAGGGAGGGGTCAGCCGTTCAAACCTACATGCATGGGACATCCGCGCTCATTGCACAATACGCATGTGCAATACAATAATACACCAGTGACCAGTCCAGTCTAGATGCCATGTAGGTATGCAAGGTAGATATCCCTGCCTGCCTGCGTACCTTGTTATGCACCTGGCTGTCTGGCTGCCTGGCTGTCTGGTTCGCTTGATAAGCCGACAGCCAGACAGCTTAGACAGTCGGTGGGCTGCATGTTATAGCTCCGTATGACGATCATAAACGGATACCTTCCATTATTAATAGGATATACTAGTATAGTGCCCAGTCTGCCAGTACGGCAAGAGGTGGGAAGCGTTATCTCTTGGTTTGGTTGAAACGCCAACACGTTCTCACAGTCTAAAAGGGAAACGAACTGTCGCATGCGAGCCGACACAAAACAATACAGGTCCGGCCAAGTATCATTTCGCCACCTGGGCAATCTTGGCTTCTAGATTGCCAAGCGAGCAAGGTCAGTTTCGAGACTTTGGATAGATATTCGTCCACAGGGCGGGTTTGCTTCCCCGGGCTTGAAGCCAACTCTGATTGTATGTGTATGGTAATGGTATCAGCAAGGTTCCGTATAGTAGGTGGCGTCTGAAAGCGGTGCGAGTCAAAGGGTAGCCTAAGCCAGGTCAGCCGAAAAAAAAGCCTACCTGGCGCTGGTAAGCTAAGAAGCAGAGGAGGTAGGTAGGAGGTAGGAGGTAATCAGGGCTACCTCGGCTTGCCCTCGCATCCAAGCATCTCGCTCCTCGCTCCTCGCTCCTCGCTGCAACGTCTGAAGCTTGAGTAAGCTGGTAAGCTATCTGATCGGCGGGGTCATCCCGTCCTTGCGGATAAGGGTCCCTCGTCACCTGCGCACGCGTGCGGTATGGATGAGCAAACTCCGATCCGGTACTAGTAAGTAGAGCTCGTTAGGAGTACTAATAATTATAGTAACCTATGACATGATTGTCGTACCTATCGTCCGAGCCCCCCGCCAAGTCTTCTCGAGATTGCTCGAGGCTGTCCGGCTTGGTATTTTTGCTTGGCCGCTATATGGTAAATTGATTTTCTCGGGGGAGCGAAGGAGGGGGGGAAGCGTGTGGCTAGCGAAAATGTGGTCATCGACGGCTAGAGGTTGCCTGGCTGCATGGCAAACGGGACGTGTAGGTAATCTCAGACAAAATCTCATAGGGTAGCTTTTTTTCATTGCGTGGGAAAGCTCAGCGAGCGTTTCGAAATGCAAGGGAGGCAATGCGGGTAGGCTTAAGCCTGGCCAATCACGAGTTGCGCTCGCGACTCGTTTCCAGAGCGTGATAGTACAGTAGTTCTGCACAAGGGGATAAGCTCACTCTCTTACTGTTTGCGGATGTTGTAGGCGGGCCCCGATCCGCTATACTCTAGGTAGTCTTGAACACGTCAAAAGGACCAATGTGACTGATGCCTTGGACGTGCTCTAGCGCATATAGCTGACTGGTCCGACGAGCTTCGATACCACATATTCGCGCAGTGAGCAGGGGACCTGTGGAACACGACCATGTTACTACTCTTCTACATGTGAAGATTGCACCGTTCCATTTCAGATTCTGGAAATACTGTATAGCTTAATCTGCGAGATCCAAGATCGTTTTTTTATTATAGTACCGTACCCTTACATAGAGCTAGAGACGATAAGAGTCAATATCCCGCAAGTAACCGCCAAGGTTGCCAACCCCAAGATACCCGTCCCCCATCAAGGTTTGTGTACGGTATGTGTTTTATGTCGTACGACGATGTATCTACTCCAGATTTCCCATCCCATAGCTATCCGCCCATCCCGTCGGGTTGCCGGTTCCCCCAGAACGCCACAGTAAAGTAAAGCAAGTGAGCCAAGAGCCGAATGGACCCTCGGAAAAAAAGACAACCAGGTGAGCTCTCCCTCCATGTTTTTGGGGTGTGCATGCTATGTGCAAATCATCGCTTTTGGGGTCATGTCGTAAAGTTTTGGCCGTCAAGGCGCCACGTTTCGTAGCTTTCCGCTAGTGTAAAAAATGGAAGTCATGAAGAAGTTAAGCGTAGAAGTGTGCGAGGCATCTAGTCGATGAAGACCTCGTGGTAGTCCTCCTTGTGCTCATCGGGGTGCTCGCCGAAGTGGACGGGCCCGAGCTTGAGGAACCGCAGGCTGGTCTGGCCGCTGGAGCTGCTGCTGGCGCTGGAGCTGCGGCGGGGGTGGGCAGCCGGCTTGATGCTGTCAGCCGTAGGGTACGAAGCTGAGGTGGTGGGAGCCAGAGACAGGAAGGTCTGGGGCTGCGCGTTGCGGACGTGCTGGCCGATGTTCTGGGTAGGGGAAGACATTTTGGTCTGGTAGTGTCTAAGTTGAGACTGGTGGAATAGTTTGATAGTCTTGATATAAAGAAGTTCTTTGAAGGGCTGCCGGACTTGGGTTGATTTATCAGAGTTTCTGACTTGGTCTTGATAGCTTGCTGTTCTTTGTAGAATAGAGAACAATCCAGGAGGAAGAGAGAGGAATGGAAGGCGTCCTTTATAGTTGGCAATGGTCCTGACGGAGTAGAGGAGAGTTGCCAAGATTTTGTCCCCCCACACTCATACACTGAGCTCACACCCATCCAAACCCACTACACCCACACAGACGCGTCCATACAACACCGATAGGCAGGCGGACTAATCCAATAGCCACCGGGTGCCCTGGTGCGTTTCTGGTAATGAATCGCCAAGACCTGCCAGAATAGTGCGCCGTGTGAGTGTATGGTTTCAGTAGGTCAGCAATCCAGGCATCCGCGCCCCAGAATCCTCTGAGGATACATATCCCGGCTAGACGGAGGGGTGGCCGGGACCAGGGCTGGGCTAGGTTCTGTTAGACCCTATCTATCCTTTCATCCCCCCGTACGGTCTTGATTGGGCGTCATCCTCGTCACCCACGGACATAGTGGCGCATCTCCGGACTCTGAGCGCATTTGCACAAAGGAGGAGAAAAGACGCAACAGGGCACACGTGGGGTGCACAATTGGGCAGCGAATTAGCGGCGGTCGAGCATAACTACCTAGGTAGGTACCTAACCTAGGGAGCGGCACAAAAGTGTGTGTGTTATCTTATGTCCGAGGTCTAGGCGATCCTAATCCGATCGGGAACTGGCCTTGTACCTTTGTACTCTCTATCCTCGGTCGGTCGGGCGGGCATCGTCGCCCGCGGCTCGTTTTTTGAGGCTCAAGTCTGCCGACAACGTGATATTGGAATGAGAAAGGTGTGGAGTAAAAGCGAATGCGGCTCCTGTTCACTTTAAATAAACAGCAAAGACACCCGGTCCTCCGGGCCATCACGGCGAGAAGGACGCTGAGTTCGGCGGTTGGAATCACTGCCATTGGGTGGGCCAAGCCACTAACGGGATTGTTCGGGAGAGCCCTAATGATGACTTATCCTCTACCATCCGGAGATATCGGTTCCTAATTCAGAACTGTCAGAGACCCCTTTTCTCAAGTCGGTCGAGATGCTTGCTATCTACGCAGGTAGTTATAGACGAATAGCTAGAAAGAGGGATATCTCTCTGCTTGTTAAAGCTCCTGGAACAGCCAGTTGTGATTTAAAAAATCAGATCCACATGTAACTCAAGGCCAAGAGATCTTAAGGAATAGGGGTATTTTGCAAGAGCCAGACAATCAACCTGAGAACAAAACAGCAGGCTACAGCTAGCAATGTACTAATAGAGTGCATTAAACCGAATAACCCTCTATTTCTCTCTGGAAAAAAAACTACGATCTGTATAGCGATGGATTTTAGGGGACGGGCAAAACCGTCTGTGTGACCCTATCTACCCCTGACGAGACATTTATCAAGTTGCTAGTATGCATATGTCTACTAGACGTTCAACTCTAGCTGACCCAATAAATAGAGACCATCTCGAGTCTATGCAGCAGATTTTCTAGAGTCAATGACTTACGACAGGTATGCATTGACTGTATTCTTGCCTCTCAGTTGCGAGGTCTGTGCATACTGTAAATATTATGACAAGGCTCTATAGACGCCGAAGTCTAATTGAAGGTATTGAAACCTTCGTTCATTTCATACTAGAGATCTTTAATAGCCTTCAGATAAAACATCTCTGCTAGTTTCATGAGACGAGATGATCCTCTTACTCGTCCGATCTTAGCGTAACAAATTACAGTGGTCTAGCTCTCTGACATCAGTCGTTGAATATTGGTAAAACACTTAAGCTTAATGTCCATTGGCGACAGTTTGTGTCGTATTATAAAGTAAGATGGGGTATGCGTTTGAGAAAAAGGTAGATATTACATACCGGTATGAACCTAGCAGGGATCGATTGGTGGGGATTCTATTCTAAAAGGGCAGAAGACCACAGGTCTGAGAAGTGAAGCATGAAAGGTCGTCTACCCCTTACCCATACCAGATCAGTCATCAGCGGGCCATTATATCTCATATCCCTCATGCCACCCTATGATTAACCCAATGACCACACACACTCCGTAATTAGAGCCTTCTTCCCCTTAAAATTAGATCTGGTGGCCGTAACCAGCCGCTTTCCAATGACATTCACGCCGATAGTGTCACGACGCAGAGGCAAAAGGCGCGGAAGTAGCAACGCTGTTGCGCAAAGATCTATGAACCTAAGTGTGAAGGATTACCTGGTAGGCACCGAGGCTCTTTGTCTACTGAACCCAGCCCCCTTATTCAGACCAATACTGCCAGTTCCCGTCTAAGGGGTTAGGGATCAGAAGGCTGGCATCCTGACAGATAGGTGACGAGAGTGACGATCTCACTGGTCGATTAGTAGCTCCTTAGCGTTCAAACAAACTGGCTGGCCATCGTATTCCTCTTCCTTACTCAAGGAGGAGACGTGAATTATCTTGTGCGATGCATGATTACCGAGTGTACTGGTAGGTATACTGGTTGGGTGAAGCTCCTACTGTAGGGGACATGCTAACATGCTACTATGCCAGCGGAAGCGTAACTACCATATGCGAGAGAGACGTTTGACTCTGCCATAGTACTCTTTGTGATGATGTCTAGCGTATAATCTCCTATGTAGAACGTCTCTCTGTCTCTCTATGATGATCTCGCATTGTTCTTTCCCTGCCACGTGTCTGAAATTCTTGGCTCTGGCCCTATGGATGATGTCACGATGCTAGCCATGTGATAAGGGAAACAACGACGTTGTCACACAAAGGACTATGAACCTAGGGGCTACTGAGCCCCGTTTATGTACAGAGGTTAGGACAAAGGGGCCCGTGAACCAAGGGCCGAGCTCTATCCAAACCATGGGGGAACGTGTGGCTCCTTTCCAGGCTCCAAGGATGTCCGCAACCCTACCTGAATGGCGAGGGCCAAGGTTCTGACAGATGAGGCGTCAGACATGTTAGTCCGGATAGGGGCTGGAACGAGAGCACAAGTAGGCTATTCGCGTATGCATAGCCGGAGCCATGAGAGGTAGTTAGAATGAGGAGCTCCTCTCGAAATAACATGGCTATTTACACATCGCTCTGCCTGCATCGTGACATCCTCCAAGCTCCACCTCAGTACTCCCTTAAGTGACTCTCGTAACCTGTCGGTATAAAGGAAGTTAGTCCTGCGTTTTCCCTGGCCGGAGGCATGCCGATGGTGAAAGGTAGTTAGCAACAGCTCCGCCATTGATAGGTAGCGTAACATAAGGGGGCTAAGGTGATGGTATAACGCATGCTCTCTCCCACTACTCGGAGACTCCCTTATATTGACGAAGTGGTCTACCAGGTGGGTCGTCACTAGTCCTCACTACTTCAGACACAATCACCATGCCCGAAAACATTGAGGTAGATTAGGAAGTAGGCGGGTGATAGGAAGAGCTCGGGAATGTTGATAATATGTAGCAGTAGCCAGTAAGTATTTTTACTTGTACGTGACTAGAAGCGACGGATCTCGGAGCACTTCTCTGAAGTACCATCAGTGGCATATACGTATTCAGCAATCGAGTCGGACGGAAGATGTAGCATAGGCAGGAGCAGCTGAGCTAATCTACCGTGATGTCCTCGTTAGTGATATCAAGTCAGTCCTGTGGCGAACCTTGGTTAGTCTATGTCAATGTTGAAGAGTCTGGATCAAGAAGAACGGAAGCAGTCTCCCCTAACTTCGTTCAACATTATGTGCAATCGCCAGCAGAATAGAGGGCATAGCAGATTAATCGTCGTCTTTCCCACATAGAACTAATACACGTACCTCGAGGCGTTGAACGCAAGGGTCGAAAATACGCAGACGGAAGCCGGAGGCGTGTGCTTGATCTCGCGTTGACGTCTAGCGGTCAGTATAGATTTTCGAGTTCATAACACGAATGCGTCTTATTCTCTCCGGCTTGGCTTCACCATGTCAAAGAGAGTCGCTCATTAGAACTATGTTCTAGTATCTCGACGGGTGAGGAGCGAGACTATGGGTTCAGTGCGAGTAGAATACATTCGTACGATTAGCAAGCAGGGACGGGTGCGTTGGGTATTGATGTTTCAGGCCTTACAACTTCCATCATTGGCATATATCTTACGTAGATATTGTCAGATCGCTATGTCGACTCGGACGCGCCAAGAACGATGGGGGTAGGGAGATAGGAGGGTCAAGACTTTCGGATGTGTCGTGGCGAGCAACTCTCCCGACATCAGGTGTAGCCAAGGCGCTCCGCTAAAACTCTTCTCCTGTTTCCGTTCGCACTTTGACGCGAAGGAGCATTGTTGGTAGAGTAATGATTTACATTCTGTCGTACCAAATACGTGTCGCTTCTTGGAAGCAAGTCCTAGGAGAAGCGCGCGTCTGCCGAGGGGTTTGGTACAACCCTACGATGGATACCATCAACTATTTCCGAATCGTGCCGCCTCACTTTGATCGTGGGCTTTGATTCGAAGCTCGGCCATCTGGAGCGTAGCAGACGCAGTCACATCGGCGACCTCGCCCTTACCAAGGCGCCGGGACTGGTCTGCAATATTGCTTGGTTGCTGGCGTCTTGAGCGGATGGCACGGCCAAGAAACACGTAATCATGTTTGTATTCCATGGTCTACGAGAATCCGGATTGCGTTTCCGATACTCCTTTTGGTGGGCTGTTGTCGTGCTCGGCGACGTGGGTCTCGAGAAATTTTGTTCGTCACGGTGGCTCCTGGCGATCTTGTTCGTCCATCGGAGGAACGAAGGATTTATAGGATAGCACCGAGGCTGCCCTGTGATACCCTTAATAGTAACCCACGTCCACTAGGTGTGTATGCGGGCTCATCACCTTGTAAGGATTCAGTGACGGTGATACGAACAGGGTTCGCCGGACTAAGCTTCAGGGTCTGGTCCATAGATAATGATAACTTGGTACGGGGTGGTATTCTGGACTCCTTACTCAGACACCGCTGCGAGGTGTTTTTGAGTCGGGAGAACTGTGACGAGATGGTGGCATGTTACTTATCTCTTGGCTACCCCTGAGACGAAGAGACTCAGTTATGCCACACGGTTGTTTGGACCTCGGTCCCGGATACTTGCAGCTACCACTCTCCTTTTGCGCGTATAAGCAGGATGTAGATCGTGGAGAGAGTATAGGGGTGCCCCGAATGATGGAGAATACATCGGTCACACTGGAAGTTGCTCGTGGTGGCAGGTGAAGACGGTGGGTGTGACTGATCCCTTGTAGCAAAGTTCCGGACATGCATGCGATATGTTGGGACTAACGAAATGTTGCAGAGTCATCAAGACCCTATCCAGGTGTCGCCACTTCGATTATTCAACGACTCAGGGGAATATCAGGGGCCTTGTCGTCACTTGATCCTACGACTGATTCTAGCCAGTGATCTTCCTCATAGGCTCCAATGTTGCAGCCATGAACGCTTGATGAGGAAGCTCCCGGTGAGCTTCGATTACTCTTGCCTCGAACTATTAACATATGAAGTTATGCCCCCAGACTAGACACGCCAACGGTCATAGTCAGAAATAGCACCAACCAACCACAAGAAGTGGCATTACAAACCACCGTGGCTATACGCCGAATGACTGAAGAGATGACCATTGGCATTGTTATCTAGCGTCTATCCGAGTCGCTGTTAGTCCCGAGCAGGGGAACTAGCATCTCCATCTTCCTCTGTTCGTGCCGGGGTCTTGCTTGGAGAGCAATGTAGATAGACACAGGAAGGGCCGGGCCGAGTTCGGTAACTATTTCATGCCAGGTTTACTGCCCCCAAATTGCCGTGCGAAAGATGTTGGCTTCTAGTGGGAATAGGGGGTTTGACCGCTCTTCCCTGGGATGGTACGCCTCGTGCGTGACTCGAACAAGCCGTCCTGGCACCTCATGGTTCCGCATGTAGCGGTAGCTGCTAGCACATGCATACTAGGCCGGTCTAAATCTGTCGATATTCGGGTTCGCCGATCATCGCGCTTGTTTCGTCTATTTCTGGTACTTCTCGAACAGAGTAGGACTTCTCCTGCATGATGTGGAAGAAAGCACACCAACATCTACGAGGCGTCAGTCAACTCCCCAAGATAAGAAAAATAACTACATAGCTACTCACAGTTCGTATTTGAGTCCATAACAGGCACCTGTGAGTGGTGAAGTCGACAAACGCACTTCGACCCGACAGTATGGTACGCCACAGGCAGGCGCTTATTCGGCTACGAGGGGACAACACTATTGGTCGGGTTCCCGACGTTTGACGCGCACTACCGCGACGAACCAGAACCATCAAATGTTGAGTCTAGGATAGTAAAATCTGCCAAGAAACCTGAAGACACCAGACGATATACTAGGTTCTCTTAAAATTTATTGGTAGATGGGCCTGCTTTGCACGACTCGCCTCCCGCTTCCCGCCTCGCGCCTCGTCCCCTTCGTTTCCGGGGTGCCAAGCAAAAGCGTACGTATGCTGGAGAAACTTGATGATTGGATTGATGCTCCTTCCATTGATAAGAGTATGTTGGGGAGCTTAGAACTGCACTGCTATCCCGCGACTGCCCCCTGATCTTAAGACATGGTCGAGTCACGATAGACGTACACCTATCATACAGGACGGCGCGGAGATTGAAGGAAGTATTCGCACTTGCCTCGAGTATATCTGGTGATGCCCAGCGTAGCAAGCACACTTGACAACTGGTTATACCAACGGCCCCACGGGCAGTTTGATATTGAGCACACACGATACTGATCGCCACGGTCTCAGTTGGTTAAACCAAAAATCAACCTAGACTATTTAGGCTATAGACCCCGAGATTAGGTCACTTGCGTGCCCCGGAATAGCACTTGAAAGTATGTTCGTGTATAGAAGTGAAGTATGTCTCGCTTCGAGAGCCTCTGGCAAGGCTGAGTGTCCACTTTACTATATCGCTTTTCTCTAGCCTCCGCCCCCATACGGCCGCCCCTGAGGTGTTTTGGAATACATCCGCATGGCCATTGGGTAGGTTATCGGGAGGAAGTTTGGCCAGCATAGAATATTCTAAAGCTTAGGAGATCACTTGATCTAAGGTAACTGTAGGTTTGAAGGTGACCCACGGTGTTGGAGGCGAGATGTCAGGGCAGCCGGTCGACGGGTCGCATTTTTGGCCGCAGTTCTTGAGGCAACCGAAATACATCTTCACACCCTCTTGAGAGGATGGTCGCATGGACGGCAGGCTGTAAGGCTGTCAAATAATTGTTGGTTGGAGTGCTATACGCATGCCCTGCATTTCACCTGTCATTCTCTTTTCTGACTCTTTCTAAAATAAGAGGGGAGGTCATCAGCGTAGCAATCGATACTCGAATGAATCACTCGGTCTCCAACTTCACATCCGCCGCTACAATGCCGATTTGACATATCGCCTTGATACGTACCCTTGTTTATCCCCTTATTTACCGTGTTAATCCGTTGTAGTCCTTTTTTTAATGGCCATATTGTTGAGGGGCGGCAGGTGATCCAATGTCACCGTAACAGCGTTCGAAACTATAGGCAAACAGCGTATATCTCAGTTATGTTAAACTAAGACAGGTGCTCAACTTACACATGGAGTCTAAGATAAGTCGCCTGTGTTTTTTTTTTTTTTTTGGAAGAGCGTAACGGAAGCAGCACGTGCTCTTTAAACATCCAGCCAGTACCCCTAAGCAGATGTTCAAATTAAGGCACATTCATGTGCCGTAGGTTCCCGTTTGACTCGATGCCATGCCCCTTGCTTCGTGCACGAAGACAGAGCCTTTTCCGATTCTTGGTTAAGACGGTGGGCCATGTGCCAACATATTGACGAAACTGTCACCCCCCTGGTGAACACCCGCTGTGGCAAGTGCTAAAAGTGAAAACTTGGGAGAATCCCAGTAGATGGAGAATAACGGCAGCCGGTCCGACCCATTCGGCTAGCTAGACGTACGGTGTTGGTAAGTATTGATGTGCATGTAGGGCAAGGAAAGAGTATCGATATAAGGAGCAGGCTGCGATGAGAGTTGACTTTATCAGCGGTCTGATTGGTAGAACCAGCATCAGGCTGGCAAAGGCAGGAAATTAATCCGTGCCTGAGTGAGAGACTTCTGAAACGTTTTCTAGAATTGCCATTGCAGCTTGTTCTGTAACATTGGGCGGCTGCATCTCTGCATGATGCGCTGCAGCAAAGGGCCAAGTACGTACTTCGGGTTATGCATCGGGTTGGGTTTTTTTTTTTTCTTTTTTCGCTTTCTTTTCTTCTTTTCACCCCACTGGCCACCCTAACCAAGGTCAAGGGGTACCCTCCCGTAGCACAAGCATGGGAACCCTTAGAGTTGTTTGCATCAGCGCGATGCGATGCAATGCGATGCGATGCGATGCGGGCCTGCTTGACTGGGCTTCTGGTTGGATGATGCCAAGTTGAGTCGTTGGATTGATGTTGGAGAGAGCGTTTTTGTGGCGCCGCTTGGTACTTGAGAGAAGCATGGATTTAAGGTTACGTTCGCCAATTTAGCCCACATAAGCACGTAGAGGATCGTACATGTGGCCAGATAGGTACCCTTACCTTTTAAGTACATACGTACCTAGGTACCTATGTCCCGTGTCTCACACGCCCCTATACATACATCTATCCAAGCCCCCTGCCACTCGACTCAGACTCATATCCGTCCAGTGATTTATACAGCCACCCCAAACCCATGCCAATGCCAGACATGGGTGCTTACCCCTACCTTCATGTACATGCTGAAGTTATTATGCTAGGGGCTCCTGGGGCCATCCATCTTTGACATATATGGCATATGCGGCACACAACACAGACTCGGTACTGTACCTAACCCCTAACCCCTAACCTACATACAGCTGAGGCATGCAGCCAGTCCCAACGGGAAGGATGCTGGGTACTTCCGTCTAGGCAAAACTTTTCTCATTTTTCCCTATCTTCTTTAGTAAATTTTTGCAATTCTCATAGAATATTTTGTATCTAGATCCCTCGTCGCTGATCTTCTCAGATGGCCCACTTAGATCCTTGGAGTTAGTCCAGACAAGCAATCGGAACAGATATACGATTAAGTACGTAACTTCTTCAACCCCAAGTACAGCGTCGGGACCGGCACCGATACAAACTCCAGTGTCTGCCAGTGTGGCGCTTCCAGGGTAGACTAACATTGCTCAGCACGCCTCGCGGGGGCTATTCAACTCGACTGCTCTGCGGCATCCTTATACTATTGTTAGATATCTTGTGCGGTGGTGGTTTCTCGGTGTCGGTGCTTAGCGGTGATGTGTGGTAACACATGATAGTAAACGGGTATACATAATTATGAAATCAACTCAGCAGCCAACGGGTCTAGGAAGCAAACGCCAATAGACCCCATCCGGCAACATTCGCATGTCCTGGGGCCCACCGGATTTGCAGGTTGGCAAGGTCGTCAGACGGCTATTTCTACCAGGGCTTTGGCAAAGTCCATCTAGACGTCAACGGTCAGCCGGCAACCCGTCAACCCGTCGACCCGTCAACCCTAACCGTATCTTACTCCACCGGGTTGCTATATTTTTGTATTTGATCGGACGCCGCAGCACCCCTGTCCTGTACACGGGTAGGTCTCTAGCGGGATTGACCCATCGGTGGTGAAGTTGCCCAGGTTGTCCAGGTTGCCCAGGTTGCCCAGGGAGAAGCGAAGCAACTCTGGTACCTACTTGCACCAGATGAGATTCGCGGCCGCGACCAATCGTTCCTTCCAAGTTCGATTCTAATTCTAGTCTCCACCATTTGCGGAAGTCGTTTACAGCTGCCGCACAGCACGCGTGTCTTTGGGCCGCATAATCACCGTTCCAACTGCAGCAAATTCCACTTAACTCTCCAGATATCTCCTGTTGGCGCACTAAGAAGACTTCCATAATGATCTGGTGACAAGTACTTTTCACACACCACTGTTCGTCTAGTTGCCGACATATTCATTTTCCAAACAAGGAACACTTGCGGCAACGAAACCTTCAAGGCTGCCTTCCAACTTACTACCGCTTACGACTCAGTATCGCCGTGCGGCAAACAAGGGGACGCACATATTCACCCATCCAAGGTAATCTACGAGCCGCTTTACATATAAATTCGACCCTTCCGCCCACCCATCGATACTCAATTTCGTCCACCATCACACACTCCAGTCCGAATCCACTCGAACCTTCCTAGATCAACTCAGAGACGACTTCTATCCTGTATTCACTCTTCACTTGGGACGTCGCGTCTATCACATCCAAGGTTGAACTACCACTTTGTCTATACCACGTAGACCAGTATGCTACATCCTAGACCCATTCCGCATACGATCCTAACAAACTGGCAGACTTACAATCACCTACGACATCGATCTTGAATCATCCGACACCGTTCACCATGTGTTATATTTACTACGTCACGTACTCGTGCGGTTGCACCAAACCCAGGGACGCTCCTTGCGCCGAGAGCCCTAACAAGCTTGGTGGATGCACCAGGGGAGTGCGCCCTTACCCCCTTAAGAGCGACGGCCCTTGCGACGACCACTCTTAACGAAAGGTAAGAGCGAAGCACTACGGTCAGATAGTATGGTTTGCTAATTTATTCTCTCTAGGGATATGCGATCAGTACCCTTACGACATGATGGAATGCACGAATAATCGGCGGGATGGAATAGGGGGATGGAAGAGCGTTCTGCGAGCGATCGCAAAGATACCTCAAAATTTTCTCACTCACATCTGTTTCCAGATGTTAAAAGGACCTGGCCAGGCGTCAGGAGTGAGCAGTGGGCAGTGCTACGCACTTCCACGGGCTCTTGGAATGGTGGACTTCTTCTTTTCTTTGCCTGGAAATAATTCGATTCGCAACCCACGGTAGAGTGGACTGGCTCTTGGTATCTGAGGCGTGCCTGGTCGGCGGGATAATGCTAGACAACCCTTGTACTTGCTTGAATTACAATTCTTTTTCTCCATTCATCACCTCGCACTCCAGCAAAGGATTCACCGAAATGGTGTGGTATGGATATGACAGGGACGGCTAGCGACATGCGGTCCAGTCGCGGCCGTATAACGTGACACAGCTCAACCTGGCATACGGGAACTATAACGGGCACTTCCGCGGTCAAGAAGCATCTACCCGAAGGCACAGGCAATGCAAGGTAAAGGACATGTCATCACCAGAAGAGAAGCCCTGTCATGTCGGTTGGGTTGCAACGTGCGGAACTATCCTCAACCAACAACTGCTGTTAGCTGCCAACTCGCCTGAGAACGACACGACAAAGCTGACGTTGTGTTAAAAAAAGATCGCGCCGCATTAAAGAATCCTTCGCTGTAAACTAAAATGCAGATGATTAGGTGCTACTCGCAGCTTGTTTCTATCATGTGATTCTCGAGATGCGAGCAAGGGACCGAAGGGAGAAAAAAGGAAATTATTCTACGACTTGTATCCAGAGTGCAGAGTGGTTGCGGTTGTAGCCGTGTCGGATAATTGATTACCTAACCCTAACCTCGATTAGGTAAGTAGTACTGGTACTGCCTTACCTTTCTTAGTATCTTACTCGCGTACCTGGGGTAGCATCGATGCAACATAATCGGGAGTTGCATGAGTTGCACGCCTTACCCTACTACCTACCTCCTAGATTGCCAGGATGACCCATGGGTAACAGAGGGCGACACATTGATACTCTACTTTTAAATCAGTAAGATCCAATTCAATAGGCACAATAGGCGATGAATAAGCAAGAAGCATGTATGTATCGAGAATGCTCATCGTGGCTTCCCTAAACTTCAATGAAGAATGAAGTTTAGGCATGCGATTAAGAGAACAGTCACTTGTCACATTCTCCCACTTTCTCCCACACTTTTTAACCTCTCTCTTGGGAGGGCTGACTTGCATCTCCCCCACACGTTCCAACGTGCTGCACAGCTTTACCCCTTGCTGCCTGGTAGCTCATCTACTACCATACATACCTAGGTAGTATAGAGACCAGCCAATATCTACAGAGGGCTCATTTCCTTGACGCTAGTCTCACTCTCGTTCACCGCGTTTCGCCATCCAATAGCAACCTGATTCCCGCGCCTGTTTCGTCACACCGCGCCTAATACCTTGGCCTCACCCAGGTACCCATTTCGGGCCGACGACCACTTCAAGTGATGTACTTCGCATTCCCGTCGATGTATATCACTCATTCGTCTATACCGGCTTGCAATAGGTGGGAGGGCTTAGAGCTAACAACCGTCATTCACTCGCCCTAAGGCTCTAAGCCGCACGTTTTGCCAAATGCGTGCTGGCCCGTTGGCCCGTTAGGGCGGCCCGGTCCCGGCAGCAGATACGACATCAGTACTGTTCACTGAGCGGATTACACGACATTTTACGAGCTTTTAGTCCGCCCCGAGGCAGCCTACCTAATCTATCGCTCCCTATTTATCCTCTTCTCTCTTATCTTATACTATCCTGTCTTGTTTCCAATCCTCGTGCAACCTAATAAGCACTTGCTACCCCCCCATGCAATCGTCGTTGCTACCCTATTCGACTACTTTTAACCCAAGCCTCGGATCAAAATGGAAAGCTGCGTCTATGAGTCTGGCTGGCGCAATGCGCTTACCGAACGTTGCGAAAACGTCCAACCAACAGCCCATCTCCGTGCCTATCTGCCTAGTCTGCGTTGACTTAGCGATGAATCATATCGGCAAATCATCAGCTGACAAGTAATGGTACCTTAGGTAGTCTTGTCCTCTTGACTTGCCAGTTCTATAAGCACATGGTTTACACGACCGCTTTGTGTTGCCTACAAGACGATTCCCATTGACTCTGGCGACCAGCTGCGGAAGCGGCCCGTATTAGTGGCTTCAAGGAGCGGCATTGCGCCGTTAAGGGCCCTGGTCCACTTGGCAGCCGAGTAAAGATGCTCTCGGCCACGCCTCGGAGCGAGCCTAGGAGCCCTACGTACCAAAGTTGACATAGTACGGTATTTCATTTCGAACGGCGTTGCCCGACGCTGCCGTCATAGATCGGCCAAAGCGGATTCCTTCCCGTTTAAACCTGGTTACTGATCCCGATGAAAATGTCATGATTCCCCTGCATCTGCCGCCCCATGCACGACCCTTGCAGCTCCAGAATAATCTAACGTACGGCGGCTAAGGCGTGACGGCTGCCAATGAAATTCCTTGAAGCGGTTGAAAGGCGTCTCGGTGGCAATTGCATTAGTGCCAACATCAAGAACAGAAGTTCCAACCTCACTCTTGCTCTATGGACTAGCCTTTATATCGGCAGCGTCGAATTATGACTCCTCCCCCCTGAGTCATCTTAAATTTCATAAGAGGTATCATCGTAGATGATCGATGCTCGCGGATTGGCCGCGATGTACCGCATGGAATCGTATCTAGCTCCCCCTACTATCTCGAGTTTGCCGAAGTCGCCCTATCAGCCTTGAACTAAGGCTACAAGGAGCCCGACCGAGCTTATGAATCTAATTCTGAGAAGGTCTACCAGACTAAAGGGGATGTTCCTATCTCTGACAACTCCGCAAACGCTAAGAACGCAAGGGGACGTTACACGATCGTTCAGAGTGCCGCCCCCTACATTAATGGTCAATTTAGATCGGCCGTGGCTTGTGGAGTTGCATGAAATCAACGGCTATCAACCTCATCGTTCGCCTATTAATAACACCAAATCAACCTAGATTAATTGGAATTGTCTAGGGTGCGTGGGATGTGCTACAGGATATAGCGGTCGCTGAAGTCCTATCAAGTTCGTGGTGCACGACACGCCTTGTCTTCATGGAGGACCTCATCATTCGCCATACCATCTTCAAGTCTTACGAACCCACCCGAAAACCCGCCATACATCCCTTCAATGCTTAGCTTATTCCGAAGATGCATGGCCACCCCGAGCTGGGCGATAGGTTGACGCCCGCCGACGGGTCGATGTTTTATCACGTTTAACAAGCAAGTCTAGCGAACTTTGTTGCCTTCGTCGATCGGTAGCCATAGACCTTCAGTCCGAAGATAAGCGACACCCTTGTCTTCGAACCCCTGTAAACGACTGATGAGGAAGAGATCCTTTGTAGCACTTGGATTACATGAAGTGCTTAAGCTAGACGTGCCATTATACTAACCACCTCTAACTCGATCGACCTAGGTTATTGCGGTTATTTCTACCTACCCTCTATGATTTCTTCGTTACTCGCAGCTTCAAAAGCCTGATGATCTCTGAGAAGATCACCAAATGGGTATCGTGATTCGTGTCGACCCGCCGTCATGAATAATCTACCTACTCATGACTATACGTTTCATCTTTAGGCTCGCATAATAGAACCCCCCGAGACACGCATACATATACAGCAACATTTTATGACTTCTATAATCCTGATCCGACCTTCCCTAATGCTCTTAGTTTGCTGCACGTTCGCAGTTGAAGTGGCATTGCTGATATTACTCAAGCTGTGAAACCAACAGCTCGTTTTACGCCAAACTGGGTTTGTAAGCAAGTTGTTCTGCTACACCGGCTCATCTCAGGTCAGCCCTGACTTCACCGGTGTCAAGTTCCTTCGTGGGACTTACGACCATTACAGATCGGCTGTCTTCTACAGCAGCACCCTACCCCGTTTTGTTCACATCGAGTCAATTATATCTATTTTGAGCCTAACTTTTTACTGCAGGAGGATGAGTTCCCCAGGCCCGCCAACTAACCTACGGTTCTGTCAACGAGTCCTAGACTAACCCTAAGGAGTCAGCCTGTCCCCGAGTAAAAGGCAAAGGAAATTTATAGGTATCTTATTCCAATACTTGATACTTTAACCATGACCCCCGTCCTTACTTCGGCATCCGATAAACCCATCCCACGTGGTGGAAGGATGCATAGGAAGGAATACCCGGCTTTCATATCGTCATTATCTTCTAACTCTACCTATCTGACGTGTGCTTTCAAGGTAGACAGCCCTATAGAGATCACCGGACCTCAACAACAGCGCATTCGCGAGTTGGATTCTCACCTGAGTGTATTAGCAATACAGCGAAGCTCGGTTAGTTTCGCTATTTTATTTGTCGTACGGAGCACGGCGCGCCCACCCGGCCGACCCGCTTCATATCGGGATGGGCATTGTCTTGAGCGATATCCCTATTTCGACTAATGGCCCGCAGAGCTCCAAGTGAAACTATGATGACCATACTTCTCTTCACGTCATCTTGGATGCCACGTTTTCACAGCTGAACAATCACACTTATAGTTTCAAGTTGGGCTCGGGGGCAGTGACGGCGTGAGCAAAAGAGGGCCAAGTCAGATTAAATCATAGGCGTCAGGACCAACAGTTGGAATCGCGTCGGAACAAAAGGTGTCTATCTCTTTGATGCCTACCGGTAGATCATGGGGTCATTTTTCAGTCGAAACATGACTCATTTGCAAGGACCATCGTCTTGCCGGGTTCGCCGCAAGATCTATAATTACGACTTAGAAGCCGAGCCAGATTCCTAAGCTCCGCCTACACAGACGCCTCTCGGATCCGGCCCCCAAGCTGTGCACAACGCACTGCCCGCCACTACGCGCCGTAGTTCCTGGTCTTGTGAGACAGAACACGAGCCAACCCCAACCTTTTTTCAGCCTTACGGCTCCAGATTATGAATTTGCCCAAATCCTATCGTTTCAGGATTCTGACGTTGGAGCCTCCACCCCCCCCCCCCCCCCCCCCCCCGATAGCACCCACCTTTTCCGGCCCCCAAGTCGGGCCAAGTCGGGGCTTCTTGTCAACATCCCGAATCGAGAAGCGAAGAAGGATTCATGTTGCCCACGTGAGATGATGCATTGCATTGTTCGCATGGCCGCGGAAACGGAGTGATACGTGCTCACGTGGCATAGGACATGCATTGCGACCTTGGAACATGGTCTCGGGTTACACGCGCCGGCCGCTACTTTTTTTTTTAACCCAGAACCGGCCGCCATCTGGGAGGTAGCAACGAACTTTGAAACATGTGCACGTTAGGTATGCAGAAAGCAACGCAACGTACGTACTTGCTTACATTTGTACGTAGCAATAAGCAGAAATCTTATGTGACGCCAAAAGAAAAGGAAAAAAAAAAACAATTGCGGTAATTCCCGTACAATATCCAAACGATCCTCGATTTCCCCTTCGAGCCCAACGTGATCGCCTCGGGATTCCGACTTTGTTAGAAGCGAGAGACGGACGTACTACATCTGCGTAGATGTATTATACATACCTATTCTCGGACTTTGAACCCGCCGATGTAATCGCTCCTTGGTTCTTGTTAAATGACTACGTAATAGGCAACCATACCATGATGACGTTCGACTTAACTAGGTAGCCCATATAAATGTTCCAGAGGTATTTCGGTTACGTGACACGTCACAAACCTGTCACGTAGTAGGGTTAAAATGCCAAGGAGATCGCATGGAAAAGACATCGCATTCACTATCTAGAGGAGTTACCTAGAGTGTGATGACGTATCTGCCGATGCGCTTTGTCACTTGTTGTGTTCTCCGCCACAGCATCGTTTCCGTGCTCGTCGTCGCAAATCGTCTCATGCCTCCTCCCCCTCTCTCCTATACGAGCCTCAAGAGCTCTCAAATGGCGAAAATGTCAATCTTGCCGCACCCTTTTCACGCCTCCCTCTGCGAGGCCCTCGAGAAAGGAACAATGCTAGGCTGCCCCCTCCCTCTCTCATGCTAGTGTACACAACGCAAAACCAAATAAACCAGTATAGTGTGATTCCTTTTTTGTTCCCTGAAAGACAATTTTGCTTGCTGTTTTTTCTCTTTGGTCTTCTTGACGTAGGGTGCAAAAGGGGGAGGGGAATCTCTCTTCCTCTACGATGCATTAAGTTCTCTAGTAGACAAATACTAGAAAGGGGTTCGGGAAAATATACCGAAAACAGCACAAGAACGAAGAAGAAAAAAAAAAAGCCAACACCCCTTGATGTGAATTCAATGAGACCGTATAGAACGCCGTGGGTGTATATATTATGCAAGACGGAACTAATCGTTCTTCGGAGAAGTAGGAGAGCTGTCAACCTCAATTAGTACTGTTACGATGAATCATGAAACGCCGGAACATACAACTTTGGAGTGGTGCTACCACCAGGGCCAGGAGTCCGAGGAGAATACACGTTCGATGGGGACTACACGAAGATTAGTATGCAATTTAGTCTGTGGTACTGGGACTGGAACGAACAGTGGGCGAGTATTGAGGACTCGTGGGAGATTGCTGCGCTCCTGAAGGTCTGAAGGTATGCGGGCTCGTCGGCGAATAAGAGTAGGGCAGAGGTGACGTCGGTGAGTACGACGGTGATACCGGAGAATAGTTGGGTGAGACAGCGCCAACGTTGTACGAGGGAGACGTCGGGCTGTAGGAAGCCGGACTGGTCGGAGAATAACTCGGCGACGTGGGAGAAGCCTGCGTGGGCGAAGTTGGAGAATAATGTCTCGGTGATGTAGGAGACGTAGGCGAATAGCTCGGCGAAGTCGGGCTGTAGTTGGGACTAGACGGGCTGCCTCTGAACTGAGGCGAGCTCGGCGAGAATGACGGCGATGACGGGCTGAACCGTGGCGAGCTGTCATAACGACCACCCGCCATCGGTGACGTAGGCGAATAGGCGTTAGGCGAGGTTGGTGAATAACCACCGCCGTAACTGCTGAACGGCGAAGAGGGCGAGGTACCACCCGAGAACGGACTTGTTGCTCCGGGACTTCTTCCTCCGTAGGGACTGGCACTACCGAGTCCTCCGTACTCCGTTCCAAAGCCCGAGGGCGAGTCGGAGCCAGCTCCAACAATCGGCGAGAAGTTGCCCATACCCATCGTGGGAGATGCCAACGACATTCCATAGCCGGTATCTGCCATTGGCGATCCGGTGTCGTACGGAGTTGCCGCACCTTCCATCGGGCTTCCCTTCATCGTCATACCTGGCATGAGACCCATCCGGGAGTTATCCGAGATGACGGTCTCAAGCATCTTGGGATCAAGGTACACCTGCATATGACCGGTGCCCATAGGAGCAAGCTGGCCCAGCATGACGTTTTGTGAGATACCTCTGCAGTCATCTATCTCTCCTATCGCAGCTGCCTCCAAGAGGATCTCGACCGTCTCTTCGAATGAACATCGCATCAAAGCACCAGTGTCAGCTCGGTTGATACCGTGACGGGTAACCGCAGCAATACTGCCTCTGTACGTCATCACCTCAACAAGGAGCACAAGATGACGTTCGTTGACATATGAACCATCGAAGGCCAGCACTCTTCTCAACTCGTTTAGGAGTGAAGCTCTCGCGGCTTCGATACCAAAGACCTCGACGGTTTGCCACAGATGGTTCGTAATGGTGCGCTTCGTGTCAACTCCGGGCACCGACAGAACTTCCCGTAGAGCTGTACCCTGCGTGTCGAGATACCATTCCTCGCAGATCGGGTTGTCTTTGAGTTGTACCATGGCACCACCTTTGTCTATGGTGATCTTGGTTCCCTTATTCAGGAACGCTCTCTCGATACCTTTGACACCACGCAAGGTCAGATTCTCCAAGAGATGGTCAGCAAGACGCTTCAGCATAACATCATCTTCAATCGCCTTGTCGGAATCATCCTTATCATCCGGCATGGCACGGATGCGAATCACCTGATGATCTGCGTTATTGTCACTACAAATAATTGCAAGATCAGTAGGATATTCCTCCTTCAGGCGGATAGTCACGTCCTCCACCGTAAGTCCTTTGTCAAGCATCTTCTGTCGATCCAAGGTGAAGCGGAGTAACCATCGTGACTGTCTGTCGATGGACGGTTGGCTATCGTCAGGAAGCATGAAGTACGACGTGACAAAATCCTCATCCTCCGGGATGGTCGTGTTCTCAATATCCGGGTCATAGTAAACTTCGGTTATAGCCGTGACGGAGCGGAGATTAGTATGCTCGACTGCGCTTCGAAGTTTCTTTGCTTGATCCTGTGAAGTAGAGCCATCCAAGTATACCATCATCGAAGGGGTCTTAATTTTCAGGGCGACGTTAAGAATTTCCTTCAGACGTGGCACACCTAGTGTGACGTTCTTAGATGAGATACCGGTAAAGTGGAACGTGTTCAGAGTCATCTGTGTCGCAGGCTCGCCAATCGACTGTGCAGCCAACACACCAACCATCTCTCCAGGGTTGACCATGGATCTTGACCACTGGCTTTCCAGTTCACCGATGACGTGGCGGAAAGCCAGTTTATCCAGGCGGTGGAAAACCGCAAGACGCTTAAATGCCAACCGCGAACGGAGCAGCGCCTTGAAGAGAAATGTGGCGCTCTCGTTAGCTTCTCTTGATATATCATCGGCGCCACGAACCACAACCATCCTGTCAAGCATGTCTTTCACCGCAGGAATGACGTCCTGAGGCGAAAGGTTGCTTCGTCTCGTATCATCAACCTTGAGGAGCTTCTTGGCTGACTCAATGAGTCGTCCAACGTTGAGGGGTAGTTGGAACGAATCCTCAAGCTTCTCTGAGTTCATCTTCATCACTCGCAGGGCGCTACGGTCCTTGCAGAGAGCTTCCCACTCCACATCTAGAAGCTCCTGAACCTGCGGGTCGCCTACCAGATCTTGGCCGTACTCAAGCGCGTCCATTGTGCGCGATCCGAGACCTTCCATCACATCGACGCGATACCGGTTTTCAAAATCGACGTCTCTTAAGACCCAATGATCCATGGATTGCTTCTCGATATGCATGGCGTCTTGGCCATCCTCACCGTAGAGGAACTGAATGACATCGCCAAGCGAATTGCGAATCGTTCCATCGTACCGGGCGCTAACATCTTCAAGTGCTTTGACGAGACGACGTTGGATATAACCCGTCTCAGCAGTCTTGACAGCTGTATCAATAAGACCTTCACGACCAGCCATGGCGTGGAAAAAGAACTCCGAAGGTGTCAAACCTCTCAGGTATGAGTTTTCGACGAAACCACGAGCCTCGGGCGAGTAGTCATCCTTCGTGAAGTGAGGCAAGGTCCGGTACTTGAAACCAAAGGGAATACGCTTGCCTTCGACGATCTGTTGACCGACGAGGGCGGACATCTGAGAGATGTTGATAGACGAACCCTTGGAACCGGAACGAGCCATGACCACAGCATTATTAAGATCCTTCAAACTGTTCTCGGCGGATGTACCTGCCTTGTCTCGGGCCGAGTTGAGTGCCTTGGAGACTTTGCTCTCGAACGTTTCTCGCACGTTCATACCTGGTAGGGGTTCCAACTGGTTGGCGGTAGCTTGGGCCGTCAGGCTAGCGACCTCATCTTTCTGCTCATTAATATGAACCTGGACCTTCTCTATAGTCGCCTTGTCCGGAATTGTATCACCGATACCGATACTAAAACCGTTATGGAGGAGCCAGTAGTTGACGACGCGCTGGCACCCATTAAGAAAAGCCATTGCGCCGTCAGGACCGAGCTCGTTATAGCACAGATGAACAATGCCACCACTAGCGGCACCGACGTTCTTCTTCGTGAGAAGGCCAAAGAGCAGCTGCCCGGACTGGACAAGCAAACCGTCATCCTTCAACGGACACCACGGACCGCTTTCGGGCTTGGTGTAGAGACTAATCTCTCTAGGAATGATCAGGCTGACTATCTGCTTTCCTGTCCAACGAGGCCGAGGTCGAAAAATCGCGGGCTGGGGGATCACACCGTCCCAGTTAGGAACCCAGAGCATGATGTTGTAGACCTGTTCCCTGGTCAAGAAGACATCGCGCCGGCACATCTTGTACACACCAGCAAGTGTGTCTTGAACAATGCCCATCAACGGTCCATTTCGCTGAGGCGAGACAATGTTCAGAGGTACCATGCAAAGCTCCCGAATCTCAGCCCGCGTTTCTTCGGTTTGCGGGACGTGAAGGTTCATCTCGTCTCCATCAAAATCGGCGTTGTACGGAGACGTGACGGACAGATTCAATCGGAAGGTAGAGTAAGGCATGACCCTAACTCTATGACCCATCATAGACTCTTTGTGAAGAGATGGCTGACGGTTGAAGATAATATAATCGCCGTCTATCAAGTGCCTCTCAACTTTCCAGCCGTACTCGAGGTTAATCGAGCCGGCACGCTTATGATGCCGAAGATCGATTCTAGATCCGTCAGTGCGAATGACATACTTGGCGCCAGGGTGCTCATTGGGTCCATTCTGGACAAGCTGGTGAAGACGCTCGATGTTGTACGGCGTGACAGTTTCGGGGTACGTCAGAATCCTTGCTATACTCTTGGGCACACCCACTTCGTCAAGAGAGATGTTGGCATCTCCAGTGATGACGGTACGAGCGGAGAAATCAACACGCTTGCCCATCAAGTTGCCTCGAAGTCTGCCCTCCTTGCCCTTTAGACGAGCACGGATGGATTTGACAGGACGGCCGCTCTTCTGCAACGCTTGGGGCTGGCCAGCAATATCATTGTCCATTAGGGTGGCGACGTGATACTGTAGAAGTTGCTCGAACTCTTCAGAAATATGCGTAGCAGCACCAGTTCGAATGGCTTGACGAACATTGCCGTTGGCACGAATGATGTCACCCAGCTTATACGTCAAGTCATCCTCGTTTCTCATTCCTGTACCAGTTCCATCCATAGAAATACTGGGACGGACAGGGGGAGGCGGGACAGGGAGAACGGTAAGAATCATCCACTCGGGTCTCGCATAATCTGTGTTGAGACCCATGTCATGGAGGTGCTCCTCGGGGATATTCTTGAGGATGTTCAAAACCATTTCTGGAGTGAGCCGTCGCTTCTCTTGCGCGCCCTTTCCACTCTCTTCCCCGGATACCTTATACACAGCCCAGAGGGAAAGAGCAGTGTGTCGGACCTGAGGTTGAAGGTTACCGCAACCGTCGTGAGCTATGGCAGGCGGCTTGCTACCTGGCTCGTACTCGCTGCTGTTCTTCTCGTCTTCTTTGGCAGGCGTCATGCTACACACATTCTTCACCTTGCAGCAGTTCCAGACACGCTGAAAACGAGCCTTTGGGTCCCGAGAGTTGACGGCAGCCAAGAACTCTGGGTTGTTCTAGAAGCCGGTCAGTACCAACTTTCAGACTAGTTAAGAAGCAAAGGCAAAGAGACTGACTCTGTCATCCAGAACTTTACTACAATTGTGGCAGACGATCTCGAGGATCTTCTTCACTTTCTTGATAAAACCTGGATGAAAGACAGGCTTTGCCAGCTCGATGTGGCCGAAATGTCCAGGACACTCGGACATGTTCTCCATACATGTTGCACACTTGAACTGACGATCTACGGAGCCGAGGCGGGGGTCGTTGAGACCATCCTCTCGCGGCCGAGTGCGTGTCTCGTCCATCGTCTCTGGGTATTGAATGTGTGCCACACTCATGTTCTTGATTTCCTCCGGCGACAAGAGACCAAACTGGATCTCCTCAATCGTCTTATGGGGCGCATTCGAATGCGCGAAATGAAGGTTCGCCATCTTGATTGACGCGCGAAAGAATGATTATCGTGAAATTGATGGATGTTGTGCGGGTTTTCGGGGTGGGGAAGGTAAAGTTCAGGTCGGGTCTGAGACGAAGGACGAAGGTAAAAAAAAATTATGCTGTATTGCTTGCGTCGAATCGTGACTCGTAAAAGAGGGAGAGGGCGGGGTCACGTCGGTCGAGGAAGTGACATGCAATCAACAGCGCGAGCGATGATGAAAGTAGTCGTCGATAGATACTGGAAGGATGGCGCTGGAGGGCGTTGCCAACCAGGCCAGCGGCCCGAGGAATATGGTTAGTATTGCTCCAGGGCGCGCGCAGACGGAACAAGTATTCGCGACGATTGAAAAATCACCGGTTTGGCGTGTTGCACAAGATAGAATAATCGCCAGATCGAATCTGATGCGATATCCTTGACGCGTTGTGATGTTGGATCAATCGTAAAAATGTTGTTGTTGGTGGAGAGAAGGCTCTTTCGCAAAGGTTGAGAGGTCCAAAGGAATAGTTTGAGGCAGAAGGCCGCCACGGAACAGCGCTAATCGATTTTCGGAAAGATGAGTCTTCGGATGCAGGTTTTTCCATGCGGCTGATCTTTGAGAATTTGCCGGGAGGTACCTTGTACCTAAGGTACGTACCTGTCAAAGGTACCCGAGGTACTACCTTAGGTACATTGTAGGAACAATAGAGCCAAACCAAATGCCTTCCCGGCAGAGATTTGCGCCGACGTTTAGGTGTAGATACGAAGTACCTTTCCCTTGAGCTGCAAGCTGCACCTCTCCCGAATGAGTCAAGGTTATCTCCATGGTTTGATCTGTACATCACAGAGGTATTTATTTATGTACCAACGCACAATCACCCACGGAATCGAACAAAGACAACCTTAACATCTGGCCATGTAACGCGTATCCACCCACTAAATATAAATATAAGTGAGGCACGCAAGGTTTTGTCACTAATTTACTACTCGAGCAGTTACGTACCTACAAACTATCATCAAACTCATACTTATGGGTACATCATGGATAGAAGGATCTCTCTTTTTTATATTTTTTTTATTAAACCCCTAGGTAGCAACTAGACTATTACAATATTGTATCATCTTTTCCTACCCTTTGTGCCTTTCGCCGCCATCGTCTTCTTGCCTCCAACTGGTTTCTCCTCGTCGGGAGCTTCACCTTCATGGCCCTCGCCGAGACTCCGGCGCCTAACCGTTCCCGTCGATACTGCAACGAATTCCTCCTCGCTGTCGCTCTCGCCGAGGTTGAACAACACCGGCATGCGAAACCCCTCCCCGCCAACCTCGTCGTCGTACGCTTTGCTCGGCTCCACGGTCAAGACGTCGATATCCTCATCTTCCCTATCTAGCCGGCGCTTGTTGATCTCCTCCTGGGGGTGGATGTCGAACTCATCCTCCTCCTCTATATACTCGACGTTCTCCTCGACCTCGACGAAGTCCGGCGCCAAGGCCGACCAGCGCTGCGGCGTAGTCACCGACCATATGTAAATACGGCCGGTTTCAAGCCCGCAGGCGGCTAGCAGAGCCCTGTGCGGATGCCACTCGATAACACCCTGCTCCTCCTTGGGGCCCTCCAACATGCGCACCAGGCTGCCGTGATTTCGCTCCCATATATACAACTCGTGATTATTATACGTAGATGCTGCCACATACTCTCCGGTGGCACTGAAGGTGACGTGATTCCAAGAAAGTCGGTTCACAACATCCTGGAACTTGTGCTCGAGCGGCATTTGTATCGTATCGGGGTCGAGGCCCTCGGCGGAGAGGTTGGGCAGATGGAAAGTCCTGATGATACGATCTTGCGAATTGACTAGCAGTTCCCGACCTGACCCTGTCAGCCGTAGCGTAGTTACCACAGAGCTGCATATCTTCTCAGACCATATGATTTCGCGAGTGTTGGCGTCTATAATGTTAAACCGACCCTTGTTCGTGCCTGCAAGAATATGATCGCCCGTGGCCGTCCATACTGTTGCAGTTGTCATCTGTTTCGCATCGTCTTTCGCCTGCTTCTCCTTGGTCGCTGCATCGGCATCGGTGTTGGTTCGTCTGGGTGCCGAGGGAAGTGTGTGCTTGACATCGCTCGGTCCGGTCATATCGACAAGTGATGGGGCTTCGTCAAAGATGGATGCGACAAACTTGTTACTACCCCTAATCAGCCTTGTCAAGGGTCGCGCCGTGGTTGGCGGGAAATACTTACTGGTTCCAAGGATGCAGGTCTGCTGTGTAGATAGGCGCGCGAAAGCGCACTTCTCGATACCTCGTGCCATCCTGCAGATCCCACAGAACCACCCTCCAGCCTTGACAGGCAGAGAGTAAGTAGCGGCCACATCTCGACCAGCTCAATGAAGTTATAGCCGCTCTATGGCCTCTTAACTTCCGGGCCACGCCCATGGTTTCAAGATCCCAAACCACCAGGGTGCCATCGACGCGACCAGAGGCCAAGTAGTCGCCTTTGCGATTGAATCGTAGATATGTCGTATGGCCGGATCGGATGGTGTTAGTGATGTTCTCAGGATAATCCTGGAGCAGGTAGTCGTCGGAAAGGAGTAAATTCATGGCGTCGCGATCATATTGTGAAACTGGAGTAAATTAGAATGAGTTGGAGTGAATCCAGTGCTGAAGTTTCTAACAATTGTTTATTCTCAGCTACCCCAATTATTTACGTGCTCGAAGTTCCAAGTCGCAGTCGTAGCCTTGCATGCAGATATAAAGTTACAGGGATCTACGCAGGGACTTCCCGCAGATCCCCCACTTCGAAGACTCCAACCTTACCCCGGCTCTCGATTACCTAAAGCACCCCCGTGTAGCACAACTGCCTGCTAGCTGGAGCATTATTTTTTTATTTCTGAGGTCGTGATCATAGCACTGAGTCTACAGCTTGCATGGTCTATGAGCATGTCAGAAGAAAATGGCAAATTCAAGGCAGGTCATCTCTTCAGACCTCTCACCTGATGGCATGTACCTAATATTTTGAACTCAGATTTGAATATGTCAAGCATTTCGAGCAGGTTGACAACCTCCTGCCGAATACTTGGGTTGTAGTGAGGATAGACGGGAGAGGTTTCACTAAGTAATATCCTCAAAAGTAACATTTTTTCGTGTTAGACAGGTCTGATTTGCTATGCAGATTATGCGCCAAATATAATTTCGAGAAGCCCAATGATCGTAGAGCTCTTGACCTCATGAACGCCGCCGCCAGAGCCGTCGTGACTGAGCTCCCTGATATTTCAATCGCATATGGAGTTAGCGATGAATATAGGTATTCAGTTCTCAGGGAGAGTAAGAAACTCTAAGCTAAGATTCATCAGCTTTGTATTCCACAAGACCTCCAACTTGTTCGAAAGGAGATCTAGGTAAGTCATTCACATTGCTTCGACGTAAGCCACATCTTATTAAGGAGTCTATAGCAAGATAGTTTCGACGGTCGTCTCGACATTTACAGCATACTACATTTACCTGTGGCCAACTTATTTCCAAGACCAACTGCTGTCGCCCCCTCTTCCTAGTTTTGACGGCCGAGCCGTTTGCTATCCCAGCGTGCAGAACCTACGTGACTACATGAGCTGGCGACAGGTCGACTGTACGTTTTCTATATCATGCTTGTTCTGTTAAATAACAAATTCTAATAAGCACGCAGGCCACATCAACAATATATACAACACAACGTTCTGGTCGCTCGTCCAGCTGGGAGGCATGGATGCAAAGGATGCAGAGAACCTCTTGAAGGTTAGACCACCTGTTTCCTTACGCATGAATTAAGTTGACCAGAAATTAGGGCACACTGTCCGCTGATAAGAACGAGATATTATTCTCAAAGTTCCATATCAACTACAACAACGAGCCCGAGATCTTCAAGAAAGGAAGTGTCATATATCGAGATGTAAGATTTTTGTGGGATACCTAGGTACCTGTTTGACCTCATGCTAACAGTGACCAGTATGAACTCGTCGAGCCAGGTAGTCACGACGTGGCAAAGGAAGCCGATGAGCTGGCGGAGCCCGTGCAACAGTCCAAAACGCAGAACGAGAACGACAAGAAGCGGCGGGCGAAGGCGCGGGTGACAGTCGACCATCTGGACATTATAAAGGACGACTTCTGGGAGAGACGGCCCTGGCTGTTAAACAACAAACCAGGGAAGATACCTAAGCAGACATAATAAACTGATCACGTCAAATCATCGGTTCTCTATTGATGATGAAAAGTTATTTCTAACTTCGCGATCCTCCCCAAAACCGAGCAGAGCCCATACGTTAGGTACATAGACGGAACCGATTCAGACATTGTTCCGGTCGAAAACCCCCGAAACCGCGATGGAAAATACACGGCTGCACCGCATCGGCGAGATGGACGCGAGTGATATACTTGGCTTAATACTTGTCGCTGCCATGATCCTATTCCTGCTTGTCATAGTTGTGGTGTTCTGGATCGACGGGTCCTGTAGACGTCTGCTAATGGCGCGACGGGCCCGACCATGCGACCCGACCCCAACCGGTTCGATTTCGAGTTAGAATATATCGAAGATCCTGGATAGGATAAAGCTGGCATGCTGGACCCTGCGCGTGGAGGACGCAGGTCATGGAGTCCGGGGAATATGGGGACGTTTGGCGGTGGAATATTTGCGGAGGATCGAGATAGATAACTATAGCTGGTTGTGTCCAATCAAGTTTATACTTGTTCATCCGCCAGACGTCATCTTGCCCCGTCTCTTCTCCTCTTTCCGCTTGCGCCTTGCGTCTCTCCTCGCACGTCGTTCCTCTTTGGTCTCTGTAGCTGTAGTTTCGATCCGTTGCCGCTCCGCCTTCTTTGCCTTCTTTTTCTCGACTTTCTTCGCGGCGCGCTCTTCTGCCTCTTTTCTCGCCTGCTTCTCTGCCTTTTGTAGTCTCTTCGCTTCCCGTCTTGCTCTTTTCTCCTCCTTCGTCTCTTTCCTGACCTTTTCGTCGTCGCCACTGCCCGTGGCTGGTGTCGCTACGCCGCTGTCTGGCGGCGTCGGGAGCCCCGACACGACATTCAATCCGACCGTGCCCTCCATGAGGCCACCCCTCACAAACGAAGAATACAGCCCCCTGGTGCCCGTGTATTTCCCCGCGCCCTTTGTTGTGATCTTTTCCAGAGCGCCGCCTTTGAGGGTCTGCTTCATGGTCCCGCTCTTGGTGTCGATGCCCTTGAGGGCTTGGTCGAAGGCATTTAACCACCACGCCTCAGCTTTGTGGTCTGCCTTCTTGTGGCCCAGTCCGCTGCCGTCATCGTTGCGCTTGATCAACAGGTGATGTGCCAATCCGTGCGTGTCGCTCGTGGGGTGCAGCGTGTGCCCGGTGCCCCGCCACCCTTGGCCGGTGAGGATAGCGTGCGCGTTCATGAGGCACGTATGGGACGTCGGTGAGCCGAGCAGGTGTGTTAGTACGTTAATATCTGTACTATTCCCACGGGAAGGATTGTTCTAACGAGATATGGCCGTGAGAATTGGGTTGGCAGACATGGCACCGAATTGGATGTTCGTCGATTAGAAAATGTTGGAGGAATGGAATTTTTTAGTGGGCCTTGTAAGCAGATAGATAATTGTATACTGGTTAAGTGCGTATCTTTATATACGTGTAGGTGGTTACTTATCCTTATATTGAAATCCGCAGAAAGGACTTTGAGAATAAAAGGGATGTGTCACTTTGCTCATAATATTTGATTTAATTCGTATGCTTAAAATGGGGATAGACTTGAAGAATTTGATCACATGATTACAACTTAGAATTGATATATGCTAGGTGCTTAATTAAGTGCCCATTGCATATAACCATGAAGAACTATAGAAATCGATGTTATATTATTCTCTTCCCCTCCTGTTTTAGTTTGTAATCTAGGAGCTCAAGGCTGTGTAAACTCTGCTTCGATGCTCTCCAAGAGGCTCGCCTAGTTCGGTTCCCTTGGCGTCGACATCAATTTCCCCGATATGGTCTGTAGCAAGGGTGTCACCAAATACTTCCGCGACTTTCCCGAGGTTTCTGGTAGGAAGAAAAGGTAGATGACAGCGGCTACGAAGTTGGTTGTAATGAAGAGGGAGTAGTATCTTGAAGCATAGTCAGCATCTTACTCTTGTATAATACAGAAAAGACTAGCTTACCTCCAACTACCGGCTGCAATGGCCAAAGACGTGACCTGGGATAGGACAATGGCGACACGGCTTTGATAAAGACAGCCACGGCGACTCCTTTTGAGCAGAGGAAGAGCGGGAATAGCTCGGAGCCGAGAACCCATATCACCGTGCTAGCTCAACTTGAGGTTTACAGCGACGGTATGCCATTCTCTTCTGTTCTCGTCCCAAACGAAGATTGGCAATGCCGTGGCAGTCCTATTCAGAGTAGCTAGATATACGATGGGGAGACTTACAATGCGCGGCTGGAAAATGAGCAGTGGAACGTGCCACTTTCTTCAGCGAGCGTTGGAGACTGGATACCTGTAACTACAGTTCCCTGGCCATCGGCAGAGCTTGTTGCCCCAGACACGCCATCTGTCCGGGTCACACAGACGATAAAGGCCGTTGACATATTCAAGTTCAAAAGCGGAAAGACAATTATCGACTTCGGGTAGAATCTCGTGGGAAAGGTCCAGGTGCGAAAGATCGACGCCCCGGAGGGCACTTTCGTGGGTAACTCGGGCTTGCAAGATAATTGGGCTTTAGGTCATTCTATTTGAAGGGTGAGGTTACGAAGGATATTATGACATATATAATATACAGGACTTGATAGATCTCGAATTTCTAAGAACTTGCCCTGAAAGCTTCCTCGGAAGTAAAAGCAAGCAATGACGAGATGGAGGCTGAATCAAGAAGTAGTGGGGTGTAGGGTGGATGCGTTTGTGGTTGCTCCGGTCACACCCACATCAGCTCCAAGCTTTAGCACCTTACCCTACCTAAGGTACTTGCCCTAATAAAATTCCCACTGACCTAAATTCTTGTCCAGTTCTGCGTCCCTTGTCCTGATTGTCTTCTCTCTTTGTCATACTCATTTTTATTTAATGAATCACACCTCTACACCTCTACACCTCTACACTCATTTCATTATATGGATCAACATCGCATCATTATCTCGATTTAATGCAACCTGCCTCCCGTCGAACCCGACGACGCGCTCTAGCACCTATGGTACCCATCTATAGGGCTGAACAGGGAGGTAGCTCCTTAGGCGCTTAGGCGCTTAGACACAAACCCCACCAGGTACACGGCACCAAACCCCAAACTCAACCCCGCAACAAACCTTGAGCCGCTTTGATTTCGCCAATAATTAAACCACATTTTCTTCGTCACATTCCAGCACATGCCTTGCTACATCATCTTGAGTACCAACTCGATTTGTCATATCAACTTTATTCTTTAATACCCATCTTCACCAAATCATTACACGTGTCTTACTCTTTGGCATCCTACATTCTTGTACTCGCAACATCTGGTTTATTCAACCAAGCCCATTCCTTCAATCACCCAAAGAAAAAAAAACCCCCCAGAGCGAGTCCTGAGAACTAGTCAAGGTCTAACCCGAACAACAGAACAATGCTTCGCCGACCCCCCACAACACTCACTCTCACTTCTGAAGATGTCGCGAACTACGAAGATAGGCGCTTCGCCTCGCAACAAACGCAAATACACTCGCCCATAACCCAAACAGCCATGGACACATCATCTTCATCCTCGTCCTCATCACCGCCAGAGGGTGACGATGAGGACATGCGTGACGCGGAAGATGAAGAAATCGAAACCAGTGACCCATTCGTGACCGGCGTGACAGCCCCCCGTCGCTCCGCCCGCGAACAGCTGCACAATCGTCCGCAATCACCCGGGCAAGCACGCGCAGCCTACCTACAACAACTGCGAGCCACCAGAAGCCAACAACCTACGGCAACATCCGCAACTGCACCTAGCGCGGCGGCCGCGAGTCGAATGCAACGCATCGCTGGACCAGCTGGCTTGACACAACAACCTGGAGCAGCGCGAACAACCGGACTAGGCACTACCGCGCGAGCTACAGCTGTGAGTCGGCAGGGAAGCACCGAACCTTCGGCACCAGCACCAGCACCGGCACCGGGTCGCATGATGACGCGCAGCAGAGAGGAGCGGATAGGCGTCGCGGGGCCGAACACGGGCGCGGGTACAGGCGCAGGCGCTCCATCGAGGCGACGATAGAACCGATCTCCCTCGAAAGCAAAGTGGCCCGTACTTCGTTCTCACTACAATGGATACAACGTGTGTCGGATTCGCCTGTTGTCGAACTCGAAAAAGTGGACTAAGAGAGCAAAGACAAAGACGCAAGAACAACGACGAAGGGGGTTTGGATCCTTTGGCAAGCCCAGACGGAGGAAGTAAATGGTAAGTTTACTATTTGATGACACCTGACTTATGGAATTTCAACACTCTACCGCTCTACTTCTGGACGAGCGCAACTGCTGACTTACTACTCAGTGAACATTCTCTGCCACGAAGCAAAGAAGGTTAAGAAACAATTTATTAAAAAACTAGCGTGTAGTTGCGACACTCCACGGAACTGCGCTATCCTCTACTGCCCTCGAACTCTGGCTCCAGCATCGATTCGTCTCACAGCGACTCTCACAACCTCCCTCCCTCCCTCCCTCCCACGCTCCGCACTCAGACAGCGCAGCAGGCAACCAGTATCCTCGAACCCTCTCCTCACAAACATCAAAGTACGGCGAAGCCAAACCTAGTCCGAAGTCCACCTCCCGCGCGTAGCTTGCGGAATCCCAGCGTCTCTCCCTCGCGAGAACTGCACATGGGCTCTTCTAGCAAAAGCGACTCCGCCCTCGCCTGTCAGTCAAGCGTTGTCCCTGCGTGGACAGCTGCATCTTGCGTGGCGGAGGCGGTTTAATCGTGCCGGGAGGCCAAGTACTTTTCGACTAGGGGACGTGGAGACCAGGAAACGATGGATGGCGGAGAGGCAAGAGGGCTGCTGTGTGATTTGTTGTCTGTCTGCTGTGTTGGGCGTAGGTTGGTGGTGTGTTGTTTTGTTAATGTGGGCTTGTTGGTGATCTGGATGAGGAACAGATGAGGTCTGGTCAGGAGGGATGTTGGAGTTTGGACGATGAAAAGTAAGTGACTCGGACTTGTTTTCTTATTCAGTCTCGATGGTGTGCTTACTAGAACAATCACTAACTACTCGTTTATGCAGGAAAACCAGCATGCACTAGTTTGGATAAACGGCCAAGAAGACGAAGACTGGCTGTGAATATGGAACAGTGGTTTGGATTCCGGAGCTGGTATATGCCCTAGATCTTGTATCTGCGAATGTACTTGGGACCCAGAAAGGCATAAAATGCCAGGGAGAGCACAGGAAGGCTACCGCAAAGGCCGCTATCAGAGCTGTTGGAGCTGCAACCATGTCCCTGGAGCTCAAAGCTCGGAGTTTCATTTACGCATGTTGCTACCATTTGTGGGACAATCAAGAAACACAACGCTTGTAATGCCGCGTATATTGCCAGGGTCATATGACTAGAGAGAGGAAGAGCTAGATCACCCCTATTAAGGCAAACGGATAGAGAAGCAAGGCACTAAATCACGCACTTGGAGCATGTAGACAACGCCGAAAACTTGATGAACAACGCAATCGATTAGACCTTAATGATATCTAGGACACATAAGGCCGTGTTGCGAGTCCATCTCAGTCCCAGCCGATGCTCTCTCGAAAGAGGCAAAGTGGCAAAGGGAAAATATTGTCGGGTCGCCGCCCGTTTATCAATTCTGTTGACCATCGACCAATTCCAATTCCCCATTCCCCTTCCCGCCATCATTACGTAGTAAGGTAAGGAAAACGGAAACGCGGGTGGGAGAGTAAAGTCATGTGCACTGTGTAAGGTTGTCAAAGCCACCGTTTCGTTTTGTAGTCTTGCCCCCTTTCGTGAAACGTCCAATCCAACGCCTATGTCATGTCGGATGAATGCAAAAGTGAAGAAGGGAGAAATGGGGAGGAATGGTTTTGTAACGCACAAATCGCGGGCGGGTGTGGTATCAATCGTCTTGTATACACAAAAATAACACAAATAAATAAAAAACAAGAAAAGGGGTGCGCTAGAAGCATGTGGAATATCGGGGCTCTCACGACGTCCATACTCCCACTCACATTCCCCGCTGATCTAGTTATCATAACCTAACTTGGCGACCCTGAAGGAGGAGGTTTGAATTTGATTTTAAACTTCGTCGGTGCACCCTTTGCTGGGGGAGGAGAGGATGCGAGTGTGGATGAAGACTGCTGCGATTGTGATTGTGGCTGTGGTTTCGACGGCGTAGGATTCGAAGCCGCCCCTCCTGATGGGAGCGGCTTGCGCATCTCCGGCAGGGGCTTTCGTGGCTTTCCGTTACTGCTGTTTGCGCCCGGCTGAGACGACGATTGCTGTGATAGAGTAGAGGTGGGAGTAGTAATGGGATTCTGAGACGCGGACAGCACCGACGGCGAGGTCGTCATCTGTGAAGAGTCTGTGATCTTGGGGGCGGGCGAGCTCGGCGCAACCGACGGACGTGGACTGTTGATGCCGGACTTTCCGACCTTGCCGGGTCTATCCTCGGGCTTCCGATGCTTAGGCGTCGCTCGGATCGATCCCGCCTGCGCCGTGTTGTCTTTATCTTTACGCAGACGCAGCTTATCCCAGGCACTGAACTTTATCGTCTTCAGTAATTTACGCTTCGACCGCTTGTCAATCTTCTCCAGTCTCTTTCTAGGGATGTTTGACGTGTCGAGCTTGACGATTTTCGTCGGCCTGGGACTATCGTTCTCGGTGCTTGCGCGTTTGAGTGGTCTCGCATGCTTCGCCGGTGCCAAGTTGCCGTTTCCGTTGACTTTCGGAGCTGCCGCCTTTGGCTCCGCCTGCGGAACTTCAATCGTAGGCCGTACAGGGGTCTGGACAGAGATACTATCCCTATGAGACCCGCCTGGCTTTGGCTTCTCTTGAGAGCCTGAAGGAGTAGCCCCTCGCGGAGGAGCCCCTCGCGATGCGGCAGCAATAGCCGACTGCTTTACCTGTTTGGGACCCGCCTTATCTTTTGGTTCCTGCATGCTCAGCTGCTTCGCAACGGGTGGAGCTGGTCTCTCTTTCGATGTGGACGTCTGCTTTTGAGTCTGTTTTTGAGTCGGAGCGGCTGGCTTTGGTGTAGGAAGAGGATTTGCGGGTTTGGGAATAGGAACGGTCGGAAGCGGAAGCGGAGGAGGCTGAGCTGTAGAGGGTGTGGCAGGTTTTGCACTGATGCTCATGCTGCGGTTTAAGTTGAGAGTGATCGTTCGCTTGGGCTCTGGCTTTGGCGGCAACGGCTGAGTAGCATACGACTTGCGTGGCTTCGTCCTGTAATGCCGTTTGAATTTCACCACGCATTTGTGCCGACCCTTCTCCCCACGCTCAACAGTCCAGTAGGTAGGATACTTGAAAGATACTAAGAGAGATTGATCCTCCTCAAACAAGATTGAGCAAAGTTCAAGAATATTGATTCGCTCTGTTACGGTGAGGATGGGTGAATCCATCGCTTTCCAAATTGCTGTCTGCAGATTTTCGTCATCTGTAGTTTCCTTTTTCAAGGCCGCAAGGGCTGTAGAGAGATCCTCCTTTCTAGCTTTTGCTTTCTTTCTCTCTTCAATTATGTCTTCGTTCTGCTCGACGATGAGGTCATCCCCTGCCGGCTGGTCTGGCGCTTGCTTTTCTGGCTGCTCGTTCTCCCCAATTGCGATGCTAGCCAGGCCGCGGCAGAGCGCTTCGAATAGGTGGTGCCGAACAAACGGAGAAGGATCCGTACTGACCAGAAGTAATAAAAATCTTACGAAGGAAGGACGTGACAGCATCCCCAGCTCGACTAGGCATTCGCATGCCTTGATCCGGACGAGGTCGTAAGTCTTGTCTTGAAGATACTGAACAAAAGTGATGTGATTGGTAGGGATAACATTGGCCTTCATCAGATGGCAAAAGGCGTCGAGAGCAGCTGTGGTGAAGCAATTCTGGTACGAGGGGGAATATTCATCCATCCTACGGTACCGTTCGATCTCTTCCACGGCCAAATCGCGAAACTCTTCTGGCTCTGAATCCACGGCTTCTTCCATCACTTCATCTTCATCGCCGTCCCCAAACGAGAAGGACATGGTCTTTTGCTGTTTGGTCTTCTTCTCGTCGGCAATCTGGCATGTTGCTAGAGCCTTGATTAGACAGCAAATGTACAACTGGTCCGAATATATATTGTCCCTGTTGTCGTTGTTCTGAAGTTGCTCCAGTATAAACCTCCTCGCCTCCTTCGGGCATTTGCCGTCCTCGCCACGGACGCGAGCTACAGCTTCTGGGATTGCGCGCTGAACTAGATACTGACGCTTGTCCGAAAAGTCGTTCGGCCGAGGTGTATACGTCCCGGGATGACAGAAGAAGTGCTGAAAGACCTTTAAGAGGTGCCGGAGCCCGATCCAGTTCACGTGCTCGTTGGTCGCATGCCGAGGAAGCTCCTCGGCTGCCATGATGCGTATTCCGTAGTAGTATCGAGGGTCCAACAGAGTTCGAGCGAGTATAGTAGAAACCAAAGGATGAGGCCCAGTCCTGTGGAAGCTCCGGTTAAGGAAGAGCATAGAGTCTTGCTGGGCAACAACGTCCCTATCCTGCTGCAGCTGCGATGCGTACATGTAAGCTGGGAGGTTCGTTTGCATTTCGCAAATCCATTCGAAATCAGCATCCATTCGGATCCACTCGTAAGACTCTTGATCCATTTTCTGCTCGGTCTCTTCGTCCCACTCACGAAAGTCCCATTCCTCCATCTCATCTGGTTGCTGCATTACATCCCCTAGATAGTAGAGAGTCTTCTGGCCCTCTTCATCACCTCTGGCATTGTTGCTTGCTACTGCCCTTTCACGTTGTCGGCGATTCCTCTTTAGACGCTTGTACTTCGTGTTATAGGGTATTTCAAACTTCGAAGACTTAGCCGCGTCTTCCCGAATTTCCACTATGTGTTCGTATGGCGTGCCATCGGCCTCGTGAATTCGGATAGTCATGGGTCCGCTAAAATTCTGCTGCGGCTCGGCAAGGTTGACCGCATGGCTTTCTTCCATGACACCTCTCCAGAAATCGTTCTTGTCGAGCGGCTTCGCCTTGATAAAAGCAATATCTTGCTTTTGCGAAATCGTCATCTCAACACATAACCTCTTCTTATTAAACCGTTGGTGGACCGCAAATCTCGGGCAGCCAGACATCATAACCCACTGCTTCCAGAATGGGAGCAGCTTTGAGTTGCCCGTCTTCTCGCAAGCTTTGCGAAAAGCCTCGGACCCCAAAACATCATCAGTCGCTTGGGCGGAGGTATTAGCTTTAGTCACCATACGAGAGATAATCCTGGAAATCCCCGTGGTACTCGTAGATTTCGAAAGACGTCGATCAAGGATGAACAGCACTAGCGGTGCCTTGAGGTTCATGAAATCAACTTCAAAGCTACCCAGGTAAAGGGCGTTGCCAAGGTCATGAAGAGACGGTCGGTTGATGTCGATTTCGACAAGGCGGTCAGCCATCGATTTCATGCGGAATCGGAATTCGTTGTTGCCGCATAGAGCCTTCATGAAGTGATCAGTCAGGAACCACGCGAGACCGGTGACGAGCCAAATATCTGCCTTCGTATCGGGGATAATGTTGATCCCAAACCACTGGCACGCCAATGAGTATACCATCTTTCTCGTTATCTCGACTTCAGTGTCAACTATATCTACTGGGTAGAGTAGCCTGGTGCTACAGAGGGAAAATGCGCACAAGGGCACAGTATCGTCCACCATGTCATCAACAAAGCAGACTTTGTAACTCTCGAACGGATAGGCTCCGAAGGTGAGAATTAAGTAGTCTATCGCCGTGACTAGGGTAGAACAGGTGTTTCTGACCTCCTCCGCGCGGCCCGGAAGGCAGTATCCATGTACTTTCACAACGGAGCGATTAAGTTTGACGTCGTCCTCCTCGCTTCGAAATTCGGACCATAGATCAACGTGTTCGAAAGGCCCGACGGCGAAGCCAATGTGTTTAGCGGCCTTGTTGCGTTCTACCTCGAAAGTCATCGTCTTCTTGGTTTCGTCGTCTTTGTTGATCACTTCACCGGTTAGATAACCCGAACAGACGACAGTCATGTCCAACTGCTTGTCCTCTTCCGTAAGGGCAACGTGTCGCCTACGCGGCTCTTCCTCGCCGAGCTTTCGTTTGCGACTTCCGTTGGTACTAGATTGCCGCTGCACCGCAGATGGCTCATGGTAGGCATCACCAAGGGTACGAGGGCAGGTGATGGATATCTTCCAATTATTGCGGCTGCCAGGGTCGTCGATACACGGGAAAATGGACGAAGCAGTTCCAGGCTCGATAGAGTGGCGTGTGTAAACATGTGGATACCGCGCGTCCGCCTCGTCGACACCAACGAACTGAAGACCGTCGCAGACATTTTTGAGCTTGAATGGAATACTGACTCGATAGCCTCCAATGGTACCGTTAGTGTGCAGCAGAAGGGCTTGCTGGTCAGCTTTCAGGGAGTCGCGGTTCTTCCGTAGCACCTCTTCCACACTGGGAAGCTTGACCCTTATTGATCCATTAAAAGGCGTGCAACACTTCAAGTCGTGGTTCACTGCCGATACTTCTTTGCGCCGATGGTGTAGCAATGGCTCCATGCGGTGCTTTCTAACCATCCACTGGGGTGCCGACCATCGATAGTTCTCAGGTGTTTTGGCCAATTCACACGGATCCTGATAGGATGCTTCCACTTCACAGTTGCTGACCCTAATCTTGGTCACGTCGATTTCGCATTGACGCGCATCGATGAAGACCTCGGAAACGGGGTTGTCATCATCTGTGGGGACAATCATTATATCGCTTCGGCCGTGAACACGCTTTTCGGAGAAATCGATGTCTATGTCGACGCTCTGAGCGAAGACGACGTAAAGACGCGGGGGAGTGTCGTCAACGGGTAACTCGACGGGAGGAGTATCGCCTGCCGCAACTGCCTCAGACTCCATGGCGCCGGGCATTTTGGGCGTCTGCTAAGCGGCTACGCTCTCAGGTGATAGTCGTACGCATCGGTGGATGTCGATTTCATTTCTCAACGGATGAGTATCGCGCGAGGTGTGGTATCGAGACAGTGATAGTTGGCGCAAAGCGCCGGGAGGTTGTAGTAGAGCTAGTGGTTAGATGGAGATGTTTCACAGGACTGGTATCGCGGTAGCTCGTGGACTTGTGTTTCGCGGCATCAACTCGTTTGAGGATAGGTTCGCTACTGTTTTTGGTGCAGCCAGGAAGGTATTTATACCTTGAAGGGGACAAAGTTTAGAGACTGCCAAGTGCGGATGGAAGGTGAGGTTTAGGTGATAATTAGCTTTGCGCGGTTCGACAGCTCCCACCTCCCAGACGCGGGCGATTCAAAAGTTACCTAAGTCAATACGTAGGGCAGTTGGGGAACTAAAATGGTCTGTGCTCAGTGCTGGCACCTACCTTATGTGCCTATGTACCCTTGTACATATGTATATATGCATCTAAGCGCTTTGTACAATACCTACATCCTTACTTAGGTACCTAAGGTACCTTGGAAGGTACAATAAAGTTATGCACTGCCGATCTCAAGACTCAGACCCTTAGAAATAAATAAGTTACACAATTCCCGAGACGGCGGTTCGTGCCTCGAGTTGCATATAGTTGTTTCACATTTTCTACTTGGATACCTATACGTATGCGCTTGTGATAGTCTTTTCCATTCATCTTATCGCTTGTCTCATCTACTTGAGTACCTATTTATTAGGTAGACACTAATATTATTAATACAGCATATTTGCCTTCGTTTGCGACAGAACCGTTAGACGCGAACTCTCTCGTCACAGGAGCAGGGCTATCTATGTACATGACAGTTGGTGACTATCGGCCCTCGCCATACAGATATGAGCAGCCTGTGACTATGCACCTCGGGATGGTAACAACTGAAAACCTCGGCACTAGGCCACCAAGCATTCGTTATACCAAGGTATGCCTTCCACCGCGGAGCATGAGTATTAAGTCAAGCAAAAATATGAAGTCAATGCTTACGCTCACGCCTCTCGCGCCTCTTCTGTCTCTCGTGCGCTTTCAGAATTTCCGAGTCCAAGTATTCCTCGGGCAGGTCAAAATCGCACTCCGGCATGTCTGGTATGGGATGACCCAAGGCCATAACAGTTCTTCCTCGTCGTCGACTTTTGCTAAGGGCCGCGTCGCGTTGATGTTTCTTTTCGAAGAATGAGGTGAACTCTTTTGCCACATACGGTTCTGGAGACTTCGGGGGAGGTTCGCCCCGAGATCGTCTCGAACTTGATGCAGCGTACCTTGCTCGTGCCATTGCTTCGTCGTGAAGCTGTCTTGCGGAAGCATCAACATCACTATAGTCCGGAGGATCACCGTCACTAGCAGCTTCCGAGATGGCATCATCCTCTACTTCGACATCAGCCATGTCTTGGTCCTCATCAAGACCATTGACTTCCTCTAACTGCTCGTCATTTTCCTCGTCAGCTTGCTCTTCCTCATGCTCATCGGCCTCTTCTGCTAAGGCGCGTTCCTTCATGAGCTTCCGCTTCTTTTCTTCCTGACTCCATATTCGGAACTTCTCCAAGATTGCTTGACAACCTTTGATGAAGTGATCTCGAGCAGGCTCAAAGGTCTTCTTGCGGCTTTCAGTAACACCGCTGACACCCATTGTTCTTAGCCAATCATGGCCTTGCAGCTCATTGTGCAGTCGGATGATCTGATCCTTCTCATGTTGGGCGCGACCTTTCTCTGTATTGCGGATAGACTTCTCTAGCCTTTCGGCTTTCTTGTGTGCAGGATCATAATACGCATCCGACAGAGGGTCCTCGATATCTTTACTAATGTATCTTGGTTCGAGAAAAGAGAAATCGACAAGTTGGGAGTCGTGTAAGTCAGTAAACAGATTATCACTGTATGTTCGCACTGTCGGAGAGTGGGGTCGTCGGCCTGAGTCTAGCGCTGTGCCTCTGTCGGATGCATGTATCGGGGGTTGCGATTGAGTATCTGGGAAAGGATTGGTATCGACCAGAAGGATCGGGGTATCAAGGTTGAGAATATCTAGATTAATTGATCATCAGTGAATGGCATTGGCAAGGTGTGGCAGGTGGCACTGGATGAGTTGCACGTACGTTGTTCCTTGGGATCATTGCCGATTACTTCGTCATAATCGGGGAAATAAGCCGACAGCTCACTCTTGAATCGAGTCGCCTCTTGTGACCGCAACTTGCGACCGGGCCGCTCTGTCGCCGAACTGGTGTCGGCTGCACTTGGCTGTAGCCTATCCAACTCGTGTTTAATTCCATTGATGGCTTTTACCTTGTGCTTTTTGAGTGGAGGTTCTGATGACACTGCTGCTGTCGCCGTCTTGGAAGCTTGCTGCTGGATAGGAGGAAGAGGGGACTTCTGCGTTGTTGGTGCGACGGGGGGATCGTTCGTAAGGGGTTGAGGTCTAGAATGATGTTGGGGATGAGGTTGCGACTTCACGGTGATAGATTTAGGAGGATCGGGGGGAGGAATGGGTCTGGCGAGAATCTCGACGGTTATTCTGGCCCTTTTGGGTTTGGAAGGGTCGTAGTTGGTCGCGATGGGATCTAGAGGTCGCTTCATTCGGGGTGGATTGGGCTGTTGTAGGATTTGCGAGTTTCGCGTCTTGACATGCGTCGCGATGGCATGAGCATGTTTAGCAGCGACACTACTAGCGTTATGACTAGAGTTTGCTAGAGTCGTAGTCGTAGTCGTAGTTGTAGTCGTAGTCGTAGTTGTAGTCGTAGTCGCAGTCGTGTTCGCAGTTGGATTAATGCTCTTAGTATCGTGCTGGGCGCGTCGCTGGTAGTGCTTTGGTAGGCGCTGAAGCGCTTCAGCTCGTCGCGTAGAGGTGGCCATTGGTAGAGATAGTGATTGACATGGCGATTGCTAGTGGCACGAGTTTGAAGGTTGAAATTGAAAAAAAGTTGATATGGATATTTTCACGGAATGCGCAATTGGTCTAGACTTGTTAAATTTCCCAAGCCAAACTTTCTGGGCGCCGCTGTCATCAATTGATCAATTGTTGGTATTTGCAGGCGCATGCGCGGGCTACAAGCTACAGGCCTTACCGTTGTTATGCACATGCCCTACGCTTGTACTGTACCTTCAGTATGGTTCTTAACGGGAAGGCTTCACTCTTCCCTGGTCCTGTACTACCAAACTGGTGGCGTATCAAGAAAAAGTTTAATCTGGAGTGACACAGTATGCAATATCACGTAGCGAGGCTTTTAAACGATCCAACCCGGACCAACTTTCTATGAAGCATAAAGCAATAAATTCCATTCCAATGACTCCTATACAAAGAAATCTTGTTATTTCTAGGTCTGGTGCTTTTTAACGCTTACGACTTTTTGAAGCAGCTCAATTGATAATTCACAGATATGGTTTTTATTAAAAATCAAATCGACAACTACCACTTAATCGGCTACGTACCTCTTAAAGATTGCAATGAGGTAGGTAGGTACCCGATGTTCTTGACATAGCGGGAGAAGACGCCTAACTGTTTATCCCCTTACCTCCTGGGTAAAATTATCCCAACCACTGATGACACGAATGATATGTGGCTTAGCATAATACCCAGACGGCGAATGGCGAATGGCAAGGAATTCCACCACGTTTTGATGTTAGTAGGCGTATCCGATGGATGCGGCTTTGATCCGAGTCTAGTTTATGGAACTCCGACTACGAGACTTTTCTTATATTTCCGTTGGCTTACCTAGGTATTATCTACTTACAGTTCCCTTCCATTCTTTCCAACGTCAGCCTTGGACTGTTTCCTAAATCCCAGTCGCCTGCACGTACGCATATCTCACCTCATGCCGCTTAACCGGTCGACATACGTCATTCTGAACAAAGCTACAAGGTCAAGCGCTCACGTTGAAGCTGCCTACCTACATACATAGTCACTTCATAATATACGGTACCGTTGAGCAAACTGCTTGCGATAACTGGCCTACTCTCATCCTATGGCTGTCAATATTTAAATGTTACAAGCTTCAGCTACTTTTGCTTACTTATCATATTTATGATGTACGGTACCTGTTTGATATCAGTTAATCTTCGTCTACAGCGATGAACTCCGACGACCCAAGTGACAAGATGACCGAAGGAGAGTCAACCGACCAGATCCCCCAAATACCGTCTAGACGTAGACGATCGTCGTCGCCATCGCTATTGAAAGCCCCGCCAGATCCCGCATTAGGACCAAGGTCGCTCCCGCTAACCCCACCATCGTCACTCAGCCCACATATCAAGTTCGAAACCTCCCCCGATTCTACCAAGTCCCATCAGAGTCACCAGGAGTACTTAGACTCTCTACATCCTCCGTCTGGGGAGGAATTCGAACGGTTAGCGAAACTACAAGAAGAGCGCGAGAAGGAACACAAGCATCGCGACCAGGAGCTTCGTCGCCTGAGTGCCTCCATCGCCCGGCGGAGCATGGAGGCAAGACACGATTTCATGCAAACGAAGGCTGAGGACGAAGAACAACAGTGGCACAGCTCTGTGACTTTCAGGCATAGCATCTCGCATCTTAAATCGCGGTCTAGACCTAGCAGCAAGGATGCGATTTCTAACGGAGAGAAACGTGCCATGGAAGATGCTGTTCGGTCCAAGGCGGCGACCGCGATCCAGCGGACTTATCGTGGATACCGTGTGCGTAGGGAGATGCAAGGATTAGGCTTGGATGCAAATACCAGATGGACGCATGCAATCAGAGATGCGCAGTGGAGGAACATGAATACGCCACGAGCACGACGGGATAGTCTATCAACCACTGTGGACAAAGATGTGAACGGCGAGAGGAGACCTAGTAGCAGCCGATCTGCAGCAAGAAGAAATTGGATGAAGGCCGCAAAAATAGCTCGGCGAGCAGGTGCAGATGAAGATTCGGACCATTCAGACGGGAGCTCATCATCGTCGCTCGACGAGCACGATTTACAAGGGATGAGTCCGGAAAAGAGGGCCGAGGTAAGGAAGAAGCGGCTAAAGGCGCAAGCAAAGAGACGAGAGCATGCGCGGACGATGGGCTTGCAATATTTCTTGGAGATGGTAGATCTCAAGCATCGCTACGGGTCGAACCTTCGGACATACCATGAAGAATGGAAGAGCCTCAATACGAACGAGAACTTCTTCTATTGGCTAGATTACGGAGAGGGCAGACACTTGGATTTGACGACTTGCCCGAGGGAAAGATTGGATCGCGAACAAGTCCGGTATTTAAGTCGAGAGGAAAGGCAGCATTACCTAGTAAAAGTTGACGTAGAAGGCCGTCTGGTCTGGGCGAAAAACGGAACACGGATCGATACCACGGAGAAATGGAAAGACAGTATCCATGGGATCGTACCAGCAGACGATCTTACACCGGCTTTCGCTCCGAACCTTGAGTCGCATAACCAGGCAAAGCCCACTGTAGACTCTCCACCACAACCACATGACCACCCGAGCTCATCTTCATCCTCGCCCTCCTCATCCAATTCGGCGTCTTCACGGGAGTCGAAGCTAGAGGCCGCGATGGCGGCCAAATATGCAGACCCTAGTTTTGACGACGCTAAGGGTGTAAAGAAGATTCGGCACGTGTCTGCTGCGACCATCTTCAACAAGCTCCTCCGGAAGACGGTTCGCAAAAACACGTGGATATTCGTGGCCGACACATCATTCCGCCTGTATGTCGGGGTCAAGAGCAGCGGCGCATTCCAGCACAGCTCGTTCCTCCAGGGCGCCCGGATCTCCGCGGCCGGGTTGATTAAGATCAAGAACGGCCGACTGTCGAGCCTGTCTCCGCTGTCGGGCCACTACCGCCCGCCGGCTTCCAACTTCCGCGCCTTCGTGCACAGCCTCGAGGAGGAGGGCGTCGACATGTCACACGTGAGCATCAGCAAGAGCTACGCGGTGCTGGTGGGGCTTGAGGCGTACGTCAAGACTAAGAAGAAGGGCAAGGAGATGATGCAAAACATCACGCACCAGAAGCGGAAGCTGCTGGATCCCGAGGAGGCGAGAAGGGTAGAGCAAGCGAAGCTTGACACCAGCCAGAGCGCGGCCAAGGAGCGCAAGATCCTCGAGAAGGAGAGAGAGAAGGAAGAGATCCACCGCGCCGAGAATAAGGCGACGTTCAAGTTTATGCAGTGGCTGGGGTTTCACCCGAGAACACCGGCAGGTCAGAGAGACAAGGCGGGTGATACGGTACAAGGGTCAGAGGCACATTAACGTCATGATTATGAACAGCACTGGGTTGGGTAGCACATTAAAGGTTTGCATTAGCGGTTCTTTTGGCGGCTGTCTGGGTCTGTTGGCGTTCGTCTCCATCTTCTGACATGATATCCCCTCTGTTTGCACGAACAGCACTGATAATAGAACTTAAAGATTATAAATTACGAAGAGTTGCTAGAGACCGTCCTCTCTGTCCAACCGGGTGGAATCTATTTGATGCAAAAACATTAAACAGCCTTGGACATCTGACACGTACATTCGCCCTTAGATGTTCTTCCCGTTCCTCTCTACCCCCTCAATAATGTCCGGCTATCGTCTGACTCGCTCAGCTGCACTTTTATACCTCTCGCCGTGAGTTTCTGCTCTTTCAGGTTTCCGACGTGTCCGAACTGGGCTCTCGTATCCTCGTCGAGCCCGTGCAACAAGGTAGCAAGGGCGCTGCTCTTCCAGGGTTCGGTGCGCGACCGTTTCGTACGGTAGACGGCGGCGGCGAGGAACAGCGCGGCGCCGGTCACGGTGAGTATAGGGAGAACGGCGAACCCCCAGTGCACGCGGACGTACGACTCGACGGAGGTAGCATGCCCCCGGACGGCCTCGACGCCCATGAAGCTCCGGAAGGCGACCGTCATGGACGTGGCCGTGTCTCTCATGAGCATGTCGAGCCCGTCGGGGTACTCGTAGTAGTTCCAGTAGAAAGCCGTTACTATGTCCGAGTCGAAGAAGGTCTCGCCGCTTGCGATACCCACTGTGAGGTTGACCACGACCGCGCTGCTGCTGTCGTCGTCGTCGGTGACGGTCCGGTTGAAGCCCGCCGCGTTGCGGATCGCGGAGCCCGTCGCGAATACGCTGGCAAACCACCCGCGCATCGCGAGCATCGCCTCGATGCCCAGCACGTACGGCACCGAGCTGTTGCTCCGCGGGTTCGCAGCGTACACGTCGCGGTCCCCGCCGTTGTCGTCGCCGCTGATATCGAGCACCGTGGTGTTGACGTACTCGTCGACGACCTTTTCTTCCAAGACGCCGTTGACGACCGTCGACGCGAGCGTCTGCACGCACGACGATAGCAGGCACTGGCGCGCCCAGGGCTTCTTCTCGCCCGCGAGCCCGTCGTGCGCCTCGGTGCCCATGAACACCAGCTTGACGATGGTCGAGTGCGCCATGGTGCCGCGCGCGGCGGGGATGTGCGATGTCATGCTGAACACGTCGAGGCTCGAGTCCAGGCGCGCGCCCTGCGGCACCTGCCACCCGCAGCCCTCGCCCTCGCGGGCGTTGGTGTCGTTGGCGCAGTACACGGTGATGAAGGGCGTTAGATCCACGCACGAGTGGCACACGCCTAGCGTCTCGTACGGCTCCCACGTGCAGTTGCCCGTCTCGCACTGGAAGGCTAATGCGGCGCCCGGCCGCCCGTTCTCCGCGAACAGGCCGTTGTAGACGGCGGATTTGAGGGGTAGGATGGGGACGAACCCGGCTACGTCTCATGTTTAGCTGCTGAAAGTACTATCTACCTAGGAGGAGGAAAAAATGACGGAGAAATACTAACTCGACGACGTCTTGCCCGGAAGCGCGCCGGTATAGTTAAGAGCCCGATTGATACTGGCGCCGTGCGGGTTCTCCACAGATCGAGACTCGTACGTCACGACCTGCTGGGCGAACGGGCCGAGTGCGAGCGCGACAACAGCTACGACGGCACCGAAGGACCCGAGAAAGCTAGAATCGATTGTTAGGAGGCTCCCCATTCAATGCCGAAAAGAGGAGATGAAAATAGCAACTTACCCTCCACGTGCCGTTGCTAGCAATTTCAGCGCACCCCAAGTTCCCCGGCTTGCCTCGTCGAAGGCCTCCATGTCGGCCAGCGGCGCCTTGGACTCCTTGAAGCGGATCCACTTGAGCTGGCTCAGCCCGTTCTGCAGCGAGATGCCCATGGTGGCCGTCGCGATGGCAGCCAGAAGCGCGATCAGGGCGTTGAGCGTGATGTAGTAGGGCCACTCTGGGAGCGCCGCTCCGTTATACCTGGCGAGAACTCCCATGATAGCGCCAACGGCCGCCCAAGAGATTAGGATCGTGATAACCTCGAGGGACCACGAGCCGGTGGGGTGCAAACAAGTAGTTGCTTTCTTCGTCAACGACGGGGGTAATATCGACACGGACTCCCCCTTCGTTGGCGGCGGCTCCTCCGTCGATATCGTGCTGCCGCTCCACCCTCGCTGGTGCGACGGCGCCGTCGGCATGGGAGGGCCCGGGGGTTCCCAGTACGGGCTCACCTCCTGGAACTCGGTGTCTGCATGCCGCTTCCGACCGTTGGAGGTAGGCGAGAACGACCTGCTTTCGGGGGACACTACATGTTCCTGCTGGTCCAACGGATACTGGCCGTGTTCCACGGGGAACGAGAAGGAAGGGTGTACGTCGAAGTAATCGTGGACGGGGGCGTACGCCATGGTAAGCCTTTCGCCTGGGCCTGGGTGAAATATGTCACCGCAACCTACATGAGGAACAGCGGCGGGTGTCGCAGCGTCATACCTCCAGCCTTATATATATATATATATGCGGCCGTCAGACTGACCACGTTTGTTCCATGCTATTTTCGCGAATCGTTACACATGACGGGCTGCTGCATAGCTGCACTACCTATATGCAGGACTACCAACGCCATGTTTGTCAGCTCCCCTCGTCCCAAAGCGTACCACCCTTATCTCTTTCAAGCGCAGCTCCATGATGCATAGGTCCTCTGCATTCCATACCGACCCTAGTAGTGCAGCCGATTGGAGCGGAAGCGCCTCCAAAAACTGACAGAGCTCAACCCAACTGCATGTCCTAGATACCAGGCGTCCACTCACAACCCAAGAAAAGGTGTCGGACGGCTGCTCGCCAAGATGACCTAACCTATCGAGCCGTGCGCAGTGGAACAGGCAAAAGGATAGATTGGCAAACATTTGGGGAGGCTCAACCCGCGCAGGCGGAGTATAAGCTGACAGCGTCGGGGTCCGACTCTTCGATTGGTCGGCTGTCAGCGGTTTTTCTCGTGGCCGCCTCGCGAACTCAACTGGTAGGGTTGCGCTGCATGGCCGATGGGCCCAGAAATCAGGATTTACCGTTGGAGAGAAGGTCCGCCGCCGCAGACGATACCTATCAACCCTATAATCTCGCAGTTGGGGGCGCTTTTGCTTCTGCGCAGAACGTCAGACGTCATGCTTCGAACGCAACATGGGGGTTTAGTCACTGCTGCCGTAATTTGCTAGTCTCAACTGACATGTCACAAAACGTGCAGATATTGGATATTTGGTATTCCCCGACATAATCCTGGTTCCTGGAAGATCGACCGAGATTATTTCCTCTTTACGGCACTGAATAGCGGCAACGGTAAGGTTCTATCGATGTGTTGGAGGTAGTAATCGCGCCGAGAAAATCAACGTCCTGAAAGGGATATTTAACCGTCACTTTAAGTAAAAATAAAAATAGCAAGCAACCCAAACCTGTCTGTATTAATAGCCTACCACCAATCAGCTCGAGCGAGCCGACAAGTGCCCTCCCCGTAGAGCCTCGTCTCTATTTGATAGCAGCAAGGTGGTTCGTAACCAGACACGTCCACTCCGACGAGCCGGTGTAGATAGTGAACCCATCGTTGTGCGTCTGTCCCGTGCTGAGCGTCGTGCCCAGCTGCCAGAAAAGGTCGGCCGCCAGGCCCTCGGTGGAGAGAGAGGTGCTCTGCCACTTGCCCTCGATGCCGCAATGGTCGGTTTCGGATCCATCTATCCTTATCGTTAGCAACAACATACGGTGGTGCGTAGACGGACAACATCACTCACACTCCTCAAACAAGCAAGGCTTGCCAGCAGCAGCACACGCCTTGCCGTGCGCCTGGATCCAGGCGTTGCCCCAATCGTACTGAGTGCCCCAGGTGCTCGGGTACAGGTGGAAGGTGCCGAAGTCGAGGGTGTCGATCTTGAGGTTGGCAGCAAAGTCGAGGCCCTCGCCGAACTGGTACGGGTAGCTGCCGTCGCCGGCGAGACCGAACCCCTCGTCGCCGAGCGTGACCATGTGGGCTGGGTCGAGGCTCTTGACGTAGGCCGACGTCGCCGTCGCCCAGTTGGTGATGACGCTCGTCTGGCACCCGTTGCAGCGCGGCTCGTTGGCCAGCTCCCACGCGAAGATGGCCGACGAGTTGGCGTACCGCGACACTACCGCTTTGATGTACGCCTTGTACTGCGTCTGCGCCGCCGTGTTCGTGTACCACGTCGTCTGCGAGCCGCCGAAGGCCGTCACGTACTGGGACGGATTAGCGGGCGTTCGTCACATACCTATCCCCGCCTCCAACTTTCCAAAGCGTATCATGCTACCCCGAACTCGTGTATATACCCAAGTGGGTGATTGAAAAAGGATGAAAGGGGACATGGTACTCACAGCACCCATCCCACCATAATCGCCCCAGTTATTGACAAAGTTGATGATCAGCTTGATGCCGCGCTTCTCGGCGGACGACACCACGTAGTCCAAGCGCTGCAGGCCGTTGGCTCCCGTGTTGATCTGCGACCCGCTGCGGGACAGGTACTGGAAGTACACGGTGCCGGAGCCCGGCTGCGACGTGACGTCGTTGAAGCCCCAGATGCGCAGGATCTTGTGGCCGGCCTGCGCGAGCGAGTCGAGCGTCTTGTCGACGTCCGCGTTGTTCGTCAGGAAGCTGATCCAGTACGAGTTGGTTCCCGCGTAGTACTTGGTCTCGCCGTCGATGTTGAACAGCAGCCCGTCCGTCTTCGGGAAGTCCGCGGCCGCCGCGGAAGAGACCGCGCGAGTGCTGGTCGACTCGCTGCTGGAACTCGGGGCCGCGGCCGCTCCGGCGGCTGCGCATATGAGGGAGAGAAGTCCTGCTCCGAGAAACTTCATCTTGACGGTGGATGTGTTGAATGCAATCTACCTCTAGGGATCGCGAGTGGCAATGCGAAAAGGTGTATAAAAAGAGACGAGCCGGAATACATATTTGTATCTCCGAGGGCCGCAAGAAAACCCATGTGTACCAACTGGGTGGCCGGCGCCTAGGCTCTGTTTAGCTATTAGGTGAGGTCTGCGGTATTAGTAGCTCCTCGATCAAGACGGATCATAGTGCTCCATCGGTGCATTTGGAGGAGAGTGGTCCTGACTCCATCAGTGGAATCGCTGCAGCCCTCCAATCACCTTCGCGCCCTGGAACTAAGGTGTGCATCTGTGGGCGCAATGCGACGATAGATCGGGCGACCACGAGAGAGATCACTCTACGGATTCCCCACACGGTAAAGTACAGATACGGGGTTATATAAAGCCAGACATGTAGGAAGACTGGTTATATTTACGTTTGAATCCTTGTTGTAAGAGACTTCATAGCGGTAGCGGTCTAGGCTTCTCGACCGAGGGCTATAATGGGTTGAAACGCGGGGCAAGAGAGGCCTGTCCCTTGCGAATTTGAGAGGCTCACGGGTGCTTCCTCGATGGGGGAAATCATGAAGTCGGCGCGACGTTCTCCGAGATTTCCGAATGGGATATTGATCGCAACCTAAGCTTGTTAGTCTGTCCTGCAGCATCGAGTTGGCTAGTGTGAGCGTAAAGTGTGTTCTTAAATTATTATTGCTGTTGAGGATACACAGTTGCGTCCTATTGTCTTCTTAGGTTCGACTTTACAACCAAAACCTGAACAGTTTGAGATATCATATTAAACCAAGGACCAGCTTTTATTCTTTATTTCTTCTAAATCTTTTTTTATGCTTGCGACTCATCGCGCTGGCTCTGGCCCGCTGACCGGTGTATGGGGTTTCTCGACGATCCCTGTATTGTCTAGGAAAGTCGAGTCGTCGTGGATGTACAATTGCATCACCTTGGGCCCTGGATAATGAAGGCGCGCGTGCAAAAACCACCATATCGCCGAGAGCGCGATGGTGCCGACGAGGACAACGCTATTGTAGTTCATGGCCTCGACGGTCGTGGGTAACGCATAAGCTATAGTAAACGAAATTAGCTACGAACCTCGCATACGAATGAGCTGTGAGAACTTACGAAAGCAGAAGAGGATGTCAAATAACGAGATAAGCAATACTGCCGCTAAGTTTATGACAAATCCAAGCTTTCCCAAATGGAATGGGCCGGCCGGGAAATATTTCCGGCCAGTTGCCAGGTTGGCGGCGAATGGAATGGCGTACGACACTGTTGTCAGAACGATGAATGATCCTGTAAGGGCTAGGAAAGCACTCGAGCTTCCGAGAGGGATTGCACCAAGACCCGTAGCGATGACCGAGACGAACAAGGTGGCATATACGGGGCAACTGAGTCCCTCGTTAACCTCGCCGAAAATACCAGAGAACGGCACGGCGTTATCTCGAGCCAACGCCCAATAGGTACGTGAGTTGGTCAAGACTGTTCCAATGCAGCAGCACATGCTACCGACGAATATGATGAACAGGAGACCAAATGTGGCACCTGGGCTCCCCGTTGCTTGTTGGTAGATTACGGCCAGCGGGTAGGTGTTGATGCCGCCTTGTAGTGCTGAGAGATCTGTGATCGCATACCCAATTGCGATGGCGAAAACAAACGCGTAAAGGAAGCCCAGTCCTAGTTGAAGCCCAATGGCTTTCGGGAGATCTTTCCTCGGGTTCGGTAGCTCCTCAGCTATATGGGTAATGGCATCTGGAGTACCAATCGTGAAGGCACCGTTCAGGACGCCCAGGAGGAACGCAACGCCGCCTTGCCATCCAGTCACTGCGGAAAATTGATTAGCAATTGTAATTTCCCCCAGGGAAATCCGAGAGCAACTCCAATTGGAAAGCCGTTCCCTTAAGCTTTAAGGGGGTACTTCGTGATTGAAGATAAGGGGGATTGGGAGAGATTGGGGAATGCTCACAATTATTCTCTTCGAACGAACCCCAAACAAAATAGTTTGAAGCATGAGCACCCGGATTCATGGACGAAATTACAATGATCGTTATGATTCCTCCCACGACGACAAAAAACATGCCGCAGTTCTGCGTGTACGGGACGAGCTTGTTCGCAAAAATGATGAAGAATGTCGAGATCCACAGCACACAGATGTAGGTGACGTAGACGTGCCAGGCCTCTGGGACATATGTATCCTGATGATAATTTGCGTACATCTGGACGAGAATGTTGGATGTGATTTGGATCAAGGCGGCCAAGTCAAACATCCAGCCGTAGAAATTGATCCATCCCGTGAAGAAGCCAACAGTTCGTCCCCAGTTCGGGCCAGCAGCGATCGTTGCCCAATGATAGACGCCGCCGGCGGTAGGAACCGAAGAAGCAAGCTAAGAAGGGGTCAATGTCAGGAGGTAAGGAAGGATATATGATATCAGTTCAACATACCTCAGCCAGACTCAGGCCGACGAAGGAATACCAGAAAACAGCGACGATGAGGCCAAAGATAAGGCCTGGAGGTCCTCCATTGACTGCGGGAAGTTACACCAGTTAACGCCATGTCACGTAGTGATACCATGAGTCAGAAAGAGAATAAGGTCACGACTTACGAATTGATACCGATATGGAAGAACCTAGAGCTGCCCAAGCATTGTCGACAGTGAGCGCAATGCCTACAATTCCGAAAAGGCCATATTGACGCTTCAGCTGATCTTTATAACCAGCAGCATTAACCTCGACACCTCGGTTGACAGCGGCGACAGCGTCGTTGTCCAGTCCTCCATGCTCCGGGTTCTTCTTCTCGTCGAAGGTGGTTGTATTCGCCATCCTCGCTCCCCGGACTTAGACAGAGGGAGATCGTCGCGTATATCGAATGGGGCTTGCCTTCCGTCGCCTGTTATGGTGACCGGGGTATTATCGAGGGCGAACGATGGTGACTTCTCGTAGAATTTACACGTCAAATCGAAAAGTGATAGAAGGATGCATGAAGAATATGTAGGTAGGAATGGTAAGAGATCACATCCACGTCTATTTCTGAACATATGCAGGTCCAATAGAGTGCAGGTAAGATTTACCTAATGCAGATGACGGCAACACGTCCATTCTTCCACACCCGTCAGCTAGCAAGTGAAAAGATGAACCCTGGTTGACAATAGATAAGTGAGATAAGGCGAACCCCATCGATGATCGTGCGCGCTGGGCGTGGCGTTCGGGACACACTACCCAATGAGGCATTGGAGTCGCGGGCAAAATTCTTTCTATGATCCTCCTTAACTTGTAATGTAAGCTCCATCGCGGAGATAGAACCTGTCCGCGTCACAGCTTATGCCCTGCTGGCCCTGACATTGCGGCTGCTGGGCTGGTACTAGTAGAGCGGCAGGCCGGCAGACCGGTAGCTAGGTAGCTACCTAGGCTAGTCATGTCTATCAGCGCAGATAACATGAGATGAGACGCAGAGTGCAACATGCGACCGGGTTCTTGTCGGCCCTAATAGGGTAGACGATCGTCTTACAAGGGTGACGCTAAAATCACTTATCAGGACTTTTTTGTAAAACGTATGTGTAAAGCAACAAAATCCAACCAAGGGACCCAGAGAAAGAGAAAAAGAAGTCATTAGCACGAATATTCGTAGTCGTAAGCGATTCTTTACGACATCATGTTCGAGTCGTAGTTAACATAAAGTTTCGTCTTGTCTGCCTGTCAGAGCCAACTTATCAGAACCCTTGGAGCTCCGCTTATAATTCAGGTATCGGAATCCATATTCAGGAAACCGAGCTACGTACGCATTATGCAATATTCGGAATAAAAAGTACTCCTTTTCGTTTTTTGATATGCCAAGACATGGAAATGTCGTAGGAGCTCTAGCTTTTCAACTGATTATAAACTTGGAGGATGAATGCTTGGTGATCAATAATATAAAGCATTGAGTCTCATTGCTGGCGGCTTAGTCACTATTGCACTTCATCGACGTCGCTAACAGGGATTGGATCAACATGCTTGACGATGTGAAATCTTAGGATACGATATGATTCGTTACCAATGAAAGACGTAGGTACATATTTTGATGCTTGCATGAAATGTGTCATTGGAATTGCCGGTGTTGCCACTGGGACTTATGTTCTAAATATACTAGCCCCTAATCCCTACTCTATTCCCTAGGCCTAGACGGGGCTTTCGAAGGGCTAGGTAATGTTAGCTCCTGTCAATTTTTCTAAGATAGGCAATGGGAAATTAGGTAAAAGGTAGTTGGACACATTGATTTATACTAATTTATAATAAATAAAATGTTCCCAATCGCATAGCGTTGTTTCAATTTGAAGTAGACATAACTAATGAGTTACACTTGAGTTTTCGACACAAGTGCAGAAAAGAGTATGAGGCTAGAAATTAAAATTCCTAAAATGTTAGAAATAAGGATAGAGAAATAAGCTGTGACAGAATTTCATCAAGCACCGACTATAATTTCACGCCAATGCAATGCTAATATGTTGCGATGATGGTAATTCATAACGAGAAGCAATAACATCGGAATGGAACTTCATAGCATTAATAAGAATCGGGCTGTCAATATGTTGGGTTTCTATCAACTAGCAACGTGTATATAGTCTTGCTTCTCTTAGTACTCACTTGCGTGATGAGCGGATGGCAATTACTAAGAAACCCCTGAAGCTTGCTTGCAAATCAACATATCGAATACGAATTATCAATCTGCTGTGTTATAGACGTCGAGTTATGATCAGTCCTTGATATAAATTTGTGAGGAGTTATTGATTCAGGTTACGAGTTGTGAAATTTTAAATCAGAAGGATAGATCGACTAATTCACAATTGAACATTCATAGTTGGTCAGCTGGCCTACCCTCCGAACCAACAGCTTTGCTTTACGGTTAGCTGTTGACTGTTGGCTGTTGATTCCCGGGCCAGATACGGATTATGTTACCATAGGTGCCTATTATTCAAGCTACCTCCAGCCATTTCAGCACCTCCATTCCGATACACGTAACTCTCAAAATTCATTACGCGGCGCTTCTCGTACTCATAAACGACCTTACTCACATATTGAGATATGACTCGAGACGAAACAAATTCGCTGATTGGAATATCCTAATTGATATCAATTCCGATGATAAACCCGAGTCAACCTAGCGACGACTTGTTTGGCATTTGTGAGCCTACCATATTATTTATCTTTCAATAACGGTAGTTATGAACGAGCACAATGCTGCGCGGTGGAACACAAGCTGACAAGAATAACTGTCAAAGAGGATTCTGTACAATATACCAACACTGCCTTTGGCTCCCCGTGTCCCTCGGGAACTGCGTATTATATAGTAAGGGGCTTCAGGGGCAGACCGGCCTACTTATGATTAGGTAATTGTAAAAGAGTGGCAAATCTACCTAGGTAGTTAAACTATAAATACATAATAGAATGAAAAAAGGACATGATATCAAAAGTACTTTCGATCAGATTATCAGCCTTGCCTGTTTTGCCAATTAATGCGTAATGCCCAAGGTGCGACATCGACTGCAAGTACAGTACTTTTGGCACTGTCAAAAATGAAGATTCGCTGCTATGGGGGATCACCTCGAAAAGTGATCCATTACGGCTTGAATGTAGCGCCCGAAGCCAAGGTATTTCCGGTCTCTCTCGGCAGCTAGAAATTCGGCACGTTTCTCTGCCCATGCGCGCTGGGCTCGTATAAACTTCGCCTTTGCATCTGGATCAAAATATTCTATTCAAGTCAGCTCGGATTTACGTGAAAGTTGAGGTTCATACGTACGTTGACAGTTGGGGCAATAATATTGCCACCTCGGAGCCTCTTCGACCCATCCTACACCATCGACGTACATGGTATATTGCCCTGACTCTGTTTCCGGTCGTTCATCCAGGCAAGCACAGCATTGCCTAGACTCGACAGCAAGACAGCACCCACTCTCAGACCAGTGACTGCACGGTGGTGGCTGTTGGTCTTCAGTGTTGACTTCTTTATATGATGGCAAGCCATCACTTGTACTGTCAAGCTGTTCCTCGGCCGATTTATATTCTAACGAGTCCTCATGCGAGATATCCTTTTTCTCATCCTTCTGATGCTCTGACATGATTGCCATTTTGGAAATGAAGGTTTAAGAAGTAGAGGACTTGTTTGGACGTAAGGAAGAAGAGGGGCGACTTTATGTGTACAGTTCTCACTTTCGATCGTTTTTATACATAAAGACCCCTTTTAGGCTGTGACAGCACTGGCCAGCTTTGAAAATAGCTTCTTTCTTTTCATTGTTATTAACAATGATGTATACCTACCTCATAGGTACCTTATATCCACGTTTCTATGAGGCTGTAAGCTGCTGCGCGTGAATTTAGTGGGGTTATGGTATGGAGTTGACCAAATTTAAGGCTATGTTGATGATGAGCCACCCCAGCCACCCCCGCCACCCCCTAACAGCCCCCAGTCTCAACCATCGTTGCAGCTTTTATGAAAGAGTGTATCTTTCATCATAGGCCACCCCTTCTCGAGTGAATCCAGAGCGTGGAAAGCTCCGGCGGAATCTTGGACATGGAGCACGCGGTTGCGAAGATGTGGTGGGCGCGATTGGTTCACTTTGATTGGCCCAGCCAGCCTTGGCTACGCTGTGTAGCCCCATATTGCGCGCCGTCTGAACCCGATAGATGCAATCACGAATATCGCAGACACGATCTAAGAGAGCATTGCCAATGTTAGCGAGATCAAGGCAACGGCAGCGTCTTGAAAATCACAGGCTTTATATATTTTATCATCAAACCACCTGACACTGTCAATACTTCCTTATCTGAATAGAACCCCCTATATCTGACAGGAGGACTAGCAGCTTTGTGTGATGTGAGGTCACAGACGGCAGTTTGCCTGACAAAAATGCCTCGTAGTCAGCCATTACACCGAATCGTACCCAATAGTATTGTCGAGGCAGGTAATAAGCCACATGATAGGGCGGCGCAGTTACAATATCACATTTATCATTCATGCAGGCTCTGGTGCGAAGGGTGGTCACACTTTTGAGCCACCCCAGCTCCGTTCCGCAGTCCAATTCTTCTGTCCAACTTTATCCAATTTCACCCCAACTTGACCCTCCCGATCCCTCTCTTCAACTTTATGTTCTAATACTGTATTGTAAACTATTCTCAATCGGAACAAACCTCTTGGTCAGACAATATGGCCGAGCCCGTTGGTATTACCGGCACGGCGGTCGGCATATTGTCGTTAGGTCTGCAATTGTACGGTGGTCTAAAGGAGTATCTCGATAATCTCAAAGACCGCGATGAATACATCGGCAAAAATCTACTATATCTAAATCGGCTGCGAAGTTTGACCGACGCTGTCAAGTCTGACATCTCCGCGTCACAAAATAACCGTTATGCACTAAGCCAGGAAGTAGTGCAGTCTCTAGGAGCTTACGAGGCAGAAATAAACATCTTTGACGCCAGGATCCGAGAATACGAGCACGTAGCGACCACGAAACCAACAGGACAGTTCAAAGAAACGATAAAGAAGTTGGGGTTTCCTTTTGCTCGTCCTGAATTGGAGAAGCTAGCATCTCGACTTGAACGCGCCAACAATCTGCTCTCGATTGCTCTCCAGGGGCTTAATCTGTATGTTATTACCAACACTCCCCTTCTGGTCTCGTCAAGCTGTGTGAATTATTGCTGACATCGCGAATAAGGCAGGTCCTATCTGTTAATCAAGGCGAGCTTATGTCCGGATTGTCCACTGTCCATGACAAGGTCAACGAGATCCAATCGAGAGAATTTATGCTTGAAACAAACGTGAAGAACAGCCATGACACTATAACAACCATATCACAAGATGTCCAAAGGCTATCATTAATGGGCCCCAAGATACAGTCTTCGATTTCCCAAGTCAGCCAAGTCCAACATGATGCCTTCTCTACCATGGCTCTTCTGCATGCGGATAATCACCTGCAACAGCAAAGTACCACGAAGATAGAGGAAAGCATAAACGAATTGAAGGACATGGTTGCCCGAACATACCACAATGGACCACAAGGAGTTTTTCAAATGCTCATGTCAAAGCCTGACTACCTCAGAAGCTACCTAGACCAGACAGGCACAAGGCCCAGGTCATCTAACCGTTCGATTGACTCCGCACAAGGGCTTAGCCAAATCGCTTTTAGGCACTGGCGTACACATGTCGCCAACGGTTGCATGTGTCGACGTCGACGTCGAATAAATCATCAGTCATCTAGATGGTCGACCTTTACGCGTTTCAACGAGACAACCGCTGACATATATCACGAGCCGGGCTGTCTCAGGTATCGGAATGGTGAGACAAAAGAAACACGTACCGTCGGTATTGTGTACACAGGGTTACATCGACTGTTGAATATCGCCGTCGTTGCCAGCTATACGATGAGCACTGGTGCTGGCGGCGCCAGTATAAGTCCAATGTTCCGATACTATGCAATGGTAGATGACCTCCAATCTCCAGCATTCCGGATTGTGCATATAATAGGAAATGGAGTTGCATACCTCTGTTGGACCTTGTCCGGCGCCGAAGCAGAAACTGCATGTCAGCAAGTTATCCAACTTGGGAAATTCAAACTACAACAGATCTTTGACCGCAGAGCTTCAGTGCCAACCGATGTCAATGTTTACGGAATGACGCTTGTTGAAGCATGTCTAGAACCTGTGAGGATGAATCATAACGTTCGAGGACTAGATAACCACTGACACGAAATAGTTAATACGTGATATTAAAATTTTTGGGGGGACCCAAGAAGTAGAGATGGCTTATAAAGCAGTTGCAAGTTTATCGGAACTTGATATACCTACTATGAAAAATGCATTACATGATTCAAACAATTCGTAAGTGATCTCTTTATTTATTAAATTCTGAGGTGGAAGGCTCCAGTGACGAATTCAGGGTGACTAATGTATTTACAGAATCTTGTACTCGTACTTTATTAATCCTTACAACCGGGACATACAGTATGAAGCTATGCTGCAGAAATTGGTTTTGAGTCTTATCCAGGGGGTACCTGGGGCTTATATTTACAATGTCAGGTGGAATGAGCTCTTACCATCTCAAACTCTGTTCGTGGAAGAAGATATTGCCGAGGGTAAGTAATAATGGTAACAATACTCATTGTTTTGTACATTATCTGACGACTCATGGTAGCATTCGGTCTCGACAACTCTCTTTTCGCTGCTGTATTGGCAAAAGATGAGAATACGCTGGTCCAAGTGCTCCGAACGGCATCGACATCACCGGAAGATTTTATTTCGAATGGAATATCGGTACTGCACCTGGCAATACTTTGGCCAATAGGATTACGAATACTCCTTGATTCCTTGCAAGGTACGTATTTGGCCATGGAATGTGATAATCTCACGCTATTGGAATTTGCCTTGCAGTCAAGTTTCTTAATCTGCGAAGATCCGGACAGGCGGTGTAGAAACTGCCCCGGTGCTGAATCAGTAAAGATCCTGTTGGACGCCGGTTGTCCAGTTACTTCGGCTTGTTTGGATTCCCCAATGACAAACAATGCATTGTACACGCTGCTCGGTCACATCAAAACATGGCGAGAACGATTGATGATACTAGCTCAAACCCAGTTCCTAGGAGTCGAACTAGAACAACTTGGCCTGCTCAACTCTTCGGTTTTGGATCACTCAGCACCTGAAGTTATTCGGAAACTGGAAGCCAAAGGCATTTCCGTGTTCACCGAATTAGGGGTTGAACCCGGCGACTACCGCCTTTCACCGCCGTCGTCTCATAACGAATCGAGCTCGATTTATCATGACGTTACCTATCATGAAGACATATCCACAATTGTGTTTGACCTAGGATTCAGGGATATCGACACGTATTATGAAGGAAGAACTCCAATCATGAATTGCTACAATGATGTGGAATATGGCGAGTGGTTGCTTGACCACGGGGCGAGTGCCACTAACCTAGTGCCTTGGAAAACCCCTGCAGGCTTTCTAGGTCTACAGGAGCTGCCTCGGTGGACCGTCGCTCATCACCTCATGGTTACTACAGCTTGGAACACCTCTTTCGATTTCCGTATAGATGTCACGTTATCCAAGAGTGTCGGGATATTTCGTCTCGCTACCAGATTTAGTGACCTACAAGTCGGCGATGGTTGCGATTGTGGCTGCTCCGACGTAGGAAAAGGTTGCGTCCCTCTAACCACCTTCTTTAATTCGGCTTTGTTACTACTTGGTGAAAATACGCCATCTTCACACACGCTAATTGCTGAGATCTGCAAACTTGTCGAAGCCCTTGAGCTGGAAGGCCACTTGTCATTAGTCGCTGCAGACACGATAATCCGAGTTATTACTTTCAACGCTTTGGAAATTCGACACACGTGCTGCGCGACGCTTGACACTCGTGGACGTATTGGGTTTATCCCAAGATCCTACGGTGAAGATTTCCTTGAAATCCAGAAAGAGGATAAATCACTCCTAGATGAGCTCGAAAAGCTTATAGTTGTATTCAATGGTCAGTTTCGGGAACAATTTCACGGCCAAGGCCAGTCTATTTTTCATTTCGTGGAAGGCTATTGGAAAGAGCGTATGGATCAGGTCCTACAGGAAAAGGAGGCTAGGCGCTTGACTCGAGAAGAGCGGGAGGCTGCTGCGCAAATAGGGGTGATTCTAAGTGAGAGACTGGAGGAAGACGAGATATCTGAGGAATCGGAATCGGAATCGAAATCAAGACCAAGGTTCACTGCGGAGTACTGGATTGATGAGATGAATTGTATTTATAAATAATGTTGTGTGTTTTGATATAAGAGTCTAGGCTTAGCTGTTACATCTTAAGGTCGAGTAACCGTGCGGGTCACCCAATGCATGAACCCCTCAAAGATTTCAGCGCACGGGACTGTATCATTGATTCAGGCAGGAAGTGGCATGAATTTGCATTTGCTAATGACGACTATAGTCTGACTTAGATGGCATATGGGGCTCTAAGTATGTTCAAGTCAGGTAGTAGTACGTGAAAAGGGTGAAGCCGCATGTTCGAGCCGCCGAAGACTGGAACTTCATGTTCGGGTAAGTTGTTCTCCAAATGGCGGCATGGAAGAACACTTGTGCTCTACTAACCGTTCTAGCGCTAACAGTATTTATTCAAAATACTCAAGTGTCCGATCTTGTTAGCCAGATGATGGCTGAGGTGCGGCCGTGTGTTTCTGAGTATGGGGAAATCGATACCAAAGACTTAGGGGAACACCCAATACTGCAATCTATACACGCAGAAGTGTTTCGTCTCTGCATTGAGATCATTGTGAGCCAAGTTGTAGAGTCTCAAGACATCACCTTTGACGGCTACACTCTACAGAGGCGCGAGACATCCTGATGCCAACTGGTCTGATGAATTTCAACACAGAGTTGTAGAAACTGGCGGGCCGACCTCTCCATATAACTCCAGAAGAGTTCGATCTGGAGATGTTGTATTTTTAAACCGCGAGATCATACTAGGAAATATGAATTCGGTTGAAGTGAAGTGTAACAGGAGACACGTAGCTTTCGGCTCATTGCCGCCAAGTCGTGAGGTGCCGTTCAGAGTCAGGACGAAGACGGTCGGGAATGGTGCACGAGAGTTTACTATATATATCCCTAAAGATCAATATTTTACTCTGAATTGGTTAATCGTGACTAGGTAAACATCCCATCCATTCCTCTTTAACTGCTGAAGTCTGAGGCTCTATCAACAAGTACGCGGACTGGCCTCGACACACCCCTGATATTAACAGTTAATTCCACGCCAAGGAATAATACTACGCTTATATAGGTAGTTTACGGCTGCATAAACCATGTCCCGAAAAGGGCTTCCCGGATCTAAGCTAATCTCGCAGCCCTGTGTAGGGATGAGGCGATAATCCGATTGGCCGGGCACTCCTTGAATTAGACCACGGACGGCCTAGTCGATGTGATAATCGGTCGGAATACGCATAAATAGTGGCTCTGCAACACCTTCTCACGAGTCGTCCGGCATAGCGATGCCGTGTCTGCATCCAATGATTCTAGTAGTGCTATTTCTTACACGTATCCTAGAATTGCTTCGTGCCTCAGAGCTCCAGAATGGTATGGTACTGTTACAGGAAATAATCCAGCCCTTAGTAGTCTCGTTCATTGTGCTTCCCCCTTTTCGGGCTCAGTACTTTCCACATAAGGGGGCGGGTCCAACGAAGCATCGCCCTCTACCCAAACCTGCGCCAGCTCCTTTTCGATTTCTTCGCGGCGTTGTTTCCACTGCTCAACTTGGGAGAGTCGCTCGTGAAGCTCCTGTAGCTCCTTTTCTACTTGCATCTTCTCTCTTTCCGTCCCGATCCGTTCGAACTCCCATTCGTCACCGTTCTCGCCCATGCCGAGGATGAGATTAAACGTGTGGTACTTCTTCAAAGAAGCACGTGTCGAGATAGTAATCAAAGCTGGAATCCGTTAGCTATAAATTGGATAGAATGACCGTCATCTGAACTTACTGATGCCCCTTTCCTTGCAAGTCTCGTACAGTAGCCCTTCTACGTCGCTCGACACGGCACTCGTGCCCTCATCGATGACAGCGTATTGAGGCTCATGGTATAACAAACGGGCAATGCCCACCCTCTGCTTCTCGCCGCCACTCAGTACATCCTTCCATTCCTTCCGAGTGTCCCAGCCACCTTCTCGATCAGGTAGATAGCCGAGCTTAGCAGCATCTAACACTCGCTTCAACTCATCCTCACTCTTACGCTTGAGCCGCATGTCCAACTCGCCATCCGGATAGATCACCTGGTCACGCAAGGTTCCTACGCTTAAGTATGGTCTCTGAGGCAAGAACATAATACCATCCTGACCAATGCTCTTAGGACGGCTTACCAAGCCACGGTAGACTGGCCAAAGCCCAGCAAGCACCCTCGAAATGGCAGTCTTACCAACACCGTTCGGCCCGGATATCAGTAGATGCTCTCCCCGGTGGACGATCATGGATAGCGATTCGAGTAACTCATCGCCGCCTTGAGGCCATAATCCAGGTGCGACAATGGGTACGTGTTCAAATCGCACACCATCGAAGCGTTTCTGGATAGTTCCCTGGACATCTGATAACGAGTACAACTCATTACCACTTGGTCGCGGGAAATAAGCATTGGCATGCACCCGATGGAGAGTGGAGATGAGGGTGTAGACGCGACTCGTGTATCCGGCCAATTCCGAAAGATCCTTGATGGAGTACATCATGCGCCCGCCGGCATCCGCGAGCGAAAGCATGAGCCGCTTGTTCGTGATGAAGTCTTTCATACGGTTGCGTTCCCGTCCACCCCTTTCGGCGCTCTCGAGCATCTCCGATGCGCCTCCTACACCACCCCAAGCCGGAAGGAAGACCGGTAAGGACGACAAGAGGTAACCGTATGCACTCCAGCTATATTTCAAGATGAAGTCCTCGAGGATGTTGTACCGGATCTTGAGTAGGTAAATGCCCTCCATCCAGCTCTTGAGAGACTTGAACTCCTTGTTCAAGAATGTCTTCTCCATTTCGGCACCGCCATAGAAGGCAACCTCTTCCGCGTTTGCGATCAGCCTGGCATGTAAGCTCCTGAAATCTCCCTCCTTGCGACCCTCCACCGCTTTGAGCTTGCCAAAAGGAGGTGATACCCTTCGCAGAATACTCGCCGTCAGGAAATAGTTGCTCAAAAGACCACTTAAGGCTAGAGGGCCTAAAGAGCGATATAGTTGATAGTTAAATACGCAAAGGTCGACGAACGGTTTTCCTAGCGAGGAATACAAGTTGGCAGCTGAGGCACAGAAGAGCGTTAAATCTTGGGTGATAAATTGATCGGCTCCCTGTCCAACTCCGCCGTCTAAATTCGATAACTTGTAATAGTTTAGATTGTCATTGAGATATAAGTCGTGGATGTATCTTGTCAACCGAGTGCGGAAGGCGATAGACACCTTAGATTCTAAGAACTTGATCATAGAATTGGTATAGGAGGCAAAGCCGCCAAGCCCACACCACTGTAACCACGCGTTAGTAACATATCCAAGAATGAGTTAATGGTAAAGCTCAATGTACCTTAGCTATACCCCAGAGAAACAATCTTCCATTGCCTGCGACCAAGTCGCGAACGATTTCACCGTCCAGGCGCGCAACGACCAGGGAAAGATACGTGCGGAGCATCAGGAATGCACCGTGGCTAACCAATAACCCTGCCTCCTTGCTGGTCCATCGCGGTATCATGATGCTCATCAAGCTCAAAAACTGGTGCAAGAAGGCGAGATTTAGGCCCGGCTTAGTCTGCGCCGAGGGAACAGTACCGTCGCCAAGCCCCGACACTTTCGGAGGGTTGAGAAAGAGCCGACGGTGCGCCTCGAAGGTCAAAGGCTTCGTCCTATTGATAACCACCTTGGATGTTCCGTCTTTATACGGCACGTAAATAGTTCGCGACCCATCCTTGTTGAACAGCCACGAGTTGGTGCGCAGAAGCTTGCGGCCTTGCTCCTTCTCTTGCCTTCTTCGTTTCCACCATCTCCGGCCGCCTCCTACACCTAGTATGATGGATGCAGCGAGTGCGAGGGTCGCGAGGAGCTTTGTGCGTCGAGAGGTCTTTCGCAAGCGATCTCGGATTAGATTCGTGTACTTGTCGAAGAAGGCTACTAGGACGTCTTCGGATGCCGAATGGCGGAGCGTGGATTGCGCTGCCATCGTGGCATGGACATGGCACACTGGGTATTCCGCAGGAACCGGCTGGCTTGTTATTAATCAACTGCGGATGCCATTGACGATGAATGGCTAATAAAGGAACTCTTCTAAACTATAGAGGAGACAGAATAGGACCAGATCGATTGGATATTAAACGTATAACTAAATGTGACAGACATGTCTTTGAAATGTGATGGAGACGGGAAGAGACGGATAGCTCGCAAACTCCGTCATTGGTGACGATTGAACGTTTCCTTGGCCGAGCTGAGGCATGTGATAACCCGAGGTCAAGTGTAAGATGTGGCTTGTACAGTCAACTCAAGACATGGTCATGTGCCCAGGTGCTCGTATGTATGTGAACAAGCCCCAGCTCCAGCCACACTTCCCCACGATCAATGATCAGCGGGGGGCTTATGGCCTGCACATGTGCACGTGTGGGCTTAGGTACAGCACCAGCGGGAGTACGATGAGAAAGTCTGGGGAAACACATGAAATGCAGCCTCCCTTCTCTTTAGCTACCTATAGTGAAAAGTGATTGGTTTCTCCCACCCTGCTTCGTTAAGAACATCAATAGAATAGCGTGTTTTCCTGTCGGTTAGAGATCTTACCGTATCGTATCATCCATTGGACCTATAACCTATTGGAAAGTGAGGAGACATATGCATATCTCGTTGGTAGTACGGGTTTCCTTCGCTGCTCCGCAATTTGAGTAGATATTTGAATGCACAGGCGATTGTGCGGAGTAGAAACATGCATCCAATGCATCCAATATCACTGCGGAGCGTTGGGAAGTGTACCTAGGAGGTCGGTATACAATTAGCCCTTCACGAAGCTAGGGCTGGTGTCTAAATGGACGAATAGCGGAGTCCCATCTGAGCCGTCACTTCGACGGGCGCCAACGTAGCCAATGAAAAGTCGGCATCCATATGCTGCATACCTTGTTCTACTTGACCATGCTCATGTTTAAGCCCAGTAGCTAGTTCTGTTCAACCTTCGACCTTCGAATGTGCTAAGATACTCCATACCTACCCGCTTCGATACGGCATTTCCTGCGTGCTGGATTATGCGTACTAGACATTGCGGTGGCGGAACGTCTTCCGTTGCACACTGTCTCCACGGTCTACACCAGGTAGGCGACAAAATGATTATGCAGTAGACGGTCCTCTGTCGTCTATTCGCCTTGGTGATGCTTTGAAACAGTGTGCATAGCCAACTGCTTCTTGCGATACAGTAACCATGGTACGGCCCTTCGTCTACCGACCCAGGGACGTTAGGAAGAGGTTTTGTTCGAGGGCAGTGATAGTTGTGGTTGCAGTGTTGCGGTCGCAAGAGGTGTGAGAGGTGTGAGACCTCCAGTCTGTCTGTCTGTGTACCTAACTGAGTAGGTCTAGTGTTGAAGTGACACCATATCCGCAGACTGCAGGTTATTAGTTGCTATGCAGGTATCGGTATCTCTAGATCGTGTATGGACGGATCCGAGTAATCGGTAGCAATTTCATTCTAGGAACCAATGCCAATACTCTTGATGGTTCATAGCATACGGGTAGATACCATAGTCAACCTGCCAGGCTATCTGCTGTTAGAAAGGAGAGAGAGAGCCGCGAAATTGCAATATTGAATATTCTCTGGTAGGGGTAAGGCTAGCGATAGCGGATGGGGCCATCACTACAAAGTACCAGATTAAGATGTATCATGTTATTGGTAGTGGGGGGATACCCATATGATCGTTAACAAATCCTACTATGCGGATTGTTTCGCCCTGTGTGGTAATCTTACGGAGTACACTGTGGAAATGGGCAAGCGCCCAGCTTCTGGCCGCTAATGGGACTTACTGGCTCACTAGATGGCTGGCTGGCTAACAATCAAGGGCTTGGGGGGGACGGGGGAACAAGGAACCCCCCCTTGTCAATATCCTTTACTGTGATTTTAAGCAGGCAACGCTAACGGCTCCCCCCCCTGCCCTGGTCAAATTGCTCCGTGCCCTCCCCCCAATGTGGTTCAGTTTTCTTTTGCGGAAATCATTTCGCTTGCGATTCCAGACTTTCTTCAGCCTCCGCGAAACAAGACATAGCGAGAGTCTTCTTTTTTTTCTTCTTTTTTCCCAGCCAGTTGAGTTCTGCACTGTACCGTTCCTACATAGGTACTATCCTCTTGTACTTATTCAACTCTTCCTTTTTCACCTTTTCTAAGTTCGCCGATATCCAATCTTTTTGGGCTTTTGGGCCTCTTCGGACGTTAGGATTTGGAGTTATTAGTTCATTCAGATACCCGCCCGAAAAATAGCACCCCCCCAAGCTCCAGGCTCCCTAGCTCTCTCTCCAAGGCTCGTCATCTGCATCCAGGCTCGATCCGTTTCCTCCTTCGCAAGTTCGCAACCGCCGACCCACTCCTCATTTACCACAATAAGCATCCTCTTCACGAACGCGCCGGTTTCTTCGATATTCTCAATCGCATCCGTTTCGCTCTTTCGCTCGCCTCGCGGCTAATCGAAACTCAAATCTTTCATTTGCATTCCGGTTCAGCCGCATCAGCCAACCTTCCTACTTTCGGTCGCGGTCGCGGACACGGTCACTTGTACCGACTTGGCCTCCCGAGGCCACCAATTGTTGCGTCAGGGGTTTGGGCAGCTATCCAAGGTGAATGGCCGTTGATTACCGTGGTGAGTAACAACTTGATGCCGTTTTCTTATAACCACTATCATTGCCACCACCCGATTCGCTCTATTCGGAAATCCTAGGTATTCTCAATCAAATGGCCTGATTCCTCTTCGCAGCTTGTGTGTGTGTGTGTGTGTCACCGTTCGCTGCAGAGCTATGATCTGACTTGAGAATATTCCTGATCTTTGGAGCACCTTTCTTTCTCGTGTTGCTCGGTTTGCGGTCAACTTGATCGTATTTTCCGTGTGCTGATACTATTTAATAGTGTAATAGCCTGCCGTTCCCGACAACCCGCAAGCATTCAATCACTTGCGGAAAATGTCCAAAGGTGCCGATGAGAAAATACGCGCGGAGCACGAAGGCTCAAGAGAAAAAGAAACGGCTTTGCCCGAAGATGGTTCAGGATCACGAAAAGGTCGCGGTTTATTAAACGTGCCGTCGAGATCTTCATCGCAAAAGGTTCAATCTTCGCCGGCGACAACGGGCTTAAGTGGCACCACTGTAGACGATCCGAGAGATAGCATTGGTGGCAATTCTAAGGAGTCTAAGCACAGCATGCTCGGCCGGCGTCGGAATGGCAGTGTATCCAGTCATCGCTCTGGCCCTGCCACGAATCCCACTACTACACCAAGCACATCGCAGCCAAATTCTCCGGCTGGGGCTCCGCAAAGGCGGAAAAAGGGCGGCTTACTTGCGCTCCTTGGCTGCTGTGTTGTTCCTAATCACGCCAACACGCTCGAAGGTGGTGAAGAACCACTTCCTTCTCACAAACTCGATAAGATCCCCCAAAGACCATTAACAGCCAGCCGACAAACACCTTCTGAGCAGAACAACGGCAGCAAAACCCAACTCTACGAGAAGGAAAAAGAATCGCAGCCTCAAGTAGGCAACGCAACCCAGGACGCCTCTAAATCCACCAAACGAGTTTCGGGATCTACGACGCAGGACCAATCAACCGTTGGCGACCGCGAGAGTGAATCGAAACAGACTACTCTAGGTGGCGTGCCGGGTCCTAGCATCACGGTAAACCCTCCAGTTGCAGAGGATAATGAAGCGGAGACGGTTCCCGTCGAAGCACCTTCCACCGAGGACGTTGACGGCGATGTCCACATGGCCGATGTGGAGCCTACCACGAGTGAACCTGTCAAGCAGCCAGGCGCGGAAACAGACGAACAATATCCAAAGCCAGTTCCTCCTCCTCCCCCTGGACCGGTACCGATCCCTGCTCCTGCTCCGCCCACGGCAGAGGAGAAATCGATTGATATCGAAGAACAACACAAATTCCTTTTGCCGCCTGTCCAACCTCATCTGAAGGGAAGGAAATGCCTCGTGCTAGATCTGGACGAAACATTAGTACACAGCTCTTTCAAGGTAAGTTTCCCAATAACCCAGACAACTATATTGCCGTACTCACCATTGCAGATCTTGCATCAAGCTGATTTTACAATACCTGTCGAAATCGAGGGCAATTTCCATAATGTTTATGTCATTAAGCGACCGGGAGTTGATCAGTTCATGAAACGTGTGGGTGAGCTTTACGAAGTTGTAGTTTTCACGGCGTCCGTCTCCAAGGTATGTTAACCATTGTACTATTACCGTCTTACGGTCTAACCGGATTAAATAGTACGGCGACCCGTTACTAGACCAGCTAGACATCCACAAGGTTGTCCACCATAGGTTGTTCCGCGAGAGCTGTTATAACCACCAGGGCAATTATGTCAAGGATCTTTCCCAAGTGGGCAGGGATCTGAAGGACACGATAATCATTGACAACTCGCCTACTTCATACATCTTCCACCCGCAGCACGCCGTGCCCATCAGCAGTTGGTTCTCGGACGCACACGACAACGAACTGCTGGATTTGATACCCGTTCTCGAGGATCTGGCTGGATCTAATGTCCAAGACGTCAGCTTGGTTCTCGATGTCACTCTTTAAGCTTCAGCAATTATTTCTTTCTACGAGAACGAAGAGTTCTACCGAAACATTAGCTATCATAGCGGCAGGCGTTCGGTAACAATACGTTCGATTTGGTTTTTGGTGTATATGTACTGTTTAATCTTATATACCGAATTCGGTCGCGTGAGCTCGCTCCGCTCTTCATTTTCACTCTCTGATCCTTGATGGGCCATCTTAGATTGATCAAAGTGCGACTGCAGGTTCATAAGAGTGGCTTGCCATCAAGAAAACCAAGGAGAATATAGTTGAGGAGGGGATACTAGGCAGCGTACAAGTGGCATCCGAATCTTGGTACATGATAAGGGGAGAATCTGAAGCAATGCGCATTTGCTCTGGTAGAATCGGAGGCTGCTGTCACTCTACCCAACGCGACGCGAAGTCCTTGTTCTATTTCTTTTGTTAAATTTTTATCTTTTTGGCCATACCACTTTGGAGCCTTACTCAACACACGCGAGGAAAAGAAAGGCAGAGCCTGATAGCAGACTGGGTAGAAAGGGTTGGAGGTAAAAAGGACAAAGAGAAGGGGACAAGAATAGCAAAGAGGATCGATCACTTGGCAATTTGGTCGCCAAGTAGCATTTGGCGGGTTCTCGTCTTCATACATTTTCGACGGGCTCCCCCGAGAAGTAGTTGTCCCGAAGCTCCTTTGGAGCTTCTCGGTAGACACTAGGAAAGGGGCATGATGATGGTGGGAATAGGTCCTTTTCCAGACTTAGAAGCTGAGGCAGATTCCCAATTGACATATAAACCCTCGAAATGCAAGGCGAGTCTCGACTATGCCTCTTGATTTTATCTCGTATCCTTTCCTCTCCTGTTCAAGAATGTGTTGTCTGCCGCGCGATACACGTATGTATCTAATATATCTTTTATCTTTTAATAAGCTCCTGGTCGCTTTAAACCATTGGCGAGGGGTCTTTTAGTGACCGAGAGGCGACGGAGATGAAGCCATCTCGGCAGCCCATCCTTAGTTAACACCATCAGTCGCTCATCCTATTATCATTTCTCCCTTACAACCATCTGTACCTCCTTCCGCTTATTTACAGCTCCAGCCACTGCTAAATCAGGCCGATCTAGGTAGTATGTACGAGAGGCTGATCTCGTGAACTATCTCTACGGCTACCGATACTTCGAGTTTATCCCAGCCGAGACTGGCAGCTTTTTACGACTGTCCCGGCTTTAGGCTCCGCAATTTGCTGATGCAAATGTAGGTCATCGTTCATTCTTTTTTGACCGCGACGGGCACCATCGAATACGCGAATTGGTATCAGCTGGCCAGGCACCAACTACGAACCAAGCCAGAAGGTTTCGACGTCGCCCGGGCAGAACGGCGGAAGCCAAACCCCTATCGAAGTTCGCAAAGCTCCATCTTCGCTGCTCAAAGAAGAAAAAAACATGATAGGTTTCAAAGCCGTGCTCGTGGTAGATCGAAAAATCCCTTTCTTTGCCAGACTGGACGTGAACAAGCGCTGATAGACAACAGGACCCCCTTAACTTCCACCTCCGAGAGCGTTTATCGAGCCGGACAGCGTCGGATCGAAACACCGAGATCATGCAGAAATACGGACGACCCTTCTTCTCGTGCTCCAAATTCCAGGTTTGTCGAAACACTCGCGCTACGTTATAACAAGAGGCTGTCCCGGGTTGTTCTAGGACGTCAAGTGCGGTGGTGGTAGGAGGTAGATATTTGTTCTTACAATAGCGTCTTGGGGGCATAAACTGTGAATATTGGCACGCACTTGCGCTCTCTTTTGACGTATCATTGCGTCGTTCTGCTATTCTTATAATGTGATACTCTGTTGCGTAAACACGTATCTGTAAGCTCCTCGCGATCCTCGTACACAGACGCCCAGCCTACTATCCACGTAGCCATGAGCTATGGAATTTGGTCTAAGGTCTGATAGTTGTCGACGACGTAGATGTGATACGTGAAGTGTCTGAGTGAAATCGTCCAAGTTCCTGTTAAAAAATCACACATTCGAGCATTGGTGCTGTCGAGACATTCACATACTACGATAGCTTAAAGACGACCATATCATCTATGCCCACATCAAGCACAACAACATTCACTTGATCGAACGATCTGCAAGGGCATACCATGAGTTCCACGATGAAGGCATCATCAATTCACTATCTAGGTACTAGCAGCGTCTCCCCGAACCAGGCGAGAGCATCTGCGTTCCGCATAAGATGTGAATCCTCACGTCCAACAACACATGTAACCGAGCGAAAAGTCTCCAGGGGACGCAACCGAACTCCGAGTGCAAACATTCCTTCCGATGTTCTTGGGGGTATCTTCCTGGCCTAGTCCGCCGCCAAATCCTGTACGCGAGTCCGAAACAAGTCATTTCGTCTCTGAAAAGAAGAAGAGAAAAAAAGCACAAAAACGCCAAAGTCCTCCTGGAGCACACCTTCGTCTCGGTTATGATGTAGTAGCTTCTGGTTCAGTTGGGTACTAAGTCAGAAGTCTTGTCCGTGTCTTCTCTCTCTCTCTGCCCACGCGCGGGACTGGCGGTTCGGGCATCGGCGAGCGACGTGGCCCTGCTGGCCGCAGGAATAGCAGCTGCGCGAATCGTGCTTCTTCGGAGCGCTGGTGCAGTTCTTGGACGTGTGGCCGACCTTGTCGCAATTATAGCACCGAGGTCCGGACTGGTTCTGGTTCTGGTTCTGGTTCTGCGCAGGCTGCGTCTTGCCATTCTTGCCACCCTTGGAGCGGTTGGGCTTGGACTTCGCTTCCGGCTGGGTCGACGGGTCTTGCTTCTGCGGTTCAGGCTCCGACTCGGGTTCAGATGCGTACTCTGGCTGAGGTTGAGGTTGAGGTTGAGGTTGAGTTTTCTTCTCGGGCTTCTTCTCGGCAGCGACTCGCTTCTTGGAGTAGGTGACCACGCATTGCTGACATAGGAAGAGAGAGCAGTAAGGGCACTCGAAGGCAGTCATGCCTCGCTTGACACCACAAGCGCCGCACTTGAACTTCTTCTGCTGATGAGATTTCGTGCAGAACTCAGAATGAAGGCAGGCTTTGAGCTTCTCCTCCTTGGTGACGGCGTTGACGGCCTTCCACACCGCCTCCTGGTTGGCCTGCTCCATCACGCGCAGCGCATCTTTCGCCAGGTTCTTGATTTCGTCTTCTTTCTTCTTGGCGTCATCCTTTACCTTCTTGCGGGCAGCCTCCTCGTCGAGTCGTGCTTGGCGCTCGGCGTTCATCTCAGCGACCGCCTGCTGGCGACGTCGCTCCTGATCATATTCCATTTCTCTAGCGACGTCACGCCAGGTCCGCGCCCCCATGTTCTCCGGTGCCATCCGTTCGCCTCGGCTGCCGAAGAAGAATCGTCGGATTTCCTCAGCGAGTTCTTCTTCGGTCTCGCTGCTGGACTCCCACTCCCAAGAACCATCAGGGCTCGAAGGCTCCTGAAATGCCCGGGAGTGGGCATCGTAGGCAGCCCGGAGCGCGGGATCAGACAGCGTCTCATAAGCCACCTGGATCTATTAAGCGTCAGCTTGCGAGTTGCGATGGTATGCTAAACAAGACGAAGTCGCGATTGCCGGCGTACCTTCTGGAAGATCTCAGTGGCTGCTGCCGGATCCTCGGGATTCTTATCCGGATGATAAGCTAGGGCGAGCCGACGGTACGCGTCTTTCACTTCCTGGAAGGTTGCCGTTTTCTCTACCTCGAGGGCGGAGTAATAGTCGAAGCTAGTGGATGACATCTTCGGCAAAAGAGGATGGAATGCTTCAGATCGCGATGGTGGCGGGACGGGACGAATGGAGAAGGGACGAATAGACAGTCGCGACTCGCGAGGACTGTTACTAAATAGAGCGGTGAAGGATAGAGACAAGAGGTGGTAGGCTTGGATCTGATGTGTGAGCTTGAATACTGGCAGCCTATGACGTAAAGGAGGATTTTAAAGAGCACAGATCAGTTCTCGTGGTGTAAGTGCAGAGCTTGCAGGGTGAGAATTCGTGCAGGGGTTGGAGATTCTGAGACGCAACACTGGTTGACAATAGAGTTAAGAAGAAAGAAAGAAAGAAAGAAAGAAAGAAATTAGACAGGGCGGTGAAATACTATTGCCGGTTACCTTAGGTACGAGGCAGAAGGGTAGCTGAGCAACGTCTCGCTGCTGGGAAAGGCTACCTTAGGTAGGTACGTGACCCCAGGAACAGGAGGGCCGTGCTTTGCTCAGTTACAGAAAGAACGCCCACCGGCCATGAAAGGACATAAGACATCAAACTCGTTTCTTCTCGACAGGTTCCTGCCTAAAGCAAGCCAAGTTCAAACTGGACCTATGTGTGGCGTGCACGTAACTGTCGATTTCGGGCACGTTTGCTGTGATGCTGGCCAATTAAAAAAACGCGACAGCACGTGATTTTAACCCCTTATCGATCGAGTCCGGTACGTACCGTAAATAGGGGCTGCATGTCACAAGGCCAACCAAGCGATAAGGAAACATCGATGTTGTCTCCCGGGGAGTTACTAGGCTTCAGGTATATACAGGAGGTGAGGGAAAAGGGCCCCATACAAAGAGAATCTCTCCTTGTCACATCTCTACCAAGCATAGACATGTAGTGTGTAGTATTATAAGGGCTAAGACCCTAACACTACAGAATATCGAATCAGGTAGGCACCCAGGTAGGCTTCACAGTAATAAAATGTCAATCTCATGTGGTCAAATTCATCGCAGTAGATTATCTATGAAAGCTTCGAAGTCAAGCGCGCCAGAACCCAAACGCTGTAGTAAACACGATAGCTACTCCGTCGCCCATGCGAATTCGCCCCCTACCATATCCCGCCTTCCTCATAGGCACGGTCTATCTCGGCCACATCCTCGTCCGTGATCGATCTACAGCCGCCACAGGTACACCGGAACCCCCACATCGAGTAGAGACTCGTCGGGCTTAGTGGTCCGTACGATATGGTGAGTTCGGTGCCTGCTGGGACGTCCTTCTTCATCGTAAACTCGATGATTTCGTTGCCATCGAGGCGATAGTTGACCGAACGAACGGGACCGCATGCGTGGTTGAACCTCGCGGCGATTAGGTATAGGCACGATCCGCCTCTTGCCCCGAAGCTAGTAAACCGCTGTTAGCATGCTACCAGGTAAATGACGTAGTGTTCAAGTTACTTGCAGAGACTTACCTATTAGTCAGGAAGATGGCCAGAGAATAATCCTGATCGTGTGATCGCCTGTGTCCATGCATCCGTCCTATTGCTGCCTGCAGCTCTGGAGCCAGCTCCTCAAGCTCCTTGTAAAAGGTGTAGGGAGTAGCTTTGAGTGTGGGGCGCTCAACTAGGATCACCTCCCCCAGCTTCAGATCTCTTTTTGCAAAGGCACCAATGCCCCCAAGTTGAGACTGCCTCATTTCGAAGAACTCATTACTGTAGTTCTCAGGCTCGATGAGGTCCTTGAACGGAATTTCGCCGTGTTTATGAGAGCCGACTCCACTGATTTCCTCCTTGGGGTCGTGAGGAGGGTGGTCGTGGTTTTGTTCTTTGATGTAATTGTTGTCCTCCTTTTGGTCTTCGGGATCTTCGCCGTCCTCACTCCAGGAGCGACTAGGCTCACTCCAGTAGGCACTATGGATTGACGTGTCGTAGGACTCTCCAGAGTCAGGAGTGGTAGATGACTGCGAGCTGCTACAATCCAGTTCTTCCTCCGCATCGGCAGTCTCTTCAAGATGTGCTGTCGTACGTCTATTCGTGACATCGTGTTGTAGTCGACTCAACGATTTAAGTAAATCTTCCCAAGCCTCCTCTACGTCCCATTGGATCGCCTCATCGTCGGATGAATCTGCTCTCTCTTCGGATATTGCGACTTCTGGGAGGATGGGAGATATGATTGCGGCAGGTGGAATCTGAGTCGCTCGGACATCTAGATGCGCGTCATTTGTAACCTCAGGCTTAGACATCGTGGCAAGCTAGATATACCATTAGCTAAGGTACGTAATCAAATAATAACGACACTTGAAAGCCAATACCTCTCGCGCAGCAGGGTATTGAGATCCTCCGGTAGGGATAGCTTGAGGTGTAAAGATATTGTCGTGAAGATTGAGGGCGGTTGCACGTACTGGCTGCGTAGTGTATGTTGCGTTATATGGAATGAGGAAACTACGCTCTTTTTTTAGTTAGAAATTTGTTGACTGGGATGCAATAAGCTGCAATAGATGTGCGATGTGTGATTGAGTAATTCGACGTTGTTGCTTTGTGTTGAAGACGGTTTGCAATGAAAGCTGTCAAACGCGCTATGGTCTAGACCAGGTATCGATAAAAAGAAAGCGATGCGATGTTCTGAATGCTGAATAGATAGACAAGGATGGTGTCTAAGGGAAAAGTAAGTGACAGCTAGGCTACTTATCCTCCAGCTCAAACGTGTACGCGCAACCGTCTGGTCAAGTCGAGAGGCAATGTTGATTACAACAAAGACGAATGTGAATGGCCGAGACAGCGGATAAGCGCAAGTGAAAGAAGGTAGCTTACCGAATGTGGCTTTCCTGTCGAATGGCCAAGTCGAACATGGGAGTATTTTTAGGGGCGAATTCGGTGAGCTGACTGAGCTCTGCTGGATATTCTCGCTTGGAGGGTGGATGATAATGATATTCGTAGTACTTGGTGAGGTGGATAGTTGATGAGTAGAGGAAGACGAATAAATAAAAAGGATGATATAGGTAGGTAGTAATAGGAGGGTAATGTCGTGTAATACTGGTTTTCTAGGAGACTCGGATTGGTGATAAAGTGGCCTGTAGGATCGACGAATTGACGAGGAGGAAGGGTATCCCCTGGAGCTCAAGCTATCTCATCCACGGCAAAGAATAAGTGGTGGCTAATATTGAAATAAAGTAAAACCGAATATGATGTCGCGGTTGGTTAGGAAGGTATGTAGTCCTTTGACTGTCCTCTCTCCTTCTGGCGCAGGATGACAGTATCTCGTGGATGTTTGGTTTGTCATTTTCGGGAAGGCGTGTTTGATACCGCGCGAGTCCTACCAAATCTACCTTAACGAGGAAAGGAGTTGGCTCGGAGCTCGGATACTAACGGGATGGAAACAGAAACATCAGAAATGACGATGATGCCAGTGGGACGCAAACAGCACTCAGTGAGCAGTTCGCAGGCTGATGCTGGTGCTGATGCTGATAGATGCCGATGCTGTGCTTGATGCGCGGCGCAACTCGGTATTTGCTGGTGGACGTCGTTTTACGGTTTTGCGGCGTAAATTAAGTTGTGACCCCAGTGACATACAATCAGAATTTTTAAGTTTTAGGTACATGGATTCGAATTATCATCCTAAATCACCTACAAGGCAGGAACAAGAGATAGCGTGGCCACTCGGTTATTCCAAGCTGCCACTGGAATAAGCCCGTCTCCTATTGCGCCCATTAAAGGGGTCAAATATCCCCATGGCCTTTTCGTGTTGAGATGGCATGTACGCGATCACCAACCACCCCCAATCAATGCTAGGACTATTACCGATTTCAAATCACTAAGATTGATCTGCTTCAAGATTCCCAGTATAGTAAATGTGACGATATAGATCGTAAGCCGTCGATTATGATCTGGCTCACTAAATTTGAAGAATCACTACCAAATCACTACCAGAAATCTTAACTATAAACACCCTTTATATTATGTGTATTTCATTTAGTAACACACGTAGATAGGTGTTGTGTTATTTTGTATGAATCTCAATCAATATCAGGGGTTGGTATGAGATGACACTTAAAATATTACTAATCTTGAGGACATTTGTATCATCACATACATGTGACACAGTTGACCATTCAGGCTCTCCAAGGTTTTGATATACATGAGATCGAGGCAATATCTAGCAATATGGCCGCCATGTTAGGTACATAGTAACAGCTGTGCAACTATCGTAGTAACAATTAATTCTTCAACTAAATAAGCCCATTAGTCGGTCGCTTGAATCAATAAAATTCTTTCTTTATTATGCTTCTATTCTTGGTAGTTAAACATACCCCTTGCAAAGAGAGTATCGTTGAGGACTCCAAAGATGTGATACCATAGGATGATTTACTAATACCATCGGATTTGCTGCTTTCTAAGCTTGCCAAGGGCTATTTAAACGTCATGTTTAAATGCTGAACTTGTTATTCATGGCGCAGTATTGCATTTAATTTACCCCCTTTTCGTCCTTTATTTTTATCGATATAGTCTCTATTTTTGTCTCCCGATGCCGTATCACTCTCACCCTTTGACAGTGGCTGATTGGTTTACTTACGGCTAATGTCTACGCCGCCTCCAAGTTAGGCGTTCCTCCGTAAATGTATCGACCAGAGATTGTGGGGCGCAAACAGTACAAATAGTCATCTAATACCTACCTCATACCTGTCTTAGTACTGCGGCCAATGTATATAAATAGTATTCTCTCTAGCCTAGCTTCTGTCTTGTATTTAAACTAGGAAAACGACATGCCCCCTTTCAACATGATTGGTAAGCATTTCCAAGAACGATTTACGTAACTTAGTATATTCATATCATCCTGTGGGTGTGTCATACGACTCTCAGCATATGGTGATCTCAGCCTGGTGATGATCGGTGATGATATGATCCATGAAGATAAGGCCTTGCCCCTTTCGTCGGCAAGTTGGAGTGAACTCTGATCACTCGGGCGTGTGCCTCATCACGCCACAGAACTCTGAGCCTTCAAATTCGATTGACTAATCATTTTCTAATCAATATTTGCCTCGGTGGGAGCATTAAACATTGGTGGATCAGGTTGATCCCTCCGAAATGCTTCCACGAACTTCTATACAGTATGTCCCTGGGATAATGGAAGAAAGGGGCGCCTGGTGTTGGATATTTCATATACAGCAAGGCAAACGATAGCAAATATAACTCTGACGCCATGCAGAACTTTGGATGTGACGTGTTTAGGCCCATATATTAAGAGGGTAGGCTGTCGTTGCCATGAACATGAGTTACTTCATGAAATAGGATAATAGAGGTAGTAATATAACTTATTTTTATGGTATGTATCTATTATATACCAGATTGGCGTGGTTTCACGTCCTGGTCGTCATGAAATAGAGATACACGGCCGCTGTACCCACCACTTGAGTGGACATCACCTACTGGAGTACCAGTGAGTGCAGATGCTCCGTCCCCCCTAGTCGACATTATGACCGAGATCACAGGTACAACTAGATCTATCTTTATTATAGAGATCAATCGCCATATATGACCGCAACCTTAGATAGTTTCAGCAAAGAGCCCTCGCTTGGCCCCACCCTTTTGAAATGCCGTGGGAGCCTTAAACCAAAACGTGGCAAGGATAGGTTCAAGGGATCCTCCGGCAGAGTTCATGAACCGGTGTAGGCGACGACATGGCCTGATTACTAGGCCAACTCCACGTAGCCACGGAGAAAGAGTGTGTCGCTATTGGGATGGAGAAAAGTAATGCTCCTTGTGGATGAGTCAACGCGAAGGCATGAAGTACTAAGGGTCGATCTTGTGTACTTGGAGCTTGCCATGTCAGACATCAACGGGCTGTGATGCCTCCCGGCAAAAAATAGTGAAAGGATCGATAAGCATACGACGTTGGTGATCCTCAGAGAAATTCCCCAGAATCTTAGGACAGGTAGGGTGTGTCAAATCGAGATTTCTTATTATCGGGACCGAGTCCGGATCCGAAGGTAAGGCTACCTTATTAATTTTTAGAACGGAGTCTAGGAATACGTAAGGATGTATTACTAAACAGCAACTAATCATCCTTAAGTTTGCTACATTGAGGAGAGGTAAAATTGTCAAGTGGTACGAAGTCGACCTTGACGCCTCGAGCTTGAATGCCGACGAGAAGTGTGATGATCATTCCTGCTCGCCACGTTCCATGAAGTGAAGGGGACGCCGGCCAAGGGGCCTCCCGTGGGCCAATTCTGGGAAAAGGTGGGGTGTGGGCTTTGATGTAATAAGCATAATATAGAATAGACCTTGCTCAAGGCAGTGGTCATATCTCTTATATCGCATCTGTTACCAGGTCGTTCATTGAGCTTCTAATTGAAACATGAAACGTGAACCGCAGTGTTGCTCAAAAACGGATAAGGGGTCGGGGTCAGGCATAGCTGATATGACGAGGTAAGACAAGGACTTCCAAAATAGGATAGACGACATAAAGTTGATGTAGCATTTAAGGCGGTTGAAGCGATATTGCTAAGCTGTTACATCGCCTTCCGCACTTTGGAGAGGAGACCAATGTGAGTGTAGCATGTGGCTATAATAAAACGAGAAAATTGCAATTGGGAGCCTGGCTGGTGAGCTAGGGCTGAAACGACTCAGTCAAGTGTTCGGTAAAGTATATTATTAGAGAATAGGGGCTTATGAGCGTTGGATACGACGTAATGGCCCTGTCTGGGGTTCGCTGTACTCAGCTGGTATGCGGGTATGCGAATTTCGCCGCCAATGCACTTCACACATTTTCTCGCTTATTCCCGTTGTCGGCAATTCGATGCTTATTTGATCAGTTATTGGGTGGCTGACCTTGTCGTAGCCGCAAAACACCAAACGATGCCATGCCAGTTAGAGAAGTCTAGTAGTATACGAAGGTAAGGCTGTTGCCAACGTAACACGCATGACGTAGCAGCGTAGACATGGGTGCGCATGCTCCTTGCATAAGGCAGATCGAAGGTGGCTGAGGTGTAGATTAGATACAGTCTACCCTGCGGTCGCATCTCGATTGATCAGCCTGTACGTTACTTCGGAATGCTTTACGACCTATAACCAGAAGGCAGCAGCAGTGTAACGAGCGCCCGCCGTATCGGGACCGTGGTGTTCGGTACTTTGAGAGATGTTAGTAAGCTGGTGATATGGCGAGCATGGTGGTGCGGCCGGGACTTCTGGGATTCTAGGCTTACCCTACTACCAACACGCAGTAAAGATATGGCTCGTCCATCCAGTTGTTGCGACATCCTTTGGCGGAATGAATAAGGGATCAGCAATATTACTGAAACCCGAGATTGGCGGGAAAACCTTCATATGGATAGGAAACCCTTGTTGTTGGCGAAGACAGCGCGGCCTATGCCATTTTAGATAACTAACCGTCTCAATCAAATGTCTCAGTCAGATGTCTAAATTGCATCGTCAAATCCCTCGAGGCCTAGACGGTTATCTATGGGCCGATCTTGTTTCCGAGTGGGAGCGGATGCCGGCAATGGATGTATTCGAATCCCTCAGTCAATATGATAGTCCTCGTTGTTTGTCGCCGCTCCTTCTCATGACCTGCGGCCGTAGTATCATCAGAAATCATCAGAACGAAGTTGGTCTCATCTCCAATGTTGGTGTGAGCTACTTGGGGACATATGAAAGCGCCTTGGTAATAGTGGGTGATGCAAGTGCTTCTTGTGAGTGGTTGTCTGGGAGATTAGGAGGCTTACCTAAGCAGAGCCATTCATCGTAGACAGGGGGCACAATACCTATCGGTGCTGGTGTATAACCTCCTGCAGAGATAATCAACGAGAAACGAGCAACCTTCATCTAAGACGAGAATAGCAGCATAGATGGCAATTACGCGTTTGCCATGAACTTGCGAATGCAACGTAGCTTGTTGTACTCTTCACCGGTTTCAGGGGGGCCCTGAAGATGCCCTTGGGTACTCTATTCTGGAAAGAAAATAGAAATTTCTGCCCTGTTTCGTAGGCTGCCGGCTTTGATTGCCGGGAATCGTCAGTGACTAGTCGGCGATCCTACTCAGTAGCGTTTGAAAGGTTGCAGAACTTGAATCCTGGAGACGGGCATATTCCACGTGTGGTGATCAGGTTCTAGGCAAAGTACCTGGGTAAGCCCTTGACCTGTCAGCAGTGGGATGAGCGGGAGGCACCGAATTCTACAAGCTGCGGAGGCACGAACGGCGGATCTGGATGACCTATTCTAGTCGATTGGGACAGGCTCCCGTCTCTTTCGGCCTACTCGGTAGCAGGGATACTACTTATTCTGGACATGGACGACTGATGATTGGCTCCTTTGGACTGTCCGGGATTTCGTGCGGCGTGGTACGAGGTTTGGCGAGATGCGCAAGAGGAAGGATGGAGGATTTTTCTGAGATTGATTCCTTTGGAGATTGGGTCGCGGTCGTTTAAGGTTATTATTGGCTTTACAAGCGCGGAATGTTCCCAGTCTAGGGAGGGCTGTGGCTTAAGGCTTGACTGAAACTACCGCCCCCACCTAACCCGCCAACTCAATTAGGTACAAACTCGCTAGCATCTGCCGCCGTTGAGGGCGCCAGGGCGTTGGTGTTAGGGCGTTAGGGGTAAATAGGCCACACCGGCCCGTCTGGCTGGGGTGCACTAACGGGAATAACCAAGCTGAGTGCGGGCTCCCAGCCTTCTATGGAGGCATCCCTTAGCGCAGTTAGCCCTGTCGCAGCAGCAATCCCAGGGGTTTACAAGGCGCACGTCGCTTAGCTTCCACGTAATCCACTAAATTCATTCGCCCTGTACGACATCACCTTTCATCCTCCATCATCTCATCGAGGGACCTCGACCTTGACCTTCACCTTGACTTTAACGATCCTCGAACGTTATTCAACAACCGATTCAGGCGAAGGCTCTGACTTACTGGGAGAGTTATATGCAGGTCACTCAAAATCCATTCCTTACGGGTCCACCCGTCATGTATGCGCCGTCGAGCGGAACAGATGATAACCAACAACAGGGAGCCTCTATAATTTCCAGTTCCGGGAACCAGTCCCCGTGTCCGTGCTACCAGCCAGCAGAGCTCTATCACATGCATATGCGAACTCTAGATATTGCTAGATCTGGACTAGTCCAACTTGCGTATCCGTCGTGGGCATGTACATCACGCATTAGCCTTCTGTCATTGCTCAGCTCGCGTCACTTCTGGTCTGCTGTGCCCGGCATCATATAATACGTGCCGCGTATCTAGCCGCAGTCCATCAGCCCGATGTTACGGCAATATACATGATTGTTGTTTCGGTGCCTGGTAAATTTTACTCTTCTAGCATCTCGTTTTATGCCAGTGACGAGTCCAACTCAACTACCACCAAGACTAACTTCTTGTTTTATGTCTATTTTTCTTCCCGCTTTCGATGTGACCCCTCGGACTACTCACAGGATGCGATCCTAACTGGATCTTGTGCCTAGATAGATGGATGGGCTAGGTACAAGGCGCAGTCTTCGAATCCCGGACCCCAACCAACATCTCTAGCCACGATAACGTCTGATTTTCCTATTCCACCCGAAATTAACCCAGCTCTCAAGCACTCCAACAGTAGGTAATGGTCTACTTCGGCTGTCAATCCGGGGGAGATGGGTGTGGCACATGTCCACACCTACCGCCACTTTCCTGGGTCTCATCGATGTATCTGGTCTGATATGTGACCTGGCCAGTACTGTGTCCATGATGAGATTACATCTCCTGTTGTAATAACATGGATCTGGGGTGTGGCCCGAGGAATCCTGCCGTAGGGCTGAGGTAGAGACCCAATCTGCCGTGGGCATCCTGTTGCTACATGGCAAAACCGGTAAGGAGACATCGACTTGTAACTCACACGCGAATGCAGTATATAAGACTCACGTCGTTTCTTGGTTTATTGTCTATTTCCCTTGACCGTATCTCATCGCAACATACTTCATTATCATACTCCTTCGACACCTCAGTCTCCAAGCAATCTTCCTAAGCATCAAGGCAACTTGTTATCTTGAGTATGCCCCCCCTCCCAAGACAGACTACACCAATTGTGACTCTTCAACGCATGCTGATACTACATCTCTTAGAACCAACGCAAGCCCAAAGTTATAATCAACCTAAAAATTAAGATAGTAAGACAAGAAGCGCGAGAAGAAAAGGCCGAGCTCGACTTGCGAACAGTACCAAAGTGATCAAAACACCAATTACGACACAATGCCTGACACTGGAAACGACGTCTCTTCCAACGACACTGGCTCTGACAGCCCTGACACCACCCCCGAGACCCCCTCCCGTGGGAGGAGCCGCAGTGGCTACAACTAAATCTCCTATATGTACCAACATCTGGCATGAAGCATCTAGAGATGGAGTTTGGGGGTTCATTGGGATTCACTTATCTACATTCTTTTAAAAGACTTCTTTTATAACACGGCCACTCGATGGGGTTCTACGGGAGTCAAGCCGCTGGGCAAGCAACATGTCCAGTCAGCCCCTTTTCCAGGCAACAGAGCATCACCCCAGTCTTTCCGGATTTACCTTTATCCTTCCAGCTTCTTCGAGCTATCCAACTTTTTTCTTTTCTGACTGGTTTCTACTTTCGGTTGGGATGGGCTATGCATTTGGAGGTTTACATCTAGATAGAAGACGATCCCGGACTGCTCCGGGATCCGCTTGCGCGAGCAGCGGCACACTGAAGACTGACTCTTGTAGAGTTTAGAATAGAAGTTTTTGCCTCTCATTCCCCGCTCTCTCCAAATGATCAAACTTGAAACCAGTGCTGTTACGGTCTTCCATACCCGTTGATCTCATGACGCGTCTCGTGGTGATACAAGTACCTCCCTTCATAGGCAGAGTCAGGCTAACCGAGTCCGCCGGTTGACTCTGGTGATTTCCACCTGATATCGATATCATTATGCCCGTACACACAATCTGCCTTTCCCGAGGGGGGGGCTTAAAATAGAATGATCGGGCTGATAAACCATGGGGGTCTAGATCTTCGGGAGGGCACCGCCAGCGCTGTGCCGCTGACTATGGTCTAGTGCACCGAAGAATCCGTTCAAGAGGCTCATCTACATCCTATGCTTGTCTTACCTAGATGGTACGTAATTATGGAGCATATATGGGGGAATTGGGGCGGGCCATCCCGTGCGGCAAGCATTCTAGGTAACCCTCTGATCAGCTTACGGGGCGACCGCAGGTTTTTACGACCTAGAGTATTAGTGTGGGATGTTACAGCCTCCGGTAATTTTGTTTCATATATATAATTCAGCTCATCTTATGTAATACACGACTGCTATCGCAGTTTCATATGTCGCCAGCTCACCAGCTTAGCGGTGTTAAATTAGCGTGCTTATTGTGGTGTGGTAAGATTCATCTTGACTGCCGCAGACATTTATATATGGATAGTCTAATAAGATAGGTAGTCATTAAATATGTCACCGAAAGAGGTATCAGCTCTTACTTTTACCCATCTACGTTTCCCACTAAGCGATGCTTGTCTATTTCTGCTGCAATCAAATCTGCAGTGGTCGCGTCGACTGTGGCTCATTCGGTTGTACGTATCTCCTTTTCCCGGGAAGTTGATCTATATGGGAGAGAACTGATAGATGAAGTTGAAGCTTCTCTCACTTCGCCAGGCCCACCGCGTCCGAACATGAGCTCGCATCCTCCTTGGATCAATCATCCACCCAGTCTGTCGCAGCCTCTTGCAATCCCATCAGGCCAGACGTCCATCGTCGTTGAATATATACCGAAGGACGTCTAACACGATAAATCAGTAAAACACCTTCTGATCGTCGAATTACTCGGCATGCTTTGGAAAAAGGTAGATCGCGCAACGCCGACGGATGGACATTGTGTAACCCGCCACTCATCGCGACGAAGTCTTCCCAAACCGTGGAGATTCAAAATCTTGAAATTCTTAATGGCATAGCCATGGAGCATACCTTTATCTTGCGTCAAACGTATGCTGCTTTGAGTCTATGACCATGGAACTCGCACGTCAAGGGAAGGGGGGCAGACCCCTCAGTCTGTCGAGTTTGGATAGCAATGCTACCATCACTCGGATTTCAGCCATGACTCCTCGCCATCGTGCCATCGCATCTCCTCAATGAGTTGGTTCTCGAATGCCGCAGTGGCTGTGTACATGCGCAAGCGCGAACCGCCGACCCTTGCAGCAGCCGGGTTTGCCGCACTACCCGGGGGGGCCCGCTCGGTTACAGGCTCCGGTAGTTAGCGAAGTCCAACGACCGGGGATGTAGGTTGGTGAGGCTGAGCAGCTCATCACGTTGTGGGGACGTTGCTGTCAGCTACGTTGCCGCGAAATGCAGGAACCAGGAACCAGTCCCGCCCCGGTTAGGCGCTACCACGTTATGGGCTGGCGATAGGATATCCCAGCCCCGGAGCGGGTCCGTACTTGGCTGTATTCTGAATGCTCAACCTGCCGGTCGTGTCTAAATTAAGGTCTTGTTTGATCTACTCATCACAAGGTATGAAGAAATCAACCTTACTTGAAGCGAGCGATCTAGTTCGACAGTCTGGTGGTGCTGGCCATTGCCCAGCCAAAGCTCGATTTGAGTAGTTTGGGAAGATAATCCAAACAAGCAATTATATTTGCCTAGGGCATTTTTGCTGACGATCTCTGATCCCGACTCGTTGGTCGGATATGCGGACGGAGAATGCAGGTAAATGGCACGACTGCATCCTTCCGTAGAATCTACAGCCGCGCCGCAACAACGGAACAATGAATATAAGCACCTACGTAAGCAAGCTAGTGTATCACATACGGAATCCGAGTGATACTACTTCGTAGGGGTAGCCGTTTGCCAATGTAGCACGGGACGTTGATACGTTGTCACACCATCGACTACCGATTTCGACCCCGAAGTCTGCAGCTCACGGCTAGGTTCGCCGTATGTCACTCTTTACGGGACATATGTAACCACATGGCAAAAAAGTAACAGGCCTAGATGGATGGAAGGACACATGAGCGCATGGTTGGAGGAGAGGTAGATGAAAGGGAGATGAAATTGAGATGTGCCACTCCGTCGGGTCTTAGCTGTAGGTACCAAGCCACTGGGCCGGTCCCGCACCAAAGACCCCCTTTTAACCACGAGTATCTATTTATAGCAACTTATATGGGCCTCAAGCACCCCAAGCGAAGATGCATTTACCTATCACAAACGCATGTTGTAAAGTGGCGTTGAGCACTGGTGTACTAATTGGATCGACTGCTGGACCTGCTTCATTCGGTGCACTTTGCAGATAGTCTTAATTGGTATGAAGATATGATGACGATAGCATTACTGATGGTATTGAGAAGGGTGGACAGTGTTTTCTCGACATATTGACTGTGCTACTTCCCCTCATAGTGGACGCCGAAATCTTGGGTACAGTTAATAGTAACAGAAAGCGTCAGTGGGGAAAATCTCAGCATTCCACATCTACTCTTTTCTTAACATAAGAGGTAGTAGGTTCACAGTGATACTGTGGTTGACACACGGCCAGGGATACTTTAGTTCGACAAGCACGCTGCGATGTTAGATCTTCACGCAGCAGCTCCCCAAAATTTCAATGATCGTTTCAAGTTATCCTCCAAGAATAAGATGATGCCGCAGCGTCCTACTATCACCATAGAGCTACCCAAACAATGGCATGATACGGTAGGGAAATAATCCAGGTATTACTCATTAGTCAACGAATGCGGTGTCAGGGGTCTCTAGATCTCGCAAGTATAACCAACAACAGCCAAGAACTGGCGATTCCTTTCAAGAGTATCAGCTCAATAATGTCTTCGTGGGAACCTGCAAAACTAATTTTGGACCTTCAGCTTCAACAATATTGGTGCAGGTGCTCTAGGAACAAGCTCCTCGTTTAATAAGAGTGAAACTGGCCCACCTTATTCTCGACTCTTGAATGCTGGGCAGGGACGGAACGAGTGGACAGAAAGGTGTTGTGCGCTAACAACTTAAACTTGGCCGAATTTGCAGGAAATAGAAGGGAGTTGTAGGTATTCACGCCAGTCATACACTTTAATGTAAACATCTCATCTCCCACAAAATAGATACTTAACTCTTATTTTCTGTCTGCCTGAAGTACACACTTTGAGCCGCCGTTCCATGAAAAGCTCCCTATTGCCGACCAGAAGTTGTTTTGTACTTTGCCGTCCCACCCAGAAACGCCTAGCAATAGTACCTATACAAAAGTGAATATCAGAAAAAGATAACCAATCCAGCTCAGTTGGGTGTGTACCTAAAATCTCTTCCCCTGCCACCCAGTGTACCAAATCGAAGAAGCGATAGAGAAAAACGGATGTTCGGAAACCTCGTCACTAGTGTCCGGTCGGCGGTCTAAATCCGATTTGTGCTACCCCCCAGGAGTTCAGGGCATGGCATGACCCAAGCCGCGTCCCTTACTTCATCAGCTCCCATACCCTGTACATGGCATCCCTTGCGGCCGCCTCGTCCGCGCGCCGTATGACGATAGGGCAGAACATGCGGCAGTCCCTGCAGCCGGGGACGCGCTCCGGGTACACCTGCGGGCACTCGCAGAGCCAGCACTGGGCGCCCGTCTGCATGGTCAGGGAGTCGCCGCGGCCGTGGCAGCCGGTGCGGATGCCGCAGTAGACGCAGAAGCGCCGCAGGTTCACGACGGTCTGCTGCGCGAGGGGCGTCGGCCGCAGCAGGGCCTGCTGCGTCTGGCGGATGGCGAACAGCCCCGCCGGGAGCACCCGGTGGCACATGTAGCAGCCGAGGTTCGGCGGGCTGCACGTGTAGTGCTTCGGGAAGTCGCGCTCGGCGCGCAGCACGAACGACAGCTTCGTGTGGTACGGCGCCAGCTGCGGGTCGACGGTCGCGCGGAGCCGCTTGGACAGCCGGTACAGGCGCAGCAGGTCCTCGTACGGCACGTACTCGCATATTCGGTCGAGGATGTCTTGCGGGAGCGCTTCGAGGTGGGCACCCCCCGCCGGCAACGGGAGCGGCACCGGGATGTAGTTGAGGTACTGTCGGAGGGTTCTTTTGGATAGTTGGCACGCAAACCATTGGACTTTGCTCTCATGGTCCAAATGTAGGTCATGGTTCGACATCGGCGATGACAACTCTTGGTTTGTGTGGTTTGCGGTCTCGTCCGATTCGACCGTTTCGGAAACTTGGCTGGTTATTAGTTGAAGCCAGTCCTGCTGGCACAGTTGCCTGTTCATTGCTTTGAAGGCTGTTGGAAAGAAAGAAGTTTGCGCTAGCTTCAGCTCCAGCAGCTCGCTTTGGAAAACCATATCAAGAGTCAGGGGCGTTTAGGGGGCAGTGCGTTGTGCTTGCACTGATAAAGATTTCTTTGGTATATGCTAGTAAGAACTGGTTTACGTGTACTACCACAAGTTCTGCTGCAAATACCCCAGAAAAAGGACTAGCCGTGTCTTTATATCTGTCAGAGTACTCACCTTTCTGGAAGCATTTCCGTGGGTGTGTTTACATGGTCTCGTATCGACCAGGGAAGCGCTACAGTATTTTCAACTGCTAGCTAAGACTGAAAAGTGAGACGGTGTGCTTCATTGACTGCAGCTTACATGGCACCGGAGAAGCCGCGTGTTAGTAGTGCATGATAATGTAGAGATTCAATAGCTATGGACAGTTGATTCTTAGCAGTGCCATTTCTCAGTCGTTTCGACCAGGATGTTAGGGCCGCGGCAATCCTGGAATGGACTAGGCATCCCCATAGTCAGAACGCCATCGCATCATACCACAGTATGTTCATATCCAGCTTGCTGGGTTGTGGAAGTATCCGGTGAGCAAAGGTCACACCGAAGCACTGACGCGGGACAATGAAAACCTTGCTGCAAGACGCGAGCCTTGGATATATCCCTATTGGACGCGGAGGTGTTCGAGCCACTGGATACCTGGGGTTTTCAGCTGCAGCCCCTTGATCTCTATCATCTTCGCTTGCGCTTGCTCATATCTGATAAAGCATGCGAGCGGGTCGTAGATGACGAACCGCACTAATGCTTGGTTCTGTGATTTCTGCAGGAACGTTTCAAAAAACATGGCCAACAAGACCGCGATTGGTGTCTATTTGGATTGGCAAAGCTCAACGGCTAGTTACATGGGTAGAGGTCAGGACTGAGTCACAACATGGAGCACATAGGTACAGCCAAATGTAAAGCTGTGAACTAATACTCCACCGCCGTTACATGCTAGGAGTAACGGTTGGAGATTCTTGCCGTTAAAGCTCACTTGCTTTTCTAGGCACATCTGACTGCATTTGCAGACGCCTCGCATACGAATTGCATACCTCATATGAAGTACTGTCATATATGTTGAAAACATGACTGCTCTGATGACCAGGGATATAACAATGTGATATGTGATGGGGCTCAGTAATTGTGTGTTAACCGGGATTTGCTTTATATTAGCTGCATGCGGTCCCTAGTCTCGTCTCGTTATTTTTCAGATCCACCTATCACACTGGTAAGATCGTCTTAACCAGAGGGATGCTGCTTGCTAGGTAGGTATTTGTCAACCCGACATCTTGCATCAGCGCAGTAGCATAATTTATGACGACCGATGCAAGAAACTATAAGCCCCCCGCACGATAAAATCGAAATCCCTTTAAATATTTATATAAAGGTTGGATTCACGGTGCAGTTTGAAACAATGTTTGCCAAGAGTGCCGGGGTTCGGCGTGATGATCTCATGTGCGTCTGCTTTTGGAGCATACGAGCTGAAGTTGCTGCATACATCGATAGCAATAGAAGATCAGTATGCCGATTTTTGATCGAATGTTCGTCGTCCCGAGCCGATGGATCATCGACGGAATTCGGGACCGATTCCAACTCTTTCTTCCGATGCTGCGGATATCCCCCACTGCCTAATGACTTCGGATCTCTAAGTCAATATCAAAAGGGTGGCACGTGGGCTGCAGGCATTATGGATACTGTGTCTAGTAAATCATAGTTTTAATCTTCTAGAGCTATCACCTGATGGTGTTGAGGAGGTGACCAAACGACAAACAACCCTCGATTCCCTTCATATCATACCATTCAATTGGTGTCCTCTTTTGCAAGGGAGGCTCAGTGCAGTATGAACAAACCCTTCCTCCACTTGCACGTGCGACGATATCTTCTCCAGCTCGATTTACATCTTCGATACCATCACCTCTATCACTCCTCGACACATCAAATCTCCACTTCGAGGTCTTCTCCTGTCAAGTACAATCTTATCGAAGACACAGAATGCTTGGAACGATACATGCCTGGTGGTTACCACCCCGTTCATATTGGTGACCAGTTTCATAACCGGTATCGAGTGGTTCACAAGCTCGGGTACGGGGCTTATTCGACCACTTGGCTAGCTCGCGATCAGAAGACTAATAAGCTAGTTGCGGTCAAGGTCGGCTCCGCGTGATTGGCATTATCCGTGGCGTTTCTGCATTCTAAAGGTTTTGTTCACGGAGGTGTGTTTAAACGTTCAGCCGGACGGTAGGAGAAGTTCTCTCGAAACTAACATATCCAGATCTACATTTAGGAAACGTTCTACTGGAGGCTACATCCTCTTTTCAAGATCTATCTGACCAAGACCTGTACGGTAAATACGGACAACCACAATATGAGCCTATCACTCGTGTCGATGGTGAAAAACTCCCTCCTGGAGTCCCTTCGCACAGACCCATGGCCATGTGGCTTGGCGAACCTAGTGAAAAGGTCGCTTTACAAGAACCGAAGATATAGATTTGGGACCTAGGCGAAGCCTTTAAACCCTCCCTAGAGACTAGGCATGAGTTGCACACTCCCGTCATGGTCCGCCCCCCGGAATTCTTGTTAGATTCGGGAAACCATATGTCATTCTCGGCTGACATTTGGACTCTTGCCTGTTTGATATGGGACATACTTGGCCAGAGAACCCTCTTCGAGAGCTTCTTTGCCACCGAAGACACTATAATGAGTGAGCAGATTGATATTCTAGGCCGGAGTGGGCTACCAGACTCCTGGTGGCACAAGTGGGAGAGACGCTCCAACTATTTCACGGAGGCCGGCGCACCATTGGCTGACCGACATGTCCCGTCGTGGGAGGGCCGTTTCGAGAAATACACACAAAAGACGCGCGAAGATGACGGATTCGCGAAAATCTCACTGGAAGAGAAAGAGGCTTTATTTGCAATGATCCGACCTATGCTTACTTTTAAGCCGGAGGACCGATGCACGGCGGCGCAAGTCCTAGAGTCAGAGTGGATGACACAATGGGCTTTACCTGAGTATCAGAAGATAAAGTCATGAGGTTCCACATACAACTCTTATTTTATGTGTAAGGCTCCTTTGGAGCCACACTGCTGCCAACTCGTCATCCCAAGTGCCGACGAACAGAATACTAGCAACTTTCAGCATTTCATTAATAAGATGCGGGATATCAGACACGGTCTTCTTCTTCTCTATCTGCCTGTTGCAAGATGAGCCTGGCTTAAACACCTTCTATCAATGGTCTTTCCTGGACAGGCTGCCTTGTTACCAACATCATGCTCATTCTCTTCCTCTTTCTTATGTTGGGTTGCCAGGAGTGTCTAACGCAGCTACAGGATTATTGCTAAACCGGCTAGGTCTTCCTGTTGCGTTTTCGAGGCCGTACTCCTGCATAAGACCGGTTCGCACGTCCATTCATGCGTTTCCACGTCGTCAGCTTGTGCGGAGACCTTGGGGCTCCGGCGCTGGCGTCCGTCATGATGCAAAAGGTAAGGCCATGGCCACCAATCTGGGTTGCTGTTGGTATCGTCGTAACTACCACCGTCGCTATTATTTTCGTCCTGGAGACTCTAAAACATCAACCGGATCGAGAAGATGTCGACGAAGTTGAAGTGGATACGCCTAACCTCGAGTCGCGAATCTCGCATGTCATTAGCCGATTTAAGGACTCCCTGTCGACTTTCTCGTCGCTAATATCTCTCGTCCTTCTCCTGCTAACATCCCTCAGAGCACGCCTTGTCATGTCGACTCTTCAATTTATGGCACAGTTTATCTCGAAGCGATACGACATCGAACTTGCGAAAACTGGCTACGTCCAGTCTACATTCGGTATTACCCAGGTTCTTCACGCGCTCGTTATCCTACCGTGGCTTGCGCGGTTCCTTTTAAGATACGACGCCAGTGAGGTTCCGCGCGAAAGATGAGCACTATCGAGACTTGTCCTTAACACGCTGGTCATACGGGATCATCGTCGTCGGAGTCGCGACCCTTGGTCTGGCACCGACACACCCGGCTTTCATCTTCGGACTTGTCATTAAGGGCCTTGGGTCGGGATTCAGTAGTTTGACTAGAAGCCCTTGAACATCGTTCTCAGCTTTTCAGTCATCGTAGGTATGGTAGAGGTCATTGGTAGTATGTATGTGCAACCCATGCTCGCGGGACTTTTCACCCTTGGGATGAAGCTCGGGGGCGGCTGGATCGGATTGCCGTATCATGTTTTGTCGATCCTCGTCGCCGCTACCGCCTCCCTACTGCTTTTTGTTCTTTTTGTTAGGGTGCCCAAGGAGGTTAGAGATTCATCGTCAACACATGAGGATGGTCAGTACTAGGGATAGTGGAACTACCTAGTTAGTTATGTTTATTTGTTACGTGAAACAAGGAAGCTTGGCTAGGTGATTTTGTTCTTCAATCTTCATGGTCGCGACCAGGTCCCCGCAAACGGAGTGCATGGTGGCTTTCAAGAATTCTCCATAAAAGCTCTCCGTAAACTCCGGGCATTAGATAACTTCCAGAGTGCTTCTACTTGTTCCTGCTACTCAAGGATGCGGGCTTCCAAAGGATCTCTATGCGTTTTATAGCAGGCAGAAATCGGAGGTAGCTGAGGAGCTTATGGGGTCTACCTATAAGTATCTCTCGAGGCTGATTGGGCCTCCAACTGCTGCACGAATCTATAAATACCTAGATGCATGATTAGCGCTGTCTACGCGAGGCGCTCTGATGAGTTGTCGCGCAGACAGCTGCATCTTCTCCTTCTTCGTATTAGTTACGTTAAGCATCTGATATCATGTAGGGGTCCCTACCATGATCACTGTTATATGAGATGAGTCGCCCATTGTACTATTGGAAATTGTTTTCGTATTATCTTACCATCCCACTCGGTATACTTGGTCTCCGTGGTTGGCGAGTATCTTTTGGAATATGTTTTCACTTTGTTAAGGATCGGAAGATCACACCCATTGAGGTCCCTCTTAACGTGAGAGGCGTTCTTACCTACTGATCTTCAGGTCTTTAGCTAATGCCTACCGAAATGCAGAGCGATGGCGAATTAGAAGTGTACGAATATAAGCCTCTCGAAAAGGGAACTATTAGGCTTCTCCAGTTGGAACCCGGCGCGTATGGTGACCCCCTCTGGGGACGCCTTGTTCACATCGACTTAGTCAAGGCCCAGCAGCAATACATGACAGTGTCGTACGAGGAGTGCAGACCTAACGTATGTCATCGCATTAGGATCGGAAATGCTTGCCTCCAGGTCTGGGACAACTTGGACAGCGCCCTCCGCGCCGTTAGATCTGAAGATCGAGCGGTGACTCTCTGGGTCGACGCCCTCTGCATAAACCAAGCTGATATCGCAGAGAAAACGGATCAAGTGCGATTGATGCCCGAAATTTTCAGCGGCGCCACTGACGTGCACTCCTGGTTAGGTGATGCCACGGCCGCTTCCCCGGTCGGCATGGAAATCCTCTGGTACCTCCTCGGCGACGGCCCGTTCGACGATGGGGCGCCATGGCACCGGCGGCCCGCATCCGAAGTTGCACAGGGCCTGGGCGACATCATCGACAGGGTGTACTTACAACGGATATGGATTGTGCAAGAAGCCGCCTTTGGGCGACGCGTGACGTTACAAGTCGGACACCTTAGCGTAACGTGGGAAGCCCCCGATACGCGGCGATTCTTGACACGCATCAAGCTCCTCGAGGTCTCACCGTTATGGACCTCGCCCCAGTTCCCGGCAGTCGATTTCAAGGCGCTGCGGGAGCTTCTGGAGCAGAGCTCGAAGGCAAGCACTGAAAGGGCCGGGCATGCAGTCGTGCCGACGCTGCTGGATATCGTGCATACGATGCGACATTTGCACTCAACGGACCCGCGTGATAAGATATACGGTCTGATGGGGCTTGCGGTCCCCGCCGACGTCGCAGGATTTGCGCCTGATTACAAGATGAGCTGGGAGGAGACGTATAGGAAATTTTACGAGCATACATATGCTGCCGCGCTCAAGGACCCAGATCAGACGTTGGAAGAACGCGTCAAGGAAGGCCCGAGTTCGTCCCAGGTTTCTAATCACACTTCCTAGCCCCAGATGAGACAATTCAATTCGACTCTTGAATCCATGCCGTGATGTATCACTTTCTCTTGCGCAATATTCACCCTAAAATACTACCTCTGTGTTATATTTCGCGCCTCTCCTTTCGTGATCCAGATACCTGATGGAGGAATTCATATTTGTCATGCTTAAAGTGTTGAGAATATTATGGACGCTTCCAAGTCCAGTATTCCGAAAAAGCAACCCACTCGTCCTGATAGATCTTCATGAACGTGTCGGACCACCCAGCAGCTCGCCACTCATGCCAATACGGTTCAGCAATGAGCGCTTTGCAGTACTCCCAATACTCAGGGTACCAGCCAGCCTGTTCCCAATCTATAATCGCAGTGATCCTCCGAGCTCCGAAGTCACCAGAGACCATGACATTTCCGAGATTAAGATCGCCATGCGTAAAACAGATATCGCATAAGTCAGGTAGAAAGGCTCGGTATGGATCAGAAGGTCTTTGTGACATTGGGAGTCGAAGCGCAGTGAGTTGTATCCAATCACTGAATGTCCGAACACTGGGGAAAGGACCAGCCTCACGGTCTCCATGAAAGCATAAGTCTTGCACAGGTCCACGACTTACGGAACCTGACCTAAATGAGCGACGTGAACAAAGTCGTAGGCGTGATGAACATACCGATAAACTGGTCCTTTGGATCCTGTCGCAATTGCCTAAGAGCCACCACCATTTGACCAAGCTGGTCGCGGAGTGAAACCTTTTCATTCTGAGTTAATAGTTCCCAGGTCTCTCGCAAAGTTGAACCTTCGACAAGGCTCATATAAATGAAATTATCGCCTTGGTCAACCCTCCACCCGAAAAGCTCGGGAACTGGAACCTCTTTGTTTGGGAATGCTTGATGGATTGCTCTCATTGTCTGTGCTTCTTCCAACTTCACAGACGTGGGGCGTCCGAACTTGACAGCAAGCTTCAAATGCTCAAATTTTATGGCCCTGGTATGACGACCCTGTGTGTTCCATTCTTTTCGAACTGCAGCGGGCGAAGGCAGCTGTGGAAGGACAGGCGAGGATCCATGGAAGAATGGAGACTCGTAAAAGTCGATTTTCCCAGTAGAAGAGTCAGGGAATGAAACGTCGTCCATGGATAAGATAATCATGCCATGTATTGTGATAGAAGTCTGGTAGAAAACCTCGAGGCTGATTAGGTAGGTTTCTCGGGCGGATATGGTATTGATGTTATGAACCGGCTAAGACTGACATGTTGGGTTGGCCAGAGGGCCAACATTAAAGGGGTAAAGTCACGTGACTGGATTACTCTTCTGCTCTCCTGAGGCAAGACACGTGCGCAAGCGCTCAGTAGGTGGTAAGATGTTCTTGGATCCGACTTTTAGGAGTTCGGGTTCTTGTACTGGGTGGGCCTTTTCTCCAATCTAGTGAAGCTCTTAGTTAGGAAAATGGAGCTAATGCGGTTTAAAGGGGAAGGTGGTAAACGCAGCAAGATGAAGCTATTCCCAAAACAAAAGACTCAGCTTATTCACGAACAGCTATGGCGCCGGGGGGCTCTGTGCCCCTCGGCTCGCCCTGTCCACCTTGTCGCGAAAGCTCGAAAGCGCCCGATGAAAAAGAAAAAAAAAACATATAACGTCAGCCGTCTCCTACAAGTTGGGTTACTGTGCTCCTGAGGTGTCCTCATTTTCTTTGTGTTACCACTACCAACCTTTACAACTTTTGTTGATGGCTGAGTATGGGAAGGAGTCTAGTAGCGAGTTAGTTCTGATCAAACCCGCGGTCTCTCTAATGCGTAGAAGTAGATCGGACGGCCATGCTTTGGGATCTTCCACTGAGCGTAGCCAACTTGGGGGCTCTATGTCTATTTCTAGTCGCTGCACTCTGGCTTCGGTATAAAACGTGGCGTGACAACTTCATATCATACAAGAAGCACGACAATGTTGAAGATAACCCCTTGACGTTCCCCTACGTATTCCCACTATTGGGAAGCCTACCAATTACGTATCTATGGAATCCGAGAGGCTTTGTCTTAAGTCCGAAGTACACCCTATACCAGTAGCCTTTCCCTTGCCTCGACTAACTTGTCGCAGTAACTTCTTCCAAAGCACGCATCCAGTTGTAGTCAAGATCCTCACGCAAGAATTCTACGTCATTCGCGGGCCGGAGAATGTCAAAGCCCTCTTCAAGAGCTCTTGGGCGTGCACATCAATCCCCTTCGTCAAATTCGCCCTCGGATACGCTTTCGGCTTGCCAGCCAAGGCGCTGAGTCTATACGACAAGGACGATTCTGGTAGTGGCTATGTGCCTCATCCCAGCAGTGCCGTGGAGGCCCGAAATCGTATTGACTACCGCGACCATCAGTAATTTCTGGAAGGGAAGGGACTTTTGCCCTTTTGGGGTAGATTCGCATACGGCATCATGAATCAATTGCATGATCTGTACAACCGCACTGGGTCCAACTGGACTCATCATGCCGACCTGATGAAGGTTGTTGGGGATGAAGTCACGGTCTCAATTATTAATGCTCTTTGTGGCCCGTACCTTTTGAAACTGAATCCAAACTTCTTGCAGGACTTCTGGGACTTTGACCGCAACTTACAGACTTATGTACCTTCAAGGTACGTGCTATAAAACATCCATCAGCATTACCTAGCTAATCTTATTCGTAGGTATTCCTTGGTTTCTTGCTCCAAGGGCCTACGCAGCTCGGAAGAGGGTGTTGGACGCCGTGAGGGTTTGGCAACAGCATGCTAGAGACCACTTCACCGACTCGGTCATGGATGTCAATGGCGATGACTGTTTCTGGGGGAGCAGCTTTTTCCGAGAAAGGCAGCAAATGTTTCTCGAAATGGACGGTTTCGACTACGACGCTATCGCATCCCTGGATTTTGGAGTAATATGGGCGTAAGCTACAAGTACCTGCATCGTAAGATTAATGAGACTAGTTGTAGCTCACTTCCTGTAAAGGGTAAGGAACTCCGTTACCGCCGCTTCCTGGGCCATCTTTGAGATATATCGTGACACCGACCTGCTCGCCAGCGTAAGGGCCGAAGTTGACACTTGTGCGCTCAGATCTGCAGATGGCCGCATTCGGTTCAATATCGAGCAACTGCTTCGCCTGCCAGTGCTTCAAGCCGTTTATGCAGAGACCCTGCGTCTCAGAATGCACTTTTACATCATCAGGATGCCGGATAAAGTTGACATGAATATCCGAGATTGGGTCATACCAAGGCGAAAGGTTGTCGTCACGCCGACGACAGTTGCACATATGGACTCGAAAGCATGGAACACCGGCTTGAATAACGAGCACCCCGTCGACCAGTTCTGGATTGGAAGATTCCTCAAATATCCATCAAAAGGTGCCAATGATAATGCCCAACCGCACGATTCTGAACCTTCTCCAACATTCTCGACGAAAGAGCTCGAAGGGTCATGGATTCCCTATGGTGGCGGGCCGCGACAATGTCCCGGTCGCCACTTTGCGAAACGCCAAATACTACTAACCATGGCCTTGATGGTAAGCTTGTTTGACTGCGAGATACTAGACGAAGGCAAGAACGTGCAGGAGGACTTTACACTCAAGGGTTTCGGTGGTGGTGTATCGCATCCAGCTGGCAAAGTGCCAGCAAGAATACGGCGTAGAGATGGAGGCAACAGGTTTTTTGACGGGTTTAAGCCGACTGCTGCATAAATATCTCGTACCCCGTAGCTATTTGGAGCAATAGAACTCGCATGGACTTGCGATTTTCAGTTTGTCGTTTTTATTCTCTTTCGAGTCCTGCTTCATGCCACCTATCTCGCTAGTGGCAATGGATGGCGTCAAATCTGCGTGAAGGAGGCGGGCACAAACCCCGAACCCGTACCAACATCGAGCAGTATCAGGGGAAGATTACCCCTTCATTATCTGGAGCGTGGGGAAAAGATCGGCCGCACAGTTGGAGGTCGTCCGCATTTCCATGAACTTGAAGACTCTGGAGAGGCAAGCATGTTACCCCTTTCCTGGTTTAACTGAATATGCTTTTTCTTAATTAGTGAAAGTATTTAGAATAATGAAGGGTTAAGTTTTGTGTTTTGAATGATTCGATGCATTTATCTCCATATTACGATGTGTAATTCCCGGGCGTCTCGATTTGGTGCTCATAGATTATTGACCACGCAACTTCATCCATACCTATCTTCATATTTCTAATAGTAAAGGGCTGGTTTCTGTTACATTGGACCTTCCAAAGGTATCGCCAAGGTAAATATTCGCCTAGGTCTACCTCATATTCGCAATATATAATTAGCCGGATCACTTCTAAAGGCTCCGATTCATACCGGGAATTGAGCCATTGGGTCGGATCATTCATTTGGATATCTTATCTACCTATAAAGCACGATGTGAATGATAGACTGTTCTGGAATTAATATAGGTTAATCCGTAGGAGTCTACGTGCTTAGGTACTTACAATATGGCATGGCCTCGAGCTCAGTTGGCTCTTAGTTTACACCTGGCTCATAGCCATTCGATAACTCTAGACATAGTTCTTAGAGTCCATAACTTAAATCTATAACGATAATACATTAGGTACATGAGGGCTTATGAAGCTATAGGAGCCATTGTGACGTTTAAGGAGGCCTGTGTAACATTGGGAGGCTTCTTGGTTATGAGTACCTAGGGGTAGCTAGTGCATCGCAGTGACGAACATACCTACCCCTAAGTGGTAGGTATGTTCGACATGGAGGCTAGGGATGTTACACATCTTGAACCCTCAAAGGTGAATACAGATTGATGACTTCAATATTGCGACAACTCAATAGAGACGATGCATACCCCCTCCTAAGTCCAATATCTTCAAGGAGTATACGGACTAATATGTACAGCTCTTAACAAAAACCCCCTAGCTATTAGTTTGGTCATAAAGGTTGACAATTGCTAGAGATATCTCTTCAACCTCCACGGAAAAAGAAAAAGAAAAAGCCACATCTTCCCGACTGGTCGATACCGGAGCAACTCCGATGTGGGGAAATGTCGGCGGTGGTGGTTCACGATCTCTATGCTTTTCCGAACGGAAAACTTGACCTTCTTGCGTCACCAATCGACCATTTGACGCATCTGTCATTTTTGATATCTCTTGCTTTTACCTAATGAAGCGAAAATCATGATGGCAAGATCGAAGACGCATCTTGTTTGAAGTTGACAGAGATCGACGACGGGCGATATTATTACCGAGCCTATTGCCGCGGCTATTTTTCTCCAAGTTGCAACCACCCTTGCTTACAATATCAATATCCCACCTATGCCCTCCAGCCCTCCTCCCTCCTGCGTTCTTCAAATGTCCATCGATAGTGGACAATCCCGGAATAAATGACTGCTGCGGCTTGTGGATAATACGCATCGGGGCTTCGGAACTTCTTTTGATTCGGTGGACTCGACCCGATTCAATGGACAGCTGGCCACGGGACGAGACCTCACCGTCTCGCGAACCTCTTTGTACACTCTGTACACTCTCCGGCCACTCCGAGGCGCACACCGCATGGCTGTATCTGTTCCCGTGATCCATGCTAGCGGGATCGAACTACGGATACCGCATTTCGCGCGAGACCCTGCATTTGCCTTAGCTCAGCGGCGGTGCCAATCCTTAGTTAGAAGCTATCTTCCTTTGGAGCCCGTACAATGACCGGGGGCTCTCACAATGGAGGGCTTTGCCAAGGGCTAGATGCCTCCCCTTGATGGTATATGGAGTATACCCCACAACCCCACGAACTTCTCCAATTTCTGGGGCCGCTTTCTCTCTTTCCCTCTTTCAACTAGCCTTTTCCTCCGATGTAGAGGGCCGTCGTCGAGAATCATGGACTTTGCGTCTGTCACGATGTCTTCAAGCGCCGACACCATGGATCCCAAGCCAAAGTCGTCGGCTAAGATGCGCAAGAGAGCACCCAAGGCCTGTCTGTCGTGTAGGAGCCGCAAAGTGAGATGCGACGTCTCTCAGCGCGGTAGGCCGTGTATGAATTGTTATCTCGATAACGAAACTTGTGTGGTGACTGGACGCGCATCCAGGTTGTGAGACTCCCTCTACATCATATCTATACCTTTGCACTCACACGAACCTAGTAGAAGAGGCCAGCGCGAGAACGATAATACACAGGCGTCATTTCCCCCTTATGCGGCGGACGAATGTGGCCATGGCCGAACCTCGGAGGATGTGGTGAATTCGCGAAACAACGGAGATGTGCCCTCGCTAAGAGCAGAAAGCGAGTGTAACACTGCTACGCTGGACATGCCTAACCGCCCCGAAAACCAGACAAGCCCCGAGGTCGAGATAGGATGGACTGGACTGCCTCAGCAGCACGCAGCGAACGAGTTGAATGACCAGCGTAGTAATGAAATTGCTAGTCCCACTCCAGCAGCTCCAGGTAAGTCTTCTCGTAACAGCGAGCCGACTTGATTTAACCCGGGGGTTAGAAACCACGACATTGCCGTTGAATACATTCAATTCCTTCATGTCTCCCGAGATACCTCTCTGGGTTGGCGACCAGCGCATTGCGATCAATGCTGATATCACATATTCATACTATCCATTCCTCCGCATCGGCAATATTCACAACATCATGCCCCAAGACGTCAACTATCTAGAGTCACAAGGTTGTCTTCGTGTTCCAACCAGAGCGATTCTGGACGAATTCGTGCAGCAATACTTCTTGCATATCCACCCAATCATGCCCGTGGTTAACGAGGGGGACTTCTGGGATATGTACTGTGGCGAAACGCCCGAGGGGTCAACAGACAAGATATCTCTGGTCTTTTTTCAGGCGCTCCTCTTCTCGTCCTGCAATGTGAGTCACGCGATATGAACATAATAATGAGAAATGACTGACCAACTCCTCCAGTTTGTTTCGAAAAGCAGCATCAAAGCATTAGGGTTCCCTAGCATTCGTGCGGCCAGGGCAACTTTCTACAGACGTACGAAGGTAAGTATCGCCACCCCCCACAATTTGGTCTTTTACTTATTAGGGGATCAGCTATTATTCGATTTCGACACCGAGACATCTTTGGTAGATCTGGCGCAAACAGCCCTGCTTCTTTCTTTCTGGGCTACGAACTGGTCGCTGGCCTCCAAGAAACTGAATAGCACGTGGCTCGGCATTGCGATACAGAACGCGAAGAGCTCCGACGCGCACCTCTACGCGATCAAACCCACTTTCTCTGCGGCGACTGACCCGGTACAGCACAAGAAGCAGAACATACTGAAGCGGTTATGGTGGTGTTGCATCATCCGCGATCGCATCTTAGCTCTAGGCGTGCGGCGGAGTCTCCAAATTTCCCGGGCGCATTTCGATCTCGAGGCCAACACCGGTCTTGGATACACGGATCTGGCTGACGAGGTTGACCGGTCGAAAGTGTATAACGCGGAGACCAAGCGATGTCTCATAGAGATATTTGTTCAGCTCGGAGAGCTCTGTTCGGCCTTGACCGATCTGATCACTCTCGTATTCCCCCTGGATGACGTCCCTGGTTGGGACAGACAGCTGGGTTCAGAAGGACCCGCTAAACTACGGGAATGTAAAGCGGCGTTGAGAAGTTGGTACAAGGGCGCAGCGCTCCGATTCCCGATGTTTGGCGGCGGGAGCACGCCGAGGATGACCACCGCCAACAGCAAGCAGTTCCAACATGACTCGGTGATTCTATACACCAACCTAATGTATATGCACTACCAGTAAGTTATATTTTGGATGCCGACCTTAAGAATATGATCGCTTATGCTTTATCGCAGTTCTGCCAGGGCAGCCCTATGCCACCACGAAGTCTTACAGCTGGCCGTGGCGTGCACCTCGCCAAACCTGAGCAGCAATCTTCGAGAGTTCTCGAATATTTACGAGAACAGACACGAGCTGCAGGACGCAGCATGCAGCGTGACGGAATGCCTCAAGGAGCTTATCCAACTGCGCCTCGCTCGATGGCTGCCTATCAGCGCGTAAGTTTCGAGATGAGTGTCTAGTCGCACATGAATCTCGCTAATTCGATCTAGTGTCGCGTGCACCGCATTACCTCTTGTTCTCCACATCATCGACGTCAAGTTGTCGTGCCAGAACAGAAATAAGGGCGGCCTCGCAGGCGCGGATCCGCATCTGGCGGCCAAGCAGCACCGCCTCAACATCCTAATCGAAGCCATGAAGACCTACCAGCCGCAGTACGACGGCGTCGACTACATCAGCGAGACCATCCGGCACATCATCAACCTAGCGCAGCTAGACGCCCCAGCCAGCGCCGGCGTGGGGTTCTCCAGCCTCTGCAACGACGGCAAGCAGCCGTCGATATCGGACTGGACCGACATCCTCGCCTCGCAGCCGGGCTACTACCTGCGGCTCGCCATGACGATGGACCTGTGCTTCAGCAAGGGCCGGCTCGTCGAGGAGTCCGACTTCCCCGCGAACCTGCGGGGCTTGTTCGCGGCCGACTTCAGCTCGATCCGGGCCCTCGTCGCGGGCGGGAAGGCCGTCACCGCGGCGCCGGAGGCTCCGCCGCATGCGCAGCAGCAGGCGACGGCAAACTACTTCGTGCCGAACCCGAGCATCAACATCACGCCGGGCACGGTGCACTCGCTATCCTCGGACGAGGAGTCGTCCAACTCGCCCAACTCGCTCGACGGCAACGCGAACGGGCCGCCGTCCGACCCGCAGCAGCTGGACGGCTCGAGCGCCGGCATGGACGCCGCCGACATGGACATGTCGGGCGTGTTCGCCAGCACGCTGCACCTGGATCACCTGACGAGCGAGGTGCTCGCCGCGTACGGGCTGGCCGCCGACCCCAGCGCCGACCAGTCCATGTACGAGGGCCAGGGCGCGGGCGGCGGGCTGGGCGAGGACGACTGGATCGAGAGGGCGTGGAGCGACGAGGAGATGAAGGACGCGGGGCACGTGCACGGGCACGGGCAAGGCGGCGCGGAGAAGGAGACGGCGAGGGCCCTGCTCGACGCTCTGCGGGACGACGCCGTTAGCTGCGGCGTGTGACGTGATGGCGCACTTTGTATTCGTGGGGTAAAGCATGAGAAGTCGGGGTTCGCATGGGTAGGCGTTTGGGGTTCAAAACCGGGCGGGTGGTGTTTTGTGTATCAAGAAGTTACGAATATTTCCTTGTGGTGGAAAGGGGAGCCCATCGTGCAATAAACGGACTGTTCCATAGTCCTTGTGCGGTATTAATGGTGGAACTGTTTACACCCGCATGCGCTCATCGTAAGGTAGCTTGAAGCATATGTAGACACGATCGGTCTTCCGGATCGTGAAGCTAGGAGGCTCGGATGCACTAGCATTAGCACTAACACTAGCTGTCGCCTCGAGCGAAACCGGCAAGGTTCGATCGGAAGTCCTTCCGAATGAAAGGGGTAATTTCTTTTGCCCAACATTCATATAATTGGCTCGGAGAATATTACTAGTCGTGCTTGTTTTGCTAATTCGCAATGTGCAGCGCGTGGAGTTCACGGAAGGTAGGGAGGTGACAGCTAGTGACGGATACCGGTATTGATGTTGGAATTTATTGCGAGACAAGAATGCTGTTATCTCCCCCTTTTTTATTTTTGTTCCTTACGTAAAGGTATCAGTAACCTGAACATGCATGATAGTGTGAGCTGGCATGCATCATAGACATAGACCCCCTCATAGCGAAAGTGGAAACAGATGTCTTTCTATTTGTCTCACTTGAACGTCTTTCATCTTAATATCTCGTCTGTAGGTACCCCATGCTTCAAGGTATTTAATCCTTACATTAGGCTAACAGTCGTAGCATTATGCATATTCGGGATCTTGTGTTCGCGCTCGGCGCAATATGCGTGGAAGCATGGGAATTTCCTCAAAAGCCAATGCCCATGGCAGGCCAGAAAGTATTCCCGGGTATAAACGACGTTGATATTGTAACGGGGAGCCAATTCAATGGCTTGGTAACGTACGCAAACTTGCCGTATGTCAATTGTCTATCAGATGACGAGGTCAAGGGCAAAAAGTACGACATCGCGATCCTGGGCGCACCTTTCGATACTGTCAGTTCGTTCTCATTATATCGGCCTGCTAAAAGGCTAACGCTGGACAGGGTGTTACAGCTAGACCCGGTGCACGCTACGGCCCGAGAGGAATACGAGTCGGAAGTGAGAGGAAGGGAGAAGAATTTTCTTGGAGTGTATATACGGGTAAAATATGATCTAGCAGCATTGGCGAAACAGTGTGGTTCCTGACGAGATTATAGGTCGAAACCCTCTTCAGTCGTGGGCGACTATCGTGGATTGTGGCGATGTGCCGCTGACGTGGCTGGATAATAACATTGCGCTGGCACAGCTCGATAAGGCTCACACGGTAAAGCTGAATCACATTTTCAAAACCCAGATTTGAAGAAAAAAAAATGACGAGCTCACGAAATAATATCGTAGGTTGTGTCGGGAAGAAAACCTTCCAACGAGAGTTACTCCGCGCATCCGAGAATAATAACCCTCGGCGGCGACCACACCACAACGCTGTCGGCACTGAGATCGACTTACAAGCATTGGGGTCAGGTCTCCGTGATCCATTTCGATAGCCACATAGGTGAGCTATTCTATGTATAATTGAATGGTGCCTAAGCTGACTTGACGAAAGATACCTGGGATCCTGCGGTGCTGGGTGAGTTGCGTGTCGCCCCTGAATATGATAGTGACTGACAGTCTGGATCTTTAGGAGGTGGAATTTCGGATTATGCGTAAGCTACTAACGATATCACAAGGATGGAATATTGTAGCTCGAAACTAATTCATTCATCTTACTAGGGGGTTAAACCATGGGACCTTTCTTCATATTGCTCATGAAGAGGTAAGTCGTAACCCGTGTCTCGATGTCAAGGTAACGCCAGAATCGCTGACATGAGCCATCAGGGACTTATTCGCAACAGCTCCATCCACGCCGGCATACGCGCCCCTCTCGTCCGCCGAAAGGGCGACATGAGAAACGATGTGCGCTGTGGCTTCTCGATGGTGAAGGCCCGGGACTTGGACAAGATCGGCGCCGCGGGCGTGATTTCGCAGATCAAAGAACGGGTTGGAGATTCGAAAGTCTACATCAGCGTGGACATCGATGTTCTCGACCCGGCTTATGCGCCCGGTAAGCACTGATGGCCACCACTGACGTGAGACGATGATGCTGACATCCGCTCAAGCGACAGGAACGGCCGAACCAGGGGGCTGGACGTCACGGGAGCTTCTCACGATTCTCGATGGCCTGAGCGGCCTTGATATAGTAGGAGGAGACGTCGTTGAGGTAGCACCGATTTATGACACGGCAGGACAGACAACGGTGCTTGCTGCCGCTGAAGTGGTTTTCTCGTTGATCGAGCTGATGGTCGATAATCCAGTAAGCAACTAGGTAGTGTGTCTATGCATTGCCATGGTCCGTGCAAGTAGTGCGTGAAATTTCAAAGGAGATTAGATTGGAAACCACCGCCGCATATCTACATGGATGCTTCAGTTCAGGAATCAGATAAGTGTGCTAAGTAAAGTCTAAGAGGAAGAAGTCCCAGTAGAAACGACTCGAAACAATCCGACCTATACACCATTGTGACAGCCCAGCTAATGCACCACCAGAATGAGAAGGAGCAAGAGTGTATGTCACCACTGTTCTTATGTACATGGGGGGCTTGCGCTGACCTTAGACACGATCCAACTTGCGTCGGATGTTTCGTGTCCGCTTCATTAGCTTCTTGTACTTCTTCTTCTTCATCTTCAGCTTCCTTTGCCTTCGCACACTGATGGCTAGCATGCCGGGGCTCTGACCGCGTACTTCTTCGCGCAGTCGTATTTGGCGCTGAGCCATACGTTCGAGGAACGTACGTGGGGCGGGTGCTTCCTGGACTAGCTGGGGGCTGTGCGCAACGATTCGAATTTGACCGTTCTGGTCTGTCGTCTCCTCCAGTGTAAACATGGCTTTATAAACACGGTGATGCGGCAATTCCTCCATCGCCTCCTCGGCTCCGGTCTCGGCCGCGACGGCATTCTCGGGTTGAGGCAGTGGCGGCGGCCGGAAAGGCAAGAACTGGCCAGACATAGCATTGAGCTGTACGTAGACGCTCGATTCGGTGCCGTCAGGGTTCTTGACATCGATCTTATGCATCGGTTCGCCGTTGGCATCCGCGACGGCTTCGCCACTCTGTTGGGTATCGAGGCTTAGGTTCTGCATAGGCTCCTCAAGCTCGTTGACGGTCCTCGAAAGTGTAGACATTACATCGTTATACTTGCTGTTCTTCGAACGCGATGCGAATATCTGGGCAAACGCATCTTCGGTGATCGTCTTCGGGAAGCTGTGAGTTACAGACATGGGCCGATGTTGGGAAAAGAAAGTTGATAAGGCCAAAGCTATCACGAGACGTCAATATCGAGATTCGTCCACTCAGGAGAAGCTATTTTACAGCAGACCTACCTTCCTGAGGCACATTCTGCGTGCTAGGGACGCTTGGAAGCCTTTGTTGAATGTCCATCCATTCTTTGACCTTTCGCCTTCGCTTCTCTCCACTTTGTTTTGACTGAGTTGGTGTCGTTGTTACCTGGCCGTCAGGTATCCCTTTAGGAGAGTCGTTCGGGCTCGAAGGTTTTGACGAGGAGTAGCGCCTTCGCTGCTGGCCTCTGGAGCTGCAGCAGAGGGAGAGGGCAGTTGGCGCGCGAGTGCTCGTAGGCGCCAAGTTGGACAGGAGTGGCGATTGAGGTGCGGCAGAAACGAGCCGCCGCACCGAAGAGGGCAACATCATACCCAGGGCCCAGGGGAGCAGGTATGAGGAGGTGAGGGCGATTGATATCGCGGGGCGGGACGAGGGGGGTAGGTTGATGTGGGTTGGAAGAGGTTGAAGAGGCTCGGAGGATTAACGTGCGATGTAGCAAACTTGGTAGAAACTGGTTGACGGAACGCAACTGCAAGGCTCCGAGAAAATCCCTAGCGCTAATAAGCGGGTCTAGGGTCACTTGGTTGGATCCCGTGGCTGAAGTCTCAGTGGCTATGATGATGTAAGCAGCCTCGAAACTGATAAATGCATAATAATATGCATAATAATCTTTTTGACTAAACTCCCACCAAATTTCAACTTCCAAGTTCTCCTTAATTGATTGATTGTTATACAGCAATGCTTTTTTTATATCGTCCTTCGTACCTACAGGCGTTCCCGATACCTTGAATTAACTTACAATCCAGAAATTTGTGAAAATGCTTGCGAAAGCACTTCCTGTATCCTCTATTGGATGTCACGGGAGACGACATTGCTCCTCATTAATCACTTCTGGATGTAGAACTTGCGACAGACCAAACAATCTGAAGATCATAAAAGTTCGCTAGTACTGGGCTATCTATCTTTTTGTCTGGAAAAGAGGAAGATTCCGCGGTGCGTATTATTGCTTATGGTATGGTAGAATTGATCTGAAGTTCCAGTATGGGATCCGGCCTAGGTATCCCTAAGTCATTGTTCACAACGCTATGCCGTCTTGACTTCTAGTGAATCGCAACTATCTTTCGAGCCGGGTACGACGTAAGAAGTAGGAACAGGAGAGCGTGATGCCCGATTCGTTGGCTGATTCCCTGATTCCCCGCTCTCCTCTCGGCATCGACAAGTCTCCACGGGTTGTGAAGACATCCGAGGTAAAGACAGTGTCTATTCTTATATTAGGTAGGTATCGTGGTTAGTACTACGTGAACATCTCATACTACTAGTAACCTTCCCGGACTTCATCGAGAACATACCTCTTGAAAAGCAGCATTGCACGAAAAGGAGCACAATGGTTGCCCGACATATCAAAACGGCCGGATTAGTGGCAAATACCACAACTAACCAAACAGTCTCCGGTATTGTTAAGGGTGTTATCGATGATATTAGAACCAACGGCGACAAGGCCGTGAGATCTTATTCAGAGAAGTTCGATAAATGGTCGCCGCCATCCTTCAAGTTAACCGAGAGTGAGATACAAGAATGCATATCAAAGGTACCTGCGCAGACAATAGCAGACATCAAAGAGGCGCAGAAGAATGTGCGAACGTTCGCAGAAGCGCAGAGAGCTAGCATCAAGGACTTTGAGATCGAAATCCAACCTGGTGTATTTCTTGGGCAGAGGAACAATCCCATCAGCACAGCGGGAGCATATATTCCCGGTGGCCGCTATCCTCTACTCGCATCTGCTCACATGACTATTCTGACCGCTAAAGTCGCTGGCGTCAAGAACGTCATCGCTTGCACGCCCCCTATTTCCGGGGAAGTCCCTAATGCCACTGTTGCGGCGGCCCACTTTGCTGGTGCTGATGAGATTTTCCTGCTCGGGGGAACCCAAGCTATCGCGGCCATGGCGCTAGGCACGGAATCAATCAAGAAAGTTGACTTCATTGCCGGGCCGGGCAATCCGTTTGTCGCGGAAGCGAAACGACAACTCTTTGGAGAAATCGGGATCGATCTGCTAGCCGGTCCAACTGAGATCCTTATCGTAGCCGACGAGTATGCAGACCCCTTTACTGTCGCCACCGACTTACTGTCGCAGGCTGAGCATGGGCCAGACTCGCCTCCCATACTCATCACGACCTCCGAGGATGTCGGGCAGCAGACTATCAAATTCGTCGACCAGATTCTGAAAGACATGCCGACCGCGGAACTTGCAGGGACCTCGTGGCGAGATTACGGGGAGGTGGTCATAGTGGACAGTCTGGATGAAGCCTACGAGCTTGCCGATGTGTACTCGAGCGAACACGTCCAGATTCTGACGAAGAATCCTAGAGAGGCGTTAGAGAAGATGCGAAACTACGGCTCACTGTTCCTCGGGGAGAAGACTTGCGTCTCCTATGGCGATAAGGTCAGCCCCCGCCAATTCTTTTTGCTAGGGTCTGAACTGACAACTCCTAGTGCATCGGTACGAACCACGTTCTTCCGACACGGAAGGCGGGTAGGTATACCGGTGGGCTCTGGGTCGGCAAATACCTCAAGACGCAGACGTATCAGGAGGTAGTAGACGAGAAGGCCAGTGGGGAGATTGGGCGCCTTTGCGCGCGTTGCTCGAGAGCCGAGAATTTTGAAGGACATGCGAGGTCCGGAGACCTGAGAGCGCATAAGTATCTCCAAGATTCGTACTCGTGGATTGACGAGGCTAGCAAATAGAACGGTTACCCCTTGCACAAATCGGCCTCGCTACCACATTTAATTTATGTCCAAGACGCCCCCACGAGGAATCTGCCAATCCCTTTAAAGGGCTGGGAAATATCGTCCTCTCAAGACTGGGATGTGGTCGTATTATCTATATCTCTCCCCTTGCCGGCGTTAGTTAGGGGCGTCTCTCAACCCATCTTCTCCTCAAGAACGCGGTTTATTGTCTATCCAGCCTAGGGCGGAATGGGAAGATGTTAGGGGCAATAAGACGAATCTCCTACCAGATCATGATAATTGGATATGGGCCAAAATAATACTCAACACCACAATTTCGGACATGTCTGAGAACAGTCCTACCTCTATAGGTCTCACCGTGATCTTAGATCCCTATGTTACACATCCCATTCACCAGTCACAATTGATTTCTGCTATATGTACCATCTTCTCTTCATCACGACGTTTCCCCTAAGAACTGAGCAATCTTCTGGTCCATCCAGTGAGTATCTTGTTCGTTGATCCCACCCCCAGCCAAATGTCCCCATATCGAAGGTATCACCCCCAGTGTCGCATCTGGTAGGCATCTGGCCTCCTTCTCACTAACCTCCCAGCGAAAATACTGATCCGTCTTGGATGGCATAAGCAACACGCGAGCCGTAACCTGAGATAGTGCAACCTCGACTGATCCTTGACTGTTCTGCACGCATTTGCTTACGTCTCCGTTCTGCCACATGCGCAGCATGATAAGTAAATCGTCCGGGTGCCAGTCATCGTAGTTCGTCCCAGCTACCTCTTTATCCCACGCAGCCATAGTCTCGTAACCTAAGGCCTTATATCCTTCTTCTTCGAACCATTCGGCACTGGTCAACCACGCCGAGTACGCCTTGCCAAAGGCCCTAAGACCGCGTATGGGCTTGGGTCCTTCCAGGTTAGAGCCAAAGCCGGAGTAATCTGATGAACTTTCCAGAGCAGCTCGGGGACCCTCCAGGAATTGGTAATTATGCCTACTCGTTCGAGCTGCAGAGCAGATGATGACGGCATTTTTAACGAACCCGGGATACGTCAAGAGCCAATGGTAAGTCGTCTGTCCCCCCATGGAAAACCCAGCCATGACATCGATAGAGCTAATTCCTAGATGGTCGACGAGGTGCCGCTGTGCACGCACACAATCACGGTAGTCCAACGATCTAGGGAACCCGGTCGTGTTCGACGGGCTAGACGACTCTCCGTTGCCGTATAATGCTACAACGATAACTCTGTAGTCCTTGAATACTCCATTGGAGAAGTTGAGCGTGGAGCGAAGGCGCCCGCGAAAGCACGTCGGAATCACTGCAACCTTCGAAGCCCCAGGATTGAGATCCAGATATGCCAAGCGAGCAGATGGCAAGGTCGTCCCATCTTGAAACGTGAAATCTTGGAGATCAAAGTAGTGAATCTGGGGAAGCGTATCGGCTGGCATCGTGAGGGGCCTTTTTCGAGTGAGCAATGAAATTGAATGCGTCGCAACTCGAGTGATAACGCTAGTAGCAACCGAAGCTATCCTCCTTGATAAAGCCGAATGTGAGGGGAAGTAGATAAAGCGCCTAAGCGACGCGACTTAAAATACGACGATAATTGGCCGTCGGCATTTCCACCTCGAAGTGGGCCACCCCCTGAGCCCCTTTTTAACCCGGGCTTTTAACAATCCGCGAACGTCCATATTATGAGGTTTACTAAATCACACATTGACAACTACCTGGTGTCCGACAATAATGTTGCTTGACTTATAGGTGATAAATTAGGTATTAGAGTAGTGCTTAGCGACGAACACCCGACAAATTCTGTATGACTGCAACCAGCATGTTCACGTCGCGGCTTCATCCCCTGTCGCCTCAGTTTTCGGCCCTTGACGACAAAAGGTGAGGACTTTCGCCGAGACAGCATCCTTTTCGACTGTCAACTGTCAATATGCGTCGGCAGCGTCATCCGTCGGATTTGCGCCCCTGTATCCGCCACTTTCCGGGTTATTGTTGGGGGTAGCCGTGCAACTCCGGCAGGTCCTTTGCTTGATCGGGCGTCACCACCCAAAAAGTTATCGTATTGTTATCCCGGGAAGGTGTGTTGCAGCTCGAAAACCCTCTTATGCCTACGGTGTCGCCATTCCCGTCCGGGTCGGTATCATCCACATATATAGCGTAGTGTACGAGGTCCGCAACGTCTTGGTTTCCTATCGACACACCCGTATACAACGTTTCGGGGTTCATGATCATGCAGAAAGCACAAGAGCCGGACTGCACCAGACAAGCTGCCGAAGGATAGATCGGCTGGTCTCCCTCTCCCAACGTCCACACGCCTTTGTTGTTTCGAGCCCAATTCTCGACAGCTTCGCAATCGGAACGGGGCGGCTGTGCGTATTCGTAAGCATAGAAAATAGTAGTTCCGCATTCGTTCATGTCTCCGTCCGCGCGATGGAAATACCGCGGGTCACCGTCACGAGGGGTAACCGTGATGGCCGTTGTAGAGTGAACGTCGGTAGGGTCTCGTAGTCGAAGCTTGTCGTTGACTAAGATGCCACCAGACACGCCGTCGGAATGAGGGAGATTGTGGCAGGTCATGCCAGGGGCCGACGGCTGCTCGGCGCAAGGGAGAGCAAAGGAGGCGGAAATGGGCCAGATTGCTGCGATGAAATAGAATGAAACCATTGTATCGGTTCGGATATGACAGTTGATTTTGATGCTTAAGGAGTGTGGTTGGTGGTGAGGTGAAGAAGAAAGGATTGAACATATGGGTGTGAATACCATCTATATATCTGTTTCTGTATCTCCTGACATGTTACGGCAATTGAATATTCACATATTCATTTTGCTGAAATTACTTTTCTGCCGACACCTTTCCCTTGCATCTGCTGTATAATATGATCAATCTGACCCCTGGTGTGCAACCTTTAATATCAGAAAACATCTCATGCAGCCACTGCGACAGGGTGTATTACTAGGCGCGACAATAACGATGTTGGTGACTTGGAGGTCTGAAGACATCTGCCCCTATTTCAAGAACAAACTTGTACTCGCAGCAGCTTCGCATCTTCTCGCCCTTTAGAAAGACGCGACAACTCTGCGTTGAAATATTTAAAATCTACAGCTTTATTAACAAAATTGGAATAAGGTAGGTATCGATCTAGTTGATATGTAACTGAGCATCATGGCATTACTCAGTCTTAAAGCCACCCAGGAAGCCTCATGATTCTAACACAGTTGGAATGAACATTCAGCTTGTTCTCTCGTCCAAGGAGTTAATAACCACGGGCTTTGGATATGATAAGATTGACAAGGCCTTGATGAAAGAACATCAGATCTCGATTCCCGATCGAAATTACATAGCTATCAGTCTAGTTGTGTAGGTGGCGGATATAACGACCACGGAGTCCCTTTAGCCATCTGCTCGTCCAAGGGACTAAGAACGGGAGGGGTAGAGCACTGGAGTCACGAGGATTACCAAGCAATGATGAATTAACGATGCTGTTGCTTGAAGAGCTATGAACCTAACAGCTACCAGGCCCCATGTATATATCAGGAGCGAGTACAGAGAGGCTATCCCTGACATATCTCCCTCCAGCTAGCCTACCCAGGTGCCAAGGGTCAAGGGCCTGAAATCTCGTCCCTGATGAGAGAGTCAAGGACAGGATCACCATGGTATAATTCAAGTGCGATTTGCTTCCATTCTTGATATGACGAAACATTCTCGTCGGTATCGGCGAAACATTTGCGAAGGCTTTGAAAGAGTGCCTCGAACTCTGCTTCGTCAGAGGGAACATCGCCACCGAGGAAGAACAAATAGCGTTGCCATTTTCGGCTGTTTAGCACCAGATTGGCGATATCTTGCCTACCACGGCTATTGAATATCTCTGCGAACCTTACTTCGTCTTCCGACAAATCTGGCTTCCCGTCGTAGAAATCTCCAACTGGCCACATCATACATGGCGAACTAAACGCTAACTCTTTGGCTTCGAGGGAAGCAAATTCCCAGTCGATGATGCCAGTAATGTTGTAATTCTCATCAACCAAGATGTGGTCACCTTTGTCATCGTAATGCTTCAAGTAAAAGGGACCGTTCTTAGAAGTGGATGAAGCGATTAGTGCCTGGAGACTAGACAGACGCCACTTGAAGCTCAAGTAATTGTCCACTGGAAGCTTCGAAATCTCACGATCATCGAAAGCTTGCATATACCGGTCGAGTATTGCAGTATAAGCGGCCTCAAGCGTCGAGAAAGGTCCCAGGCCTTTATCCGGAGTCTCGAACCAGGGCTCTTGAGCGAAACCGCCAATGTTGACCTCATCATCCGAGATACCTGAAGGAACAAAAGATCCTGTTAGCTGAAAGGGATATTTCTCGAATTCTAGGTATAAATCTGCCAGTTGTTCCATCACTTTGATCCGCTGTTGCGAACTTGCCTCGTACCAATCCAGAGGACTACCTTCGAGCTTGCTCATGAGAATGTATGAGGTTCCGATAGGATTGTCAGGAGACTCTAGCTGATAGGAGTGCACACGAGGGGCAGGCACTGAGGTTTGAGCGAGAAACTTGAGGGTCGCGACTTCGCTGAGGAATATATGGCGCTGGACACCTGCTGGAGGCAGAAGAGGATCCTCAAACCGCAGTCTTGCAACCCATACCACGCTGTCCTCAAACTCAATGTCAAGGTGACAGTTCTGACCCCCGCTCTGTTTGGACGCGAGATCTGCCCTAGCTGCTGGATCGCTGTTGGCGTCAAAGGCTGGAATCCAGCATTTGACTCCATTCCGGGCACCGCTCGCAGCAGATCTGAGGGCCTCGATATTGACTTTGTCCAACAGCGCGCTGAGGTGGTTCTTCTTGGCGGCAGCATATGCGGCATAATAGGTACTGGGGTCACTTTCCTACAGCCGATGCGATGGTAAGTCAGCTAGTGTAACGGAGAATTGGAAAGACAGCCCACCTCAGAAGGGCACTTATGATCCTCAGACTTAGCATGCTCAAAGCACCAGTGTTTAGAGCAAATCATACAGCTCCCGAAGCGGCGGGCCGCTGGGCGACGGCATCCGTCAAGATTGCATTCACGAAGAACCATTTTTCTAACGACGAGGCATGGAGGAAAAGTTGGTTGGCTGCAGGAAGATTGGGTTGTAGTGCGGGCTTCATTAAAAAAGCATGGCGTGCCAACACAGCCGAAGCTTAGTCATAAATCCCAGAGCAGGCTGGTATATTCAGCCATCCAATCACAGTTGTATGTGGCAAACATTTCTTCTTTCTTCGGTGAGCGAAGCGTTAGTTCAGGTTTTTGCTATCTATGCATATGCAACGTGGTATCAGAGAAGTCAGGAAAGAGTCCTTCGAGATGGAGGCCGAGGCTGTATGCTCTCGCCCTCATGACGCAGGTATAAGTACCGCAATGACTTCCCTCCCTTTGATGAAATTGGCCATTCTTTTTTACCAACAAAGCCAATTTTAACATCTTCTGTTTCGTATACCCCATCTACTATTTTCTCATAGCCCAAGCTATTTTCACATACACCCGAATTGTCACCATGGCAGTGACCAAAGATAAGATGTCTGAACTCGTGGACATGGTTACCCAGAGATGCGCCTCCAAAGACTGCAGCAACTGGGCGGTATCTGGAAAGAACCACTGTAGTGCACGTAAGTTTCATATGATTTGTTGTTTGTACCCGGTCGGAGCTGATTAGGTTGTCGTAGATGGTGGCTAGTTCTGAATCAAACGAGGCGGGTTCTTGATTTTGAATCATGGCCGTAAGATTCCTACTGCTGGGAAGGCAATGCGGACGTCTGTTCATAGGAAAATCTGACGGAGGGCGAACATCTTGGGCAAAACCAGCCCTCTGGGCAATTAGATAGACTTCTGCAACGCACCGGCAGATATACTCTCTGCTGTGGGTGGGCACATTTGGCTATCGACATGTCCATTAACATCTTGCGTTATATATCCTAGATCTAAAGTTTTCCGTTGCTCGTTCTATATTAATTGCTGCCAGTCATTCTGTTAGAGAGAAATTGCGGACAAGTATCTCTACTAGGAGGAAATCGTAGTGATGATATTCGTGCCTAGACTAATAAAACATGTACAATCCATATTAACACGTGCTGGTGGTCCGATAACGTGTTGGCTATGAGGAAGTTGGTGATAGTTACTTCGCACTTTTGACCCAGACATTAAGAATTTTGCGCTTGGGAATTTAAAGATCTTCCATAGTAGAGCGACTGTCTGCCTGAATAGGATACTGATGTCTTTTTTTTTTCTTTTCTGGTGGGCTAGCAGAGGTAGAGACCTAATCTACCTAGGTAGGTATTCTGTTTGGCTTGTATTGAGAGTGGCACAGTTTGTCCACCGCCCCTACGTTTGCCCCTGCGCTCCCTGCCGACTGTGAAGCCCTATTCCATGAGACGGCGGGTCCCTCTCTGCTTGAACTATATCGACGGCTTCAGGATCGATATACTTCAGGCTAACCAGGGCGCGAATATAGTCCATGGTCCATTCTTGACATCGCCTATTCGTCGTCTACGACTTGTTAGCCCTCGCGTCTTTTGCCCCGCATCCTACGCGCGCAACTCCATATCTTGCTGCCTATTTCATCGATCTTGAATGTGCTACCTACGTCATTCACGGGCGCCATGAAATTTTTGCTTAGACCTGGCGCGGGGACTCGTAAGGCTATGGTGTCGAGCTCCGCCCTGGGAGTGTCGTCCTTCGAGAACTTGGTTGTGGTTGGTTCATAGATATATCTGGAGTCAACTGAGCCGAGAGGAACCAATTTTTCCAAGTCTTCGGTGTCGGAACCATCATAAACATCATAATTCCTTTTAAATTCATGGATGTATCCACACATGGGTGCACCGACAACATGATATACGGTACCTATGACTTTAGCGCTCTTGATATTAGGGTCCTCGGGAGAATGATTGATGTTTGGAACGAAGATCCCGAAGTGAGCGCGCTGGTGACTAGCTTGTCGGAACTTGGCAAGATATATAGGGCGATGAGACATCTTGAGGCAGAAAAGTAATATAGTAGGAAGGACGAACTAACGTGCTTATCAGCAAGGGAAAAAGATAGGAGCAGGTTGGTTGTTCAACTTGATAACTCACTTGTCGAAGGACCAGGGTTACGTAAGCAGAGCTTTCCCAGCTCCAGCTTACCTAATCAGTTAGATGTATCTGTTTCATTTCACTTACAACTCGAGCTTTTAATAGATTGAGCTTGTATCTGATCCAAGTGCTCATATAACTGATGACATCAGTTTATGGTGAAAGGGACTTAGACATCATAACGCGACCTATATACTTGAGTGAGGCCGTAGCTTGCAAGCTATTTGTGAAGTCTAAGGATATATCGATAAATAAAATATCAGGTAATCAAGAGATAAGCGATAAGGGTTAGGTGATAGATGAGGGAGTGGGGCTCCTGGCTTGACACCAAATTTTATCTACCTTTTAATTACAATCTCTCTAGATCGCATAATAAACTTTATGCTCTTAACTGGAAGCAGGAATAGGGGAGGTAGGTATGTAGGTATCTATCCATCTCTTACCTAATACACACTATGATTCATACGTTCTCTTTTGTGATGTGACTCGTGATCCTTCCTGTTTTCTTTGGTAAAAAGAAATATCCCATATTTTCCAAATGACTGACAATCTACTAACGCCAAGCCAACCATGCCTCTGATGCAATTCATACCTAATCATGCCACGTACGAAATGAGAAAGATAGCTAGGGTCGCTGCAAAGGCAGTCGGAGCCCAAGATTTTGATGCTGATAGGGTGGTAGCTCCGCTATCATGATCATCCGACCCGTCGTTGATCGTATCGAGAGACGCCCTCGCGGGTCCCATAGTCTTGACACATGATAGAGAGGCGTCGACATCAGTTACGAGACTTCCGTTGCCTGCGGAGTAGAAGACCGTGAGCACCGGAGTGATGGCCCACTGAGCTCTCTCCGCATCTTCGACAAGGTCGCTCCCCTATTCAGCAATTCGTCAGATCACAAGCGCGGAGTTAGACACGGGGGGGTGTGGTACATACCGTAGTGTGGTACTCGCTGATCAGGGTGAGGCCGTCCTGCTTCGGGATCACGGGCCAGCAGGTCGACGAAGAGTTCTGCTGCTGGGAAATGGGTTGCGGTGCGCCCTCGCCAGTTAGAGCTAGAAGTTTGCCGCCCTTGTCAGCCACCAAATTGCTGGTTTCATCGAGAACAGTTTTCGACTTACCGGCACCAACGAAATTGCTCCAGTCTCCGTTCGAGATCGAGGCGCAAGCATCATCCCTGCCGTCCTCCAGGTCCCTCTGCAACCTCGCGCACGTGTCTGAGATAGAGGGTCTGTCGTCCTCGTTGGCATACCCTTCCACTAGGGTTCGGGCCCGAGAGACTAAAGCGTCGACGCATAATGAACCCATCGCATCGGCGCATGTCCCCTCGGCCGTAGCAGAAGTCTCATTTTGTCCGAAGGACAGCGATCCGGATGCTCCATGCAGGAATACGGCGCATCCGCCGGTAGAATTGCTCAAATTCAAGTCTGGCGGCGTGCCCAAGTAGAAAGAGTTGTGGAAGGTCCTTTGCGAGTTAGCATCGGTGATGTTGAAGCCTTTGACCCATGATAGGCCCGAGAGCGCCGAATTGTCAGTGGGCACTCGTGTTAACCCAATGCTAGGGAACGACCCGGTGTCTGCGATAGCGCAGTTGTCGTTGACGTTGTCGGCAGCTGCCGGACACTCTACTTCGACGCAGCCGACGATCGTCTGGTTCAGGTCTTGGGCTTGTGCGGCGGCAGCAGCCAGCGCGGTAATGGTAATGGTAGTACGCATGTTCGTCTACGTAAAATGGAGTGGAAGTTGAGAAGGATGAAGTTGGAAGTACTAAGCAAGTGATGAGAATTGGATATGATATATTATGAAGTTGTTTTTTTTTTGGCGACAAAGGAAAGAGGATTAAGTCAACTGACCGATTTTTTTGTCAGATGAAGTTATTCTTGAAGAGCCGAGGCTCTGCAGGTGGGTGGCACAACATGATATTCTAATTGCTGCGCCTGTATGTGAAATAGACATGATGAGTCGGGTCCCCATAGGTAGACCGGATGCAAGGGGTAAGACTAGCTCCCACCCAGCCTCCTTCGGGGTGTTCGATACGGTGTTAAGCGCCTGTACGGCGAGGCTGTTAGATGTGGTGGGATTGACAAGATCACCTGCCCGAAATGGCTGTGAGATCGGACGAATAGCTGCTGTCACGGTGGTATATATTTAGCATATAGTCGGATGCCAAGATGTACGCCAAGAACGCAATCACCAGTTGCAGCTATCCAACGTAATCCCAATAGGGAGAGTCAGCCAAATCATCTGAGCGAGCTGAATGATCTGGGGGTGGCAGGGTAAAGCGGTAAGCCTAGACTATGAGGCTGAAACATTCGACATCGATGGGTATTTACACCAGACAGGAATATCTGTAAGTTCATCTAAAGCTGCACAAGAGGCACTAAAGCTTACCCTGCACTTCCATAGCCCTGCCTCATTTCCGCATCGGGCTTACTCATTCCCTGTTTAGTCAAGCTTCCTAGAAAGTAAGGAGCTCTATCTTGTAGTTGTGTCCCAATGCAACCATCTCCTGTCAAAATACGCCTCAAATCAGCTTATTCAACGATGAACGGGCAGCCGGGTTCGCCGCAACGTTTCGAAACCGATCCTTCTTATGAGAACTTCAATAATCTTCACAGCTCGCGTAATGGATTGACTAAACATAGCAGGAGAAAGCGAGGCTCTGGGCTGCATGGCGGTGCTCTTGGAGATTCCGACTTTGTCCAAGTCCTAATCCTTCGCATATTAAGCAATAGGGGATATGGTGAGGAGGCAAAAATAGAATGAAGCTTCATGTAATTGGTATCAGACTTCGAGATATAAATTCCTGTAGTCTTCGTCGAAACGAAACGGAATAGAACCACAGCTCATCACAAACCAAAGACTCTCAAGACCTCTTTATCTACACTCTTTACAATCCAATCATCTCTTACTCTCACTCAGGCACATTTTACCAATATTTAACATAACTCGACCATCATATTGTCTATTTTATTAGTTCATAATGGCAGCAGCAGGAATCATCGAAGCCATTGGCGTCATTTCGGGTGTTCTCGGCATCATCCAGTTCGGCGCTGACAATTTCGCGGCGCCAGAATCAGTAGGCTCTACTATCCGGGTTACGGTTGGGCTTGATTATAGCGGCGGTCTCAACAACGCCGGCGGTGACCTTCCCGATGTCCGCCTCTTCAACGAGGGCGGCGAATTCATCGGCATCAAGGTTGGCCCTGGTAAGGTCAAGGACGGCGGCTTCGGCGATATCAAGATTGACCACAACGACGACACGACTCAACAGCCAACCTATGCCCTGTTTTCGGCAAATAACGATGCCATATGCATCGCCTATACTTCGATCACATGGCCCAACGATGATAAGTACACTTGGGTCGGTAACTGGGGCCACCAGTGTGGAGGATCTTGGTAAGAAGCTTCATCGTCCCCTATCACGGCAAAGACATACTAACGATAGTAATTTAGGTACTACTCCAACGTGTACATCAGCGGTAGCAACGAGAAGCCCGACTGTCTCTGGATCGACGGCAACAACGACCAGCCGCAGTCCGGGTTCCAAGTCCACTGGCCCGATTTCGTGCAGAAAGAGGGCCAGGAGCCGGTAACGGACGGCGACCAGGGTGCCAAGATAGACCACCTCTGCAATGCCGGACCTCCTTTCAAGATGTACCAGTACGCCGACGTCAAAGACCCGAAGTCAATCACCTACTATCCGATCAGCAACAAGCGTGACGAGGAAACGGCGATTTCCTACGCCCCGCCGACGTACGCCACGTCCGCCAAGTTCCGGCGCGGCTCGTCTCACTACCCCCGGTCGAACGGCACGGACGCCTCCGGCAAGAACCCGCACTTCAACCGGCTGGTCATGAGCAACGCCGCCCAGCACACGGCGGTCGGCCTCTGCGAGAGCGAGACGTCCCTCGGCCCAGACTTCCTCAACGTCGCGGACGGCACGTTCTGCCGCATGTCGGACAAGACGCTGTGGCCCGTCTGCGACGCCGCCGCCCAGATCGTCGACAACTGTTTCAACAAGGACCTCCAGCAACTCATCGTGAACGGCCTCTCGACAAGGGACACGCCATATGAGAACGTCGTAGACTGGACTTCGTCTTAGAGAAGTCTCGTGGGGATAGGATATGGGTTTCGGTTTATAAAGGGGCTATTTACATTGGAAAAGGGGTTGGGCATGGTTTTGGGATTAGCATTTGCTTTTATTACTTATTGATTGTGTATTATTATACATCGTATACTGCTACGAAATTTACCAACTTTCCAACGAAACCAATTTCTTGCATTGCTAGAGCACTCCGAGAGTAGTTCTCTTGTCTTTATGAAACCATTTATAAGTTTATTCCTGTCAATTACTTCTTTTAGCGGTAATAAGAGGAAGAGGAAGTTCGGATTCGGTTAAGCCCATGATGGATGTTAATGAGAGTCGGTTTATGAAAAGATGAATGAATCTGATGCTAGATACTTTCACTTATGGTCTGTACCTCCCTGAAGCAATAACGGGTAATATTATTTCACACAAGCTCTACAAGCACAAAAAGAATTGCGACGCACACAACCTTAAGTACCCGAGGAGAAAAAGAACGAAAAAGGTACAAGAGTAACTGCCCATCCTGGGGTCGAACCAGGGATCTTCTGATTTTGCTGTTTACTAACAGTCAGACGCCTTGACCACTGGGCCAATGGGCACTTGTTACTGACAAATTGATTCGCTAAAGAGGTAATTATTCATAGCACTAAGGTATGATGGTCGGTCACGACCCAAAAAGAATTTCTTCCAATACGAGGTAAGAACACATGTGGTTACCTTAGATATCCATACGATGTGAAGATAGAAGATAAAAAAATAGCTGAAGAGTGCTTCAAGTTTAGTCTGAAACGACTGTGTGGGGAAATAGGTCTGTGCAAGTGGCACAGGTGCGGGGTCACGTGTGAGGGTTAATGTGGCTTTATCATAAGCCACATCTAAGCCTCAAGCCCCGCGCCACTTTCTCTTAGACTTTACAACCTTAGACCGAATACCAGCACTGTTGATTTTGCAATTGCATTACTTTCCTTATTGACCCTTATGTCTATCCAACAGACTGCGTCAGAAAAATAGGTTGATTTTAGCTAGGAGGTAGGCAGAGTATAACGAATCCACCGTTAATATGCAAGCTACCAGAAGGCATAGACACCCCCTTTCCTTCATGATTGAATACCCTTGGGCATCGAAAACGTTGGAACTAATCGTATTCTTTCTTGTATTGTGCATCTTTTGTTAGTCCTTTCTGATGGTGAGAATTGCGTCAGCGAGTTAGGGCAACGCGAGGATAGTTAACAGAAGACAGCCAAGAAGGAACTCTGGCTATAAGGCCGATTATTTTGTCCGCGTTGAATATAAATGTAATGCGTCATGACTTACATAGCTAGAGACTAGTGGCCTAGTCGCTGTTGGTCCCCCTTACATCCGAGACAATGAGGTGAAGAATTAGTTTTGGAGACACATAACTCCGATCACCCTACAGCTTCCATTCCAAGACAACACCACAATGGAATGATCAAACAGTTTGGGGATACACATAACTCCGACTGTAACATTTCGCCAAATGGTGACGTCTTGACTCTTTTTTTTTTCGGATGGGTGTGTACCTGCTCATCTGTTTACTCTACGCAGTAGGCCTACACGATATAGACTCCCTTACGTTGTTGGTCTACTGTTAGGATGTGGCGCATTTAATGCATAATCATATCTTCCAACCTTCAAGAGCCTAGAGCTGCCATATCCATGCTGTGTAACCGATGATGCCCTCTGGAACTAGGTATCACGTTTCACGGAGTTTCTACCCGAAAACTTGGAGCTGGAGGACTGGCACTCGGTGATGTAATGGAAGTCTTTGTCAATTATTAAGCAGATATCTTATGCCACTTATTAAAAGAGCGACCCAGGGTACAACATTCGAGGAGACCTCCGGCCTAAACACATATCTCATTTCATACCTGTCTTAAGGAGTTCCTAGCACGAAAGTCTCTCTTTGAAAGGGCGTTCAAAATGACCGTGCGAGACGATTCTAACCTTGTGATCCCCCCGGGGTCCCTCGTGGTCGTGACCGGGGTGAATGGCTTCATCGGCAGTCATATCGTGGATCAATTTTTGCAGCGAGGGTATTGCGTCCGCGGCACCGTTCGCAGCGTCTCGCGAGACCAGTGGCTGAAGGACCATTTTGAGAAACAATATGGTCCCGGCAAACTTGAGCTCGTTGAAGTCCCCGACATGACGGCGGTTGGTGTGTACGACGATATAGTCAAAGGTGCATCTGGCTTTGTGCACGTCGCGGCGCCACTCATGTCAACCCCGGACGCCAACGAAGCCATCCAGTTCGTTGTCGACAGCACACTCCGCTTCCTGGAGTCGGCCGCAAAGGAGCCAGGGATGAAGAGAGCGGTATTGACATCTTCGTCGGGTGCCTTAGTCTCTGCTACCCCAAACAAGGTTTTCACAATCGACTCGAACATGTGGAATGAGGCTGCCGTGGAAGCGGCAATTAGTTCACCGGACGAGAACACCTTCAAGCAAATGGGCAACGTCTACGCCGCAAGCAAGACCAAGGGCGAGCAGGCGGCTTGGCAGTGGATGCGGGAGAACAACCCGTCGTTCGCGCTGAACACGATCCTTCCTAATGCGAATCTCGGGCCACCTCTTGACGTCGCCAACCAGGGATCCCGAAGTACGCTGAACTGGTTCAAACTTATGCTGGAAAAGGGCGAGGCCGTGAGCCCGTCCGACCTGCCAGGGTTTATACCGCAGCACTACGTGGACGTGCGCGACGACGCGGCGCTGCATGTCGCGGCTCTTATATATCCCGACGTGAAAGGCCAACGCTTGCTGGCCTTTGCTGGTCCTTTCAATTGGAACGATGTTCTGCGGGTCATGAAGAAGACATTCCCAGACCGCAAGTTCGGCGAGGAAATTGCGGACCCGGGCAGAGACATGAGCAAGGTCAAGAGCGAGAGGGCAGAGGAGCTGGTAAAGAGACTCACGGGACACGGGTGGAAGAGTTTACAGGAGGCGGTGGGAGACGCTGCTAAGGGGCTGAATATTTAGTAGTGGCCCGAGTGTCGGCCGAGATTGTGGACGCTGACCGATGGTGGAGCCTGGAAGATAGGGAAAATAAGACGCCAATGATACAAGGGAATCCTGCACTATTCTAACATCATTTACCGAATTCGTCAGCCCAAGAAAAAAAAAGATGGCTTGAATCATTAACAAGACGGGATGCGTATTGTGCCGACTTACTTAATACGGTTGATGTTCCACAACATGGAATTCTCCTCCTCGACGAAGCCTGCAAGAGTGGGGTGAAGTGGGTGGTATTAAGCATGTCAAGATGACAACAAATGGCGTAACTTGAGCCATCCCATTTGTCATGCAGCTCTTCTACACGTAATGAAGGTATATGCCTACATGTAATTAAGATTTCGCCTGCAAGGTACCAAAACTCGAATGAACAAGTGTACCTAATTTAGGCAACCTCATAAAGCGAAGTCTTGCAGTAAACTTCCCATCTTCAACCCCACCCGTTCTTTGAATTCTCACGCAACGCCAACCTCAGTACAAGCTTAATCTCAATATAGAAATGGCTCCCAAGATTTTCTTGTAAGTGAAATAAGACAATGCGAGTGACGTGCAGGAAAGAGAACGACTTGGAAGCTAACCAACGACAATAGAACCGGCGCCACTGGTAAGCACCTAAAACCAAGCTTGGAGCTAGCATAATCCGCCTTGACAGCTCACCAAACATTGGAAAACCACAGGTTATATCGGAGGCGATGCCCTCTACTCGTTAGTCAAGGCGCATCCGGACTATGAATACACGGTGTTCGTGCGGAACGAGGAGCGGGGAAAGTCCGTCGCCGCGGCCTACCCCAACGTCCGGCTGGTCTATGGCAGTCTCGACGATACCGACGTCATCGAGAAGGAGGCCGCAGCCGCCGACATCGTGATTCGTACGTGCAACTCGGAAAAAATGCCGGAAAGGAGGACGAGATTCTGACCTATCTAGACACGGCCGACTCGGCCGACAACATGCCGTCCGCGAAGGCCATCGCCAAGGGTCTCGCGGCAGGCCACACGGCCGAGAAGCCGGGGTACTGGATCCACCTCTGCGGCACGGGGATCCTGACGTGGTACGACGCGGCGCACGAGCGGTACGGGCAGGCTCCGCTCCCGGAGCAGAGGTACCACGACATCGACGACATCGAGCGCATCGTGTCGCTGCCGGACACGGCGATCCACCGGGACGTGGACAAGGTGGTGCTGGCATCCAACGAGTCGCCGGGCGTGAAGACGCTGATCGTGGGGCCCCCGACGATCTACGGGCGGGGCCGGGGCCCGACGAACCAGCGCAGCATCCAGGTGCCCGGGATCGTGGACTTCACGCTGCAGAACGGGTTCGCGCCCATCCAGGCGCCGGGCCTGACCGAGTGGGACAACGTGCACATCCACGACCTGGGCGACTTCTTCGTGCTCGCCGTCGAGGCCGCGCTCGACCCCGCCAAGGCCGCGGACCCCGACGTCTTCGGGCCCAAGGCCTACTTCTTCCTCGAGAGCGGCACCCACCGCTGGAGCGACGTCAGCAAGTGGGTGGCGGCCGAGGCCGCCAGGCAGGGCCTCATCCCCGAGCCCATCGCCAAGGAGATCGACATCCCCCGGCTCGGCACCAACTCCAAGAGCGTCGCCGCCAGGGCCAGGAAGTACCTGGGCTGGGAGGCTAAGGCGCAGAGCCTGAAGGAGACGATCCCCGACGTCGTCGCTTTCGAGGCGAAGAAGCTGGGCAAGGCTTAATTTAGGTACCTAGGTAGGTATATATGCGAGTTTCGGCCGGTTACTGTGATGTTCTGACGTGGATCAAATATACCTATATTAACCATGGCTTGCTACCTAAGGCAAGGCGCCAGGGGTGTCCTAACATGGGCACGTTATGATGCATAGTATGGAAATTCCAATGGCCCATGTAGTTAAATCCACCATTTCAAATTGCATTCTACCCAATATGGCTATCATCATCCTCATCTCATTCGTATCGAAGCGGAGTATGCTTTCAGAAAGGCTTGTAATCACGGGTGCTCAATGTCGAAGTACAGCTTGACCTCGACTTCGTTGCTCCAGCCGGCATCTAGACCCATCTCCTTCCACGCCGTCTCCACATCAATATTTAGCACGTGGTCATCGGCCGCGTTGATGCTGACTGTGTGAGTCGGAATCGGGTCGCCCAGGATGGTGATCATGAAATCCCGCTCAATCGACATGTTGGGAAGACTCGAGATATACACCCCTTTGCATCTAGTTAGTTTCGCGGTTTCAGCTCTCACACTATCGGACCGATGTGACTTACCAAGAACTCCCAAGGCTTTTATTCGGGTATCGAAGAAGACTCTACCGGTATGCAGTAGTTCAGATTGATACGTGAGGATGGCAGCGGCTCCCGTCATTTTCCCGATGAGACCCAAGTTGGCGATGAAGATCCTGCCGTTTGTCTCGCTCTGGAATTGGGTAACGGGGAAGGCCGTGAAGATGTCGTAGTCCCGAACATCCAATGACACCGTCAGCATGGCAGCAGGAGAGCTAGGATATGCGACAGGTGTGACGAAGCCACTGCGGTGTGCGCGCACAATGTACTTCGTCCCGGATAGCACACCCGGAAACCTCGAAAGGGGAATTAGTTCCCTTAACCGCTGTCGAGAGGTATTGAAGACACCCAGCACCGGAGTTCCAGTCACGGCTCTGCCGTGGTAGCTTCCAATTTTGAGGATAGTAGGGTTATCGTAGCTAGTATATGCATCAATGCTTTTTCCTACTACGCTGGGCCGGAAGATAACCGTCTGTCCTCGAGGAGTTGGTCCTGTCATCTGGCTGATCAGGTCCACGTCATGCTTTCCTGGAATATCGGTAATATAGATCGGACCGCCACTGAGACACCTCGCAGCAGCGTGGAACCCGGCAAACTCGTGGTCGGTCTGAAACATGTCCCAATCTGGCAGGGTGTTCAGATGCTGCGTAAGCAGAGAGTTGTGGGCGTTGCAAAAGATGTGCCATGGGTGCGAATCGGGAATGTCAGGGTAGAAGTCATCGGAGTTTCGCACAAGCATGACTGGCCTATTCCGTGGTAATTGTTGGTGAAATAGAAGCTGTGGTGCCTGAGACATGCATGAGATGGCTCTGATACTGAAATGCCTCAGAGCAGCTATCATCCAAGTATCGAGGTATTTCTCGGTAAGCTCCCGACGATTCTTTGCCGAAACCCACGTGTCTATCATGTATTGGACATCAGTCTTGACGCCATCGATCCCACAGTTCGATAGGAATCGGTAAAAATCGTTATAGAACTTGTCTGCATCTTCTTTGGCAACAACGAGCATGGGTCCTTTCAGATTCGAGTCATCTCGATCGACCTGCACTGTCTTGTATGTCTTTGCGAGCTCGCCACTGCTTGAGAGACCTCCCCAATATCCAAGCAAAGCATGCCAAACAACGATACTCTGGATACTCGGGTGTTTCGAACGGATACGAGAGACTGTGTCTTTGAGCCCGCGAGGGAATGCAGTAGGTTCCGCTTCGAATCCTTTCCAGCCATATTGATATTGGTCGTCGCCCTCATAGTCGATGTCTTGCCAGTTGTCGTCTATGATGAGGGTACTGATGTTGATATGATCCTTCGCTAATGCCTCGACGGCATCGATTATCTTCTCGTCAGTCAATCGTTGCCCTAGAGCATTCCATGTACCTATTCATGTTAGATTATACCCAGGAGTCAATTTCCACGATGCTTACAATATCCCAATCCATCATACCAATTTTCATACCATTGGGGTTTGATATCGTCGCTCAAAGATTGAAGTTCTCGAGATAATTCGCTCTCCTCGTTCCTTTGGGCAAGCACGACAGTTCGTGCGTGGTACATAACAGCAGCGATAGCACTCTCGAAGTTGTCACCAACAGCAGCAAGTACTAGACCAGAAGATTCTACTTCGGCATCATTGCGAATCTATGAGTGGTATAATAATATGAGTAAAGTAAGATAAGTGTCGTCGGGTGACGATTGAGTTGCAACTTACATGTAATTTTACGGAGCCTGAGTCTGAGCTGCGAAGGAGTGTCATCACATTCGCTACACCGCTAACTCCCAACAACACCAAATGCTTTCCTACACCATTTAGAAACGAGCACATCACAGCATCTTTGTCTAAGCTGAACGGACTGCTACCGTGTCTTGGACCTAGCCACGGGGACCCATGACGAACTAGAGCAAAGTATCTGCAGTCTGTTAGCTTCTTGCTTATTGTCGACGGCAGCAATAGCGGCTATCAAGACAAGATACACGCTGTAGCTTACCGTAAAGGACCACCCCATGGGGTTCCGAGCTCTATATCAGTATACGCAGAACGATCATCCTGAGCTGGACCGATATTTGCATTGATGGTCCAGAGTTGAGTACGAGGTGTTTGACTAGCTGAGGCCCTAACTTTCAAGTCTGGATTGAGACCATGAATGATATCTGAGAGGCTTGTTTCGGTTCCGCCGAACGGCACTTCGGGATTTATTAGGATAACCCCGTCAGCGATGCCTGATACGTCACGAGACCACCTCCAGGGTTGATTACGGCTGTTTCGCAACTTAAGGGTAAAGTTTAGGGACGACGAGATGAAGAAGGACGTGCGGAAGTACAATAAAGTATCTGAGGAACTAGTAATCTGGAGCGATGATGGAGAGTCGGGAGCAGAAATGGGAGATAGCAATGTCTCGATCCAACCACCATCAGCAGAGGAATGCCAGACCGCAACCTCCCATGGGTCTTCTGCATGTTCGTTCCCAATTTCTAACAGGGCAAAGAACTCAAAAGTGTTTTCTCTAAGCTGGGTAACCTGCCCAAGAGGTGGGTAGCTCGATATCTGTGCTTCCATCTTAGAAGCTGTAGTAAAAGGCGAGACACGGACAGCGTGGAGCTCTGAATCGATATCATGTTCGCCTTTGGACATTGTGCTCGTTATCCATTGTATTGAATACTGAGGATATGTTTATTAGGTAATATTAGGTGACCAATACACTTTATGTGAAAACTATTGCTTTAAGGATGCACCAAGGAGAGAGGTAGTCAAGACGCGGTGAGGTGAAGGTATCCGTTGTAGCTGTTAAGAAGCTCAAAAGTTCCCGTAACAAAAGCCGAGCTAAGTTCCACATATTGAATTATGAATTATGAATTGTGAATTATCAGCCAATCAGTGATTGATTATTTATTTATTGCAGTTGCTTAGCCACAGGGATATGACGCTAGCCGGAGTTTAGTAGAACGACAGTCTAAAAGAGTGTGGCTTGCGTGCCGACTTGGTGGGTTTTTTCGGCCTTGCGGCCTTGTGGCATAATTGTGGCGGCCAATCCAAAATTTGAGCTCTCGAGCCGAAAACCGAATCATTCCAAGATTTCCCATCAAACCGCTCATTCCTCTACACCTCCCAACGCACCACCCCTAATGGCGTCCAGGAGACTCACCTTAAACCTCGCGCAGGGCATCCGCAGCCGTGCTGCCAATTCTGCCATCCGATCATTCAAACGAGGTTTCGCTACGCCTGTGACGTCTCCCGTAGGCGCGAAGATCCAAACCACAACCTTGAAGAATGGCTTGACGGTAAGCTTCCCAAGGGCCAATTGGGCTAATGGATGGCCCCGAGGCTTAACTCTGACGCCTGATGGATAGATCGCGACCGAATACTCGCCCTGGGCACAGACCTCGACCGTGGGAGTCTGGATTGACGCTGGTTCGAGAGCCGAAACGGAAGAGACCAATGGAACAGCACACTTCCTAGAGCACCTTGCCTTCAAGGTATTTATATTTACTAATGCCAATGCCAGCTTCATTACAGCCTTCTAATACTATTATAGGGCACGCAGAAGAGAACTCAACGACAATTAGAGCTCGAAATCGAAAACATGGGTGGTCACCTTAACGCATACACTTCGGTGCGTGAAATAAGATATGTGGGATCGTAACTCATTAGCTAACATATGCACAGCGTGAGAACACCGTTTACTTCTCCAGAGCATTAAACTCCGACATTCCCCAGTGCGTCGACATCCTCGCCGATATCCTACAGAACTCCAAGCTTGATCCTGCCGCCATCGAGCGAGAACGCGACGTCATCCTTCGCGAATCGGAGGAGGTTGACAAATTGCTAGACGAGGTTGTTTTCGACCACCTCCACGCCACTGCCTACTCTCACCAGTCCATCGGCCGCACCATCCTGGGTCCCCGCGAGAACATCCGTGATATCACCCGAACTGAACTTACCAACTACATCAAGACCAACTACACGGCTGACCGCATGGTTCTTGTTGGTGCTGGTGGTATTCCTCACGAGAAGCTTGTCGAGCTGGCCGAGAAGCACTTCTCTAGTCTCCCGACGACGTCGCCTCACACTGAAGCTTACCTCCTATCCAAGCGAAAGCCCAGCTTCATCGGATCCGAGGTTCGAATCCGAGACGACATGCTTTCGACCGCCCACATCGCTCTTGCAATCGAGGGTGTCAGCTGGGACGACGAGGACCATTACACTGCCTTGGTTACCCAGGCTATTGTTGGAAACTATGACAAGGCCATGGGTAGCGCCCCCCACCAAGGGAGCAAGCTGAGCAGCTTCGTTCACAACAATGACCTGGCCAACAGCTTCATGAGCTTCTCTACCAGCTATAGCGACACTGGGTAAGATTTTGACGTATCGTCTTCACAACTAATGCTAACGGGTCAATCTTAGTCTATGGGGTATCTACCTGGTGAGCGACCAGCTTACCCGCCTTGACGATCTAGTTCACTTCACTCTTCGCGAATGGTCTCGATTATCCAGCGACGTCACTGAGCCCGAGGTTGAGCGAGCAAAGGCGCAGCTGAAGGCCTCGTTTCTCCTCTCCCTCGACAGCACCTCAGCGGTTGCCGAGGACATCGGCCGACAAATCGTCACGACCGGTCGCTGGAAGAGCCCGGGCGAGATAGAACGAATAATCAACAGCATCACGGAGAAGGATGTAATGGAATTCGCTCAGCGCAAACTGTGGGACCAGGACGTGGCCGTCGCCGCGGTTGGTAGCGTCGAGGGCCTGCTCGACTACCAGAGAATCAGAAACGACATGAGCCGGAACTTCTAATCGGACGGTGATTGTGGCGGCGTCTTGAAAGGGGGCAAACCGGTCATAGAGTGTATTCGATAATCACGCACTTAGTTGTACCATACCATAAAGATTTCCATCTGTTAGATTCCCTCGGCCTAGACCTCGTTTTTGCCACGTGCCGCCGATAATTATACGCATTTTGCTAAGTCTTTCATCGGCGTATTATCTGCCCCCTAGAAAAGGTTAATTGGAACAGGAGCGTTTCTATGATAAATGTCACTCCTGAAACTTATAAATATCAGTCTGCTAACTCCCAATACAATTCAGCAACTGGATCCGAATCCGAATCCTCCAGTCCACTAAAGTCTAGTGTACTATAACAGATGCTGGCCTACGACGTAGAGGGGACTCTATAGATGGATAAGCCAGACTTATTTTGGTGGCTCTTAAGCTTGTGTTCCACGAGGTGACGAGACGCTTTGTGAAGCCGTGCGTGGCGTGGCGTCTTGGAACAATAGCATTTGAGTCGTACAATCGTAACATCAGCCAAAAGCATGGTTTCCACAAGCTATATCGTTGGGGCATCTACCAGCAGGTCAACCTTGATCTAGGGGACGGTCCGATTAAATGTTTCAAAATGATGCTATATTAGAGCGCGAGGCAAGTGTTTCGTCGCCATTTTTCTAAAGAGTTGTTAGCCCCTCGAAAATACATAACATACCAAACCGTAGGTAGGTCCTGGTAGGTATTGTGAGAGTATTGTAAAGTACCAAATTTCCGAGGCTTTCCTGGTCTCTTGCCACGTAATCCATTTCATTTTTAGTCTTCTTCCAGAGAATTTGAAGCGTGGTGTTCTGCTTTTCGACCCTTCTAAGCATAAAGAGGGTATTCAAGACCATCATATAAATATGACTTTGCTCAGAGGAGAAAATTCATTTGTGTTTACTCTATCACGATATCATTTCCGAACCGAGATAATAATGTTAAATTACAGAAGACATGGAAGGTCAAAAATACCTAACCTACCTATAATAAGATCACAGCGAGGTTCACTGACCACGGCGTCTACCACCTTATTTCGAGGAAAGTTCAGCATACATATAGCTAAACTATACTAAATAATGCTATAAATTTTATTATAACAGTGGTAACATACTTTAAATTAGCCCCCTTTCCACCGCGAAACCTGTGGTGCCTCTATCAGTTCCACGTCTCAGCAAAGAAGCTGATCGGTTTTAGTTCTGCTTATCGCAGAACACGATCAGAATAGTAATGGCACATTGTTGTCAGAGTCGGGTAGTCTAGGAGAAGGCTCTCACTATTCCTTTCTTCCATATTTATGTCGTTTCTTCCTCGTTCTGGCTTATAAAATTTCCGTATCTACCTAATATTCGTATGCCAATTATATCTCTGTGCAAAGAGCCTTTCGATGAGCGTCAAGGGTACAAGGTACACAAATTGGTCGAAGCCGGGGCTGATCTTGAGTTAAGAAACGAGCAGGGCTTTTCCGCATCGGGCTACGTAGTATATAATGGCGATATCAAATAACAAGGAATAATCAAAGAAGTCCTACGACAAAAGCCTCTTTACGAGAAGGAAAGAGAACTTCATGAGCAGGGGTATGATGCTGTCCTTCGTATAGGACATAAGGACATCTTCTTAGAGAAGATTCAGCACGTCCTACTTAGTTGCATCCATAGGCCTATTCTCGAGAGGCTTCCCTGTGGTTACGCCCAAACACTAGATGCTGACTAGGAAAATACGTGTGTATTCGACCGCCTGAAGTTTGTACACTATACCGACCTTTTACGACTCGGCAAAGTCCAAGGATCTAGCGGCAGACTCGCAAACCGATTCAACATCAAGCCAAACTGTAATGCCAAAAGGTCGTTCATTGTATTACTATCTTACATCCCGACATAATGGCCTCCTGACAATGCTGCAAACACTCAGTACTGCCCAATGATTCGCGCATTTGGCGAATTCTGGATCTTCATCCAAACGTCACCACTGAGAGATTTGGAACTTTGATTGCAAATCCAAACTACCATTATTCAATGAAGTAGTGTGACGTGCAGGATCACAATGTTGTTACGCAAAAGGCCATTTATTGGATTGCTCGAGGTCACAAGACAAAGGTATAGACCTTAACATGCCAGATTTCATCTACGAATCAGATATGGCAAACAACCAAGCGCCAGTAATATCAATGCTAAGAGAATGTCTGAATAGGAGCTATTTTAGCTCCCGCGTCACTGTCTAGTCTACGTACACTATTTGCTCTTTACACTTCTCGCATGAGATGACATATTCTTTTCCTATATAAGACCGGCTATTCCCCAGAGATCATGAAAGTTTTATTCTCGAACATCATCATCAACACACACACACTCAAGCAACAATAACTTCACTTTCGAACATCATCAACACACCTACACCAGCATCGAGACTTGCAAAACTCGAAAGAAAGAATTCGGCCAACAACTCAACCAACGGGTAGACCCCTTCCCGAGAAACAGCAACAGCAGCACCTCAAGCAGCCGGCAACCATCACAAGAAGTGATACCCTTTCAGAACACTCCGTCAATCAAGAGGCACATACCACGTCGATACTTCAGCCACGATGTGTGTAACGGAGGTAGAAGCGAAGAAGTGCAACGTCAATTGCAGTGGCAAGGTCCACGGTAAGAAGGAAGTAAGAGTTGTTAAATGTAGCAACGCTGGGAAATGTCGACCGAGGGAGAAAGTTGTCGGGACAATCAGCGAGGCCTGCAAGGATTGCTACAATGAGCGACCCAAGGAGGAACGGGACTACGTCTGGTCTGCGCCTACGACAACGAAGTGAGCTGAGCTGAGCTGAGCTGAGCTGAACTAAGGGGATGAGGGGATGAGTTGAGAACCGCGCGCTGAGTTTGCAATTTTGGGAGGAAAATCCAGTCTGAACAAAATCCTAGTTGTCTCCTAGTTAGATAGCAATACAGGCTGTTAACACAAAGCATTGATTCTCGAGTGATATTTGTACGTGATCGTAAACACCTTGCAGATGTACTCCATTCCGTAGTGAGATATTAGAGAGGTAGATACGGAGTATGAAGACTTCCAAAGGGTTTTTTTGAGATAAATTTAAATAAATAAAGAGTAATGCTTCGTTTCAAGGCCAAGAGTTGTAGTCGCGGCTTATGTAATCATACCCCCTTTTCCAACCATAATGTTTGTCAATCCGATATTGCCATCGTTTCCACAGAGTCTGTAATGTTTGAGTGAAAACATAGAAAGTATTTTTTTCCTCACTTTAATAGTCACTTTCTTAGGTACCTGGCACAGATTTGAGGTTCGCTAGGCACTGAATATAGCCTCCGAGTCACCCAACGCAGTCCCTGGAATCCGTGCTGCGGCCCCTAATAGATAATACACACCATTCTTTGCAACAGCATAAAATGCTTACTACCAGAGTTACATCACGAGAAGTCTCAAGAACAGGTACGTGCGAGATAGATATTTTTCAACATTGGTACACCTAAGCATCCAGTGCCACGCCATGGCGAAACATTATCCGGTATAGGCAAATATGCGACAACGAAGTGCCGAGCGAGGACGATCCTAGGCATCCAACCGAGTCTCTTCGAATCGAGAAAACAATTCACCACTCCATCACTGTCCCTTCGCATCCGCGACCCCCAGTTCCTGCACCTTCTCAAACTGGCGCGCCAGATACCTATGCTCCAGCTCCATCGCCTCCCGGACGCGCGCCCAGAGCCCGCGGCCCAGCGTGCCCGCGAGCCAGTAGTTGCCCGCGGCGTCCTTTCCGACGACCGGGAACGAGTTGCGGGTCGGGATGCCGGCGACCCTGCCGTTGGGCTGGATGTACGAGGGCGTCCCGACCCGGTTCGCGCGCCGGGCGGAGGGCAGGCCCGGCCGCACGACCGCGGCCGAGAAGTCCGTCGCGAAGAACCCCGCCTTGCTCCAGTTCGAGACCATGATCGGCGCCATGCCCCGGTCCCCGTACACCGCCGACCTGCCCCGCCGCAGCCGCAGCTCTACGGCCGCCCGCGCTTCCACCTGCGCCCGCGTGCCCTGCTCCGCGATGGACCGCCGCACGGCCGCGGCGGCGAAGCCCAGGGGCCGCGCGAAGAGGTCCCGCATCGAGATGAAGGCGTATACGCCGGCGACGGCGTTGCCGACGTAGGCGTGGGTGGGGGGGAGCAGGTCTTTGGCGAGGACCGAGCGCATCCCGAAGGCGTTCATGATGGACACGGTCTGGTTTACTTGATCCCGGAGGTGCAGGAGCGCGAGGCGCGCGATCCAGCTCGACAGCACGTCGCCCTCGCTGACGAACGGCTTGGTTTTCTCGTCGCTGTAGCTAGTTTCTTCGCTCTGCGCCGCCGCGAGATAGTCCAGCGCGCCCTTGTGTAAGGATTGGATGTGCGCCGCCGGCACGCACACCATTCGTGTCTCCTCGCCGCGCCACCAGAATAGCGTCATCCAGATGTACGCGATGGCGAACATCAGCGCTTGCCATGGGGATAGGCGTCGGTGCGACAGCACGTAGGGCTCCTGAGGCTGCGTCCCTAGCGATGCGAGAGGGTCGTGTAGGACGCCGTGGAGTGGCTTCACGTCGTCGTCTCGGCCTTCGAGCGTCGCTATCCAGGCATCCAGGAGCTCCCTCCGGCCCATGGCGTCGAGTAAGGTGTGCGGCCACGAGAGCGAGACGACCGTCGCGTCGGCGAAGGACACGATGTGGAGGCTGAGTTGCGGGGCATCCGTATACAAGTAGTCGCTTAGCCTCCGAGGGGCACCCCACCGGCGAATTAACGGGGCGTAGTCCTCGGGGTCGCTAAGCACGGTCGGGCTAACGGTTGCCCTGGGAAGTCGACTGCCGGTTGGATGCCGGCCGATCTCCATCTCATGCTGTATATGCGAGTAGGCAAATGCCGGTCGCTTCTCGTCGAAGAACTCCGGGATGTGGTATTCGAGCTTGCCGTCGTGCTACATGGGCTCCTTTAGCTATGCATCCGCCACCAGGTTAGAAGTGCGTATGAGCGTACGTTGAGTCGTAGCCTAGCCCCCAGCTTACGCCAGTCACGTCGGCTGAGGAGCTTCTCTAGCGATAGGCGAAGCTTCTCCGGATCCAACACGTCGTCGAACCGCATCGTAAACTCGACGATGACCTTCCGTGTAAGCGAAGTATCGTCGAACCGGTGCAGGGGGACTACAGTATCGGACGATATAGTCAGCGGCGTCTTCTTCAAGACATCGCTGCTTGAGAGTAGGTTCCCCATGATAGGCGAGTCTCGCTACAGCAGCAGGCTAACCACAAAGAAAACTAGACAGGCAGGTACAATATTTCTAGGCCGCCCCGTTCCCCTCATCCCCGGATTACCCAAGGGGTAGATAAAGGATGGAATCGATCGGGCCATCAAGTCGATCTTGGCGTTTTCACGAACTAAGCTACATCACGCTTCGGGCAAGGGGTGCCGCAAATCATAGCTTCGCGATCCAGCTAAGCTTGATACCCGAGATACAGGCTATTCCCTGACGACCTTAATCATGTTTTAGACCCCCCTGGGTCCCACAGGAGTATATAAAACCGTCTATAGCAACGTAGCATGTTTGGCGTTGGTTGCTGCACGAGCAGGTACGATTCGATAGGGTTGTTCCCCAGTGTCTCTTATTGGCGCGACTAGCTGACCTACCCCTTTTCGTATATCGATATTTTCGAACATAGACACAACGGGTCCGAGGATCTCAGGCATCCCAGGGTAGCTTGCGTAATCATGCCATTATCGGTGGGAGGTGACCGGGTAGCGTGATGCCGTGCCATGCGCTGCAGTAGTGGCTTGGGAAGCCAGTGCTGGTAAGCAGCCGTTACCTAACACCAAAATGATTAGAAGGCTAATGATTTTATGATATCGAAGCAATAAGCTCCGAGAACTGCATATCGAATAAGGTGGATGGGGAGACACTAGACCGTACGGTGCCTCAACTTCGATTCCACATGCTCAACGAAAATAAGCGTGTACATCATTGGCAGTCTGTGTCGAGATCGGGATAGTGTGGGGGTACAATAACTGTGCTAGGGCATAACTGCATGCAGAATGTATGCAACGAACGACCCCTTGTTCTGGCAGGTGAGACAGGGATCTTCAAGAGTGTCGTAGAGTTGACGTTATCTCAAGCTGAGCTTTCATTAAATGAGGTAACATTTTACCAGGAGGGATCACTCGCCGCGGTGATACAGGGCAGAATCTACCCGGGTAGGCAGATAACCTTGGTGCCAATATAATGTCTCTCGAGTCTAGACTTGTCCTATGCATTTCCTTGGGGTATTGCTTGGGGTATTGCCGGGTAACACAACAGATGAGTAACAAAAACTTGGTTCGTGGCGTTTTCGAGTTTTCTCGCCATGGATTCTTTGGAGGACAAACGGAAGACATTCTCGTGGAAACCGGATTTACCAATGTCGAAAGAAGCCATCGTACGGAGCGAACCCCCGAAATTCCCGGGGCTCATTAGCCGGAGTGTGTGAAAAGCAGGTTCCCGTCACGTTCGACATCCGCTGGCGTAATGGCGTCAACCTCGTTAAACGTCTGTCAACGCGCTGCGCTTTCTGTCACAAGGCGCTAACTACCTACCTAAGTACCTAAGGGAATATATGCAAGAAAAGCTTGTCAGCAGTGGGATATTGCCATGTCGCCCAGCGCACTGTTGGTGCTAGCCCTCATTTAAATAAAACGATGCTGTGCTCGCGCGGCCCAGCTCGCCATATATTCACTTGACTATTCATTTCCGAAGAAGCGAACAAGTGGTACGGAGCTTGGCCTCCGGGTGTCATTCGAGGCCTTGTTGACTTATGGCCGACGATGCCTACCTACCTAGGTACCTAGGTAGACATCAACTGTAGAGCCGCACTCACGAAGCATCGAGCATAAGGGGCGACCATCTTGATTAGGAGCACCGAGCTTTATACAGTGAGAAAGCGATTTCGGAGCTTACGCGCCACTGTATGTGCTACGGAGACGCAGACGACGATAACGGCACTGCGCTTGAGCGGGCTTAAGGTGGCCCGAGCCGTCTAATTTCGCACGACTGCCCGCCGGCGTGGCTTGACCAGTTCTCGTCCTAGGGGAGGCTTGGCTGAATTTGAGAAACCATATGACGCGTCACGGACCCGACGTCTAGGCAACGTCTCATCCAAGACCACCATCCACAGGTCTCGCAGACTCGAAGGATGCAAGTGCAACGTATTCAATATAAAGCCATGTAAGCAGGACTTCTTCATCTTAGTCGAGGGTCTTGCCTTATTTCTTCTTTCCTCCTTGCGTTATACCCGTTCCGCCAAGACATATGTCGTGATACGCTTCGCAACCTCTACCGCGATAACTCGAATGCCTAGGCTGGCGTCTAAGCTGCAGCATGGAATTTCTTGTGGCGGTGGTTCGAGAGACTCTAGCTTTCAACGATGTATCCTCGGATGGTCACATACTATACTACCTTAGGTAGGTAGTCGGCGTTGAATTTGATGTTGATGGTTTGGAATACTTAATCTCACGACGAACGCTAGAAGTATCATCTGGCAGACATGGTAGGTGATATCTAAAAGATCTTATCAATGATCGAACGTATTGTTAACGAGTACTTACGTAGGTACCCAGGTATCCAATACATGAATTAGAATGGTAGCAAGCCAAGCTTAGCGCCATTGATCAGTTGCTTGACAACCATCGCCCATTCATTGTGCTTGACGGTGCTCCTCACTCTGTAGCATTCGAGACGGTAACCCTCTTTAGGAATCACCGAGATGCTGCGACTGGCCCGAGCTGCGAGTATCAAGCGAAAAATGAGATGTGATGGCTTGTTTTCCCCTCTCCAACCTCCTGTTGCTCGTGGGATTTGATTCGCTCCCGAAAGCCGCACGTTTCAATAGACAAGACCGCCCCGACGCAAGTTGGATTCTATGTAACTACCTTTTTGCTTTGCACATAGTGGAAGGCCAAATGGACATGAATTGGCTGCGTTCATCTCCTTGTCGCTCAATTCTTTAGCGCCGTGAGAGAGTACCGTGTTCCCAGCACGCGTCGACCCAGTGCAGCTAAGTCAAGATGGCGGCATCGCGAGCTGTGTTTATTTTTCCTTTCAACCCAACCTGGGTGACATATAGCGGTTGCAAAAGGCTGCATCAGGGGCTCCGACGGAAGATCCTCGAATACAGAGCGGCGCCCTGGGACAGTTTGCCACCCCCGAAGCCGACGTTTCTCGCTATAGAGCCGGCCCCGACGTTCTTACTAGGTTCGTCTGCGGCAAAGTATGACCCTAAAGACGAGAAGGGATGGCTCGCCTCGCTAGCAGAGCGTTTCTCGCTCCAGTCTTTGGCTCGGACCGGCGACTTCTTCGACAAGGACAACACTTACCGCCTGAGCAACACGCAGTCGTCCATCCTCACACAAGAGCTGGATATATACTCGCTACGAACTTGGGAGCACCGTGAAGCAGCTGACGAGAACCCGAAACGCGAAGCCACCATGTTTACTTGCCACGCCGAGGTTGCAAAGCGCCTCGATAGGGATTTGAGCACGTACGTCGGACCAGGTCAGGTTCTTGTCTGGCCCGTCCTGGATCTGCGGCTCACCAAATTTTCCGGCTGCACCAAAGGCCAAGTCGAGCAGGCTATCGGCTCGGAAATCGTAACGATACTGCAGAAATTTACAGATAGCCGAGATCCGATGTATAAGCCGGGGTCTGGTGTCTGGGTCGATAGCAGATACTTCAAGGAGCCACGCCAGATCGCGGACGTCCACGCGAGCGTTGAAGAGGATATTTTGAGCTTTCGGGCAATCCTGAACGTCGAGAATCCCGTCCTCGGACCTTCACGAATCAACCCATGGTCCCGAATGGAAGCAGCCGATATCGCGTTTAATCCAGTCACTAGTATTATTGCCGAAGTAGGAATAACAGGACACGAGCTCGGATTCCTACATGGAATAAAGAGCGCAAAGGAAAACGCGATTACATTGTGCAAGGATATATTGATGTACAACTTACTTGATCTGTTCGATTTACTACCTACAGATCCCGTCCAACCTGAGGAGGTGTTTGGAGATTCCTGGCAGTCAGTTATTAAAGATGGCACGCCGGATTGGATCATATAGTTCCATTCGCAAATATTCCATTGCTTTGAGGTCACTTAATATAAAAGTTAGTTTGATGAATGATCACGGAACATGTTTACAGGGTGAAGGCTTTGAAAACCTGTGAAAACATTATCCCGAATCACTAATCCAACTCCCCGAATCCCAGGTTAAGAAAATTATCCTCACAGAAGGGTCCAATCAAGTTCGACCACGCGTAGAAGTAATCCTATGCGACAAAAATTCGGAGACGGCCCTTCTACCTTCGCCTCGGAACATGGTGTCGTTGTGAAAAGCCCCAGCGACGGCTTTCCTCGTCACAGGTAGGTGGACGTCTAAACATCTGTCGTACAGCTTCTGGCTAAGTTCGGGCGGTACGAGCTCGTCTTTAGCAGCTTCTAAAATGAACACTTCCGGGAGGGACTCCCCATTTCTATATTTTTGCGATATAGTGCCAAGATTCTTCCAGCTGTCGAGATGGCTTCTTAGAAAAGGCCACAGATGGCGATATGGCAACCACTTCTGTGGGTAGAGAACCTCGAGCATGGCACGGATCGAGGTAAAGGGGGTCTCGAGAATGATGGAGTCTAGATGTACATCTGCGGGTATGGGAGCTTCGGCGGCGAGGTTGGTAGCTATACCGGCGCCAATACTCTGGCCCCAAAGCACGACCTTTGCCGACGTTCTCGACTCGTCGGCTTCCCCACCACGAAATTTACGGTGCAGCTGAGAAATCCAGTTTAGAGCAGCGGCAGCATCCATATTGAGGCCCTTCTCGGTGGGTCGGCCTCGTGACGTCCAATAACCTCTGTAGCTAAGACACACCATGGTACATCTCACATTCTTACCGTGCCATTGCATCGACTGTCTCTTCAGCATACACAATGCCGAGGAGAGATCGGGCAGGCGTGGGGGAATCGACGAGGCATTTCCTATTACCAATGGTAAGCACACCGGGCCGTACCCCACAGAATATCGATGCAGTGCGGACCCTGAAAATAGAGGACGTAGAATGCAATATCCGGCCGTCCAGGCGTAGTAAGAGTAGACGTAGACGTAGACGTAGACGTAGACATTACACCGGAACCGAGGTCTACGTCGGTCACGCACAGAGCAAGATCCGTCCCATCAGCAGCACGCGTCCTCTCCTCTCGCCATTGAATGCCGCCGCAACGACCGGCGTAGTCCTGTATCTTCTCCCAACGTGCGTTCGGTGGCAATCCGGGCATGTATATGATTTTATTCTGGAAAGTGACCATCATAAGGCATTTCCACGTCCATAATGCCACGAACAAGCCGCTGAAGACTACGGGAGCTAGCACCAGACCCTCGAGGTGGTACCATCGGCTGCAGGTTAACGTGTTACGGTGGCTGTTGTCGGCGATGCTAATGCGGGGTGTCGTGGAAGGTCGTGATGGGATAATTGCTAGGCTTGGAATGGCCCGAATGGGCAGTCGGGTGACGCCGCGAGTAAAGGGCATCGTGATTGGGAAATCGAGGACATGGTTAGAAGGTCGTGTATGCGGGGCGAAAGGAGCGTGCGAAATATGCGAGTGGGTGGGTGATTAGAGGAGATGCATCTGGTTGACATTAAATGGATGGTTGGAGCTGCAGAGGAGCGGAAGGGGAAGAGGTAAGCTTTGACAGCGACGTTGCTAGTTCCTATGCGTGTCTTTTCCCGTGCGGCACTCGGATCGTTATAGGAAGTACGACATGTATGAGATGATGGGGATCATGATCGTGATTGTGATCGTGATCACTCACATGGCGTGGAGAAGGGGTTTTGCTATTTGGAGATGCTATTCTCATAAAATAAGACTGACGTCCCCCGTCATCATATCGAAGAATTTCAAAGCCCCATATCATTTTTTTTTCTTTTTCGAGCATCAGGAATCTCCTTAGCTTACATCCACATCTACATCTACCTAGGTACATCTACATGCACATGCATGTACCTACCAATACCTGCGCGGTATCATCTATCACGGCGTTGAACCTTCAGGCTTCAGGTATGTACTTGCACATTTAATTTGCAATGCCTTCCAGTCATAACTACATAATATGTCTAAACATCAAGGAGACATCAGGTTGGGGTGATAAATGGTGGGGAGTCACTGGTGACCCTGTAGTGTGTACCTACACGGAGGACTCACCTACACGAGAGGTACATGATATACCAGAACTCGCTATAGGCTCCCCGCTTTAAAACATTAGTGAGATACTAAGTCAAAACCCCAAAGCCTAGAACGTCATTGGGCTAATCGATAAACGGTGGATCGACATAGCGCTCTATTCCCTGTAGTGCACCCTGTACTACCCAGCGATACGAAATCCGACCGTCATGTCTCCAAACGTCCTTCAACTTTCTTCCTGTCAAGCCTACCCTTCCCCAAGTCCACGATTCTTCATTTTTCGGTCACCATCACAAACATCACAAACTACGACCCGCTTCAAAATGCCTGGACAACTAAACGGAGAAACGGGTCACGAGTCACCCTCCCACATAGAAGTGGTACAAGACGATACCCGTTCCGAGCGCGGAGATGGCCAGCCTAGCCCCGGCCTAAGGGATAGCAGAGGCTGGGACGGCAAGCTGCGGATCGATCGTAACGCCATGGTCCAGAACCCCGAAGCCTTGTCCGACCCGGAATACTCGGACGAGGAGAACGTACTGCCCGGTCAAGAGATCGGTGCCGATGAGGGTGAGTCTTGTTCAATTTACTCATTCCATTCCCATTCCTAGTCCTCCTCTAGTCATGGTAGCACATGGTAGCACATAGTAGCACATGGGCTAGTGGAATTTTGTCACTGACCAACTTGGCATGTAGATCTTCTTGATGACGAAGATCCCGAGACCGACGACATCAGTCTCACACATTCGCGAGTCGCCTCCATCCCTGCTCTCCGATTGGAACGTTTCAAGAAGGTCGCGCGACTATGTCTTCGCCAGAATCTCATCCAGCACATTGAGGGGCTCTCCGGCTTGGCCCCCACCTTGGAGGAGCTCGACCTCTACGACAACCTTATTTCGCATATTAGGGGCTTGGACGATCTAACTAAACTCAACACCCTCGACCTCAGCTTTAATAAAATAAAGCATATTAAGCACATCGAACACTTGACAGAACTTACCGATCTCTTCTTCGTCTCCAACAAGATTACTACCATCGACGGCTTGTCGACATTGACGAAGCTGCGTCAATTGGAATTGGGATCGAACCGGATTCGAGAAATCAAGAACCTCGATGCCTTGAAGAACCTGGAAGAGCTCTGGCTCGCCAAGAACAAGATCACGGAGCTCGGCGGCCTTGCCGGTCTGCCTAAACTGAAACTCCTAAGCATTCAATCCAACCGCATCAAGGATCTCTCGCCTCTGCGCGAAGCGCCTCAGCTAGAGGAACTCTACATCTCACACAACGCTCTCGAAACCCTTGATGGCCTAGACGGAAATCCCAATCTAACAATCCTCGAGATTTCGAACAACATGATCAAGAGTCTGAAGGGCTTAACCGACTTGAAGAACATCGTGGAAGTATGGGCAAGCTACAATCAACTATCTGACTTCGGAGACATCGAGCGGGCATTGGCCGACAAGAAGAGCTTGACGACAGTTTACTTTGAAGGCAATCCTGTGCAGTTGAGACAGACAGCCTTGTATCGAAACAAGGTGCGACTGGCTTTACCGCAAGTGCAGCAGATCGATGCTAGTAAGTGCTGGACGTGCCTCGTAAAATGCAGACATACATAACTAACGCTGCGGATAATAGCCTACGTAAAGCCGGTTTGATCGTTCCTCGACTTGTGATCGGTATTCGGTAGACGCGAGGTTTTCACATTGCATAGCATATAGCACGGCGTTTTTGGGTGTTTACCAAGGTTGGCAAGCAAGCCATTGAGCGATACGAGATCCATCGCTACATTGTTTGATCAGGTTTATTATGGACACATGCAGCCAGTCCATGTACGCGTAGGTCACGAGTCTTACAATAGCAGTGGGACGGTTGGGTTATTTCACCTTCAGCAAGGGAACAAAAAAGAGGGAGACAGTCGCTCACGCTGAATTGATGGCAAAGATATCCATAGGCTCACGCAAATGGGAATTTCCAAATTTTCACGGCATATTTATTTCGTCGATGTTGATATCTCGTTACAGGACAGAAAAGCCCAAGTCTAGACACCGTTCTAGCAAGATGCTTCCCATGATCAAAGCAGACAGACTCTACAGCACTACCCGCATGTGCTGGTAGATAGAAACGATCTAGCCCACCATGGACGAGCCAAGGTTCTCCCTCTATTGATATGCAACGTTGGGGCCTATCAATCCGGTCGCGTCGTGTGGCTCGACATAAAGTGCGGCAGTTATTTAGCCAAAGATCCACATCTTGTCCGTGGGGAAGTACTAAACGAGAATGCAGTGGTTAGTATACTCTAGATTACAGAAAAGCTGACAGATCTAGCAGAGAGATGTTTCAGTAAACGTGGCTCGGGCGACTTACGTTGGAGGGCTGGTTGAAACGAATGCCGGCATCCTTGTCGGTGATGCTGTCGAGGTCGGCCTGCTCGAGGTCGAAGCCAGTGCAGTCGAGGTTCTGCGCCATGACCTCGACGCGGCTGGTCTTGGGGATGACGGCGAGGCCGCGCTGGGTGGCCCAGCGGAGCAGGATCTGGGAGGGCTGCCGGCCGTACTTGGCGGCGAGGCCCGTGACGAGGTCGTCCTTCATGAGGGGCACGAGGGCGGCGGCGTGCTTGAAGCCGAACTCCAGGAAGGAGGCCGGGCCGAAGGACGAGTAGGCGGTGACGGCGATGCCCTCGGCCTTGCAGAGCGCGAGCAGCTCCTTCTGCACCAGGTACGGGTGGTGCTCGATCTGCAGGGCGGCCGGCGGGATGGCGGCGTACCGCAGCATGTCGTACAGCAGCTGCGCCTGGAAGTTGGACACGCCGATGGACCGGGCGAGCCCCTTGCCCACGAGGGCCTCCATGGACGCCCAGGTGACGTGCATGGGGGTGCTCGACTTGACGATCTCGGAGCCCTCGTAGTGCCAGCCGGGCGGGTACCGCACGGCCGGGTCCACGTACTTGAGGGCGCCCGGGAAGTGGATCAGATACAGGTCGAAGTAGTCGAGGCCCCAGTCGGCGAGCGACCGCCGGCAGGCCGGCTCCACCTTGTCGCCGTCCTCGAAGACGGGCCACAGCTTGGACGTGATGAAGAGGTCCGCCCGCGTCACGAGCCCGTCCTTGATCGCGCGCGCCACGCCGTCGCCGCACTCCTTCTCGTTGCCGTAGTCTGGTTTGTAACAAAATTAAAACGTTAGCAATTGGCAATCTCAATATCGTGATACTCAACCAGGTTGGTTATATTGTCCCCCCAATGGATCCACTTCCCGGGTAGATTGGCACATGTCTTGTTCCCGGTCTGCCCCGGCCCGCTAACGAAGAGGGGCCGGGGTAACCCCTGGAATTGGTATGTGGTGGGGCTGGCGGGGGAATAAGATCCGAGGAGGGGCATCTTAAGGTCGTGTTTTATGTTGCTTATTCTGATTTCTCGCGCCAACCTCGAGATAATTGACTTTTAATAGGGAGTGTAACTTACCACAGGCGCCATCGAATAGCCTGTAGCCGGCCTTGATGGCATTGTAGACCGTGTCGGCGCAGGTGGCGTTGTCGACTTTCCATAGACCAAAGCCCACCTGGGGCATCTCGTAGCCGCTGCTCAGCTTGATGGTCGGGCCCATCGTGACAGGTTTTGTATTGATGTGACGGCGGGTGCTGGTTATCGGACGATAGTAGTTCGCGATGCCAGAACGCTTCAGTGGCACGGTAAGACGACCGGAGAGTGGACGAGAATAACGAGGAGTGAAGAAGATGAGAGATCGCATGATCTACGCGGGATGGCTTTTTTTTTCTTTTTCGGACGGGAGCAAAGTCTCCTTTATACTTGGTTCGCTTCCCGCCCGCGAGAAGTAAATAAGCTACCCTGTCGGTCTATCTTACTTTACTTCATATCAACATAACATACCACTTACCCGCGAGCGCATCCCCTGTGTGGAGACAGCCACTTTGTTAAGAGAGTGTGTCTTCTCCAGACAGTGTGTAAGGAGAGACGGGCTCGTTCGTATCTCGCCGAACAAACTCCATACATCATAGTTGTACCATCGTGGGCTCATGACTGGACTGATTGGCATGGATAATAGCTGCTCACCACGAGACAAGCGCTGGTCCTCCATGCACAGACAAGATGGGGGGACGTCAGCTTCTCCGCCATTCGCTCGTTTAAACGCAGGCCCTTGGAACCGGTGCCTGCGGCCGCTGGTCGATCCCATATGGGCTTTTGAGGGGCAAGATGGGGGGGAAAGACTCGCTAGGAACAGGACCGACGAGACATAGCTGTGGACGCTATCTTGAAACCCCCAACTTACGAGACAAGTGGACGTCAACTGCGGCCCCTGATTTGCTTGGGAGAATGATTTCGCCGGGCCCCGACTTCGCTAGACCTGGATGTTCCTTCGTCTCTACATTTAGCCTGAATATGTTTTTTTTCTCGTGGATATTATGGGGGTTGAGAGGTATCCACTGCGGCTAATTCTTTTATTATCGGTCTCTTACTCAGCCTAACGTCTTGTCTCGCATCGCGTGGACCACCCCACGTTTTGGAGTACAGTGGTAATTCTCCGATCTGATTCTTGATTCTTGATTCCTCGTTTTATCTAAATGAGTTGCCTACCAGATATAGAGTCAAGAATCTCAGAATTTGAAGGCATTAGCAATCATACCATCGATTTCACGGCTTTCATAAACTGCTTCTTTGCTATCCCTTGAAAAATAAAAATAAAAAGCCCTTTGAACTTGGATGTTTCAGCCAATATTTGGTGTTACACATCAGGGTCTTGAAAAATACATCGCCATCTGTAACTATTAAGTGCCACAATGCTATTAAAAAGTCTGGACACTTATTGTCCGTGGACGATTATCTTCTCATAGTCGCTGGCTACCTAACTTACTCCGGCAAGACAAAGTGGTCGTTGTTAGGGTACCAGCTTGCGTGACAATTATGAAGCCGGAAACGGCTACTCAGCTTCACCTACTCATATGGATTCTTTGTGCAACACTAAACATCGTATCAGTAAAGCAGAATCACCTTCCTCTTTTCTGTTCAGCCCAGTCTCCGTAGGATTTATGACCATAATCGCCATTTCTAATCGTTTGACGTCGTCACAAGACGTTTGAAGCTGAACTTCACCGACCGCAATCATGCGTACGTACAGACTTCTGTGGCAGGGGAGATGACTTCGGCATCTCTCCCAATGTAGTTGGATCACTAATGTCTTCATAATTAGCTGTCGTTTTGAAATATTTGGCCGGCCCAAGAAAACCACCTTCTCTCCCAACATTTGATGAAAGGTTTAGAGCAGCCCGAGAGACCTGGCTATTGTCAAAGAAAGATTTTCAAAAGTCGATAGGATCTTCACTCCGCTATGGAAGGGTCCTTGGGATTGGTGGTTTCGGTATGGCCCAGCTGGTACGTAACCGAAACGCCTCGACCTCTTTTCCTTTCTTACCAATTCGCTGTTTTATTCCAGAGCTATTGGCTCGAAGGACAACCTTACGTATCATTCGGGTATAAGACAAGAAAATAGTGCTAATATTTAATGCTACAGTGGTCAGTACTCGACACCGATGGAAATCACGTTCGCGATGTAGTCATCAAGGCTCCCATACTTGGAGCAGACAATGAGCATATCAAGGAGTCGATAAGAAAGGAATTGTCTTGGATGCGCGTAAGCAAATGTTCTCGCTAACCTGGTCTCGCGTCATTGACTCTCTCGGCAGAAACTGGGAAACGCGGAACATGTAGTACAACTAGTTTATTTGACAGATCACGCTGCAACCGACCCGAAACGAATCTATAATAACCCCAGCGTCGACACACCGTACATTCTCATGGAAGCTCTTTCTCGAGGAACTCTAATGGACCTTATTAAGAACGTAACGGAGGCACGATATTGGAACATGGCGCATCCAAACGCGGGCGACGAGAGAAAGCTTGGGGTATGTATAAATCCTACCGAGTTACAGCTCTGCACCATTGGATCACAAGTTACCTTCTAGTATCTACTTATACCTTGGCTAACCCTTCTATAGTATGTTAAGCTATATTCCTTGCTCCTTTCAATTTCCGGGGAGAACCAGGCACCCCCTTGGGGAACACCACGAAGCCTTCACAGGACGGTATAATTTCTAACAGGCATATTTCCTACACTAGATTTATCCCGGCTAGAATTCTCTGGAGGATATTTTTTTGCTGTAGGTCGAAACGAAGCCCGAAATGGAGTTCATATGATGAGTCTAACCAAGAGAAACCCGTAGTAACACGAGGCGTCACCGCAATGGCATATCCACACACTCCTAGCTTGGGCAGGAGGGCGCGAGAGCTTGTGCCTAGGCCTACGCCGGCGAATCAGCCCGGGGGACTACTTCACATGGACATCGACCCTTCGAACTGTTGGTCACTTACTCATTACGTAGTTTCGTCTTTAGACTGACAGATACGTAACAGTGCTAGTAGGAGATATTTCCACCGGCGGGGACACACGAGACGAGGAACACGCAAGGTGTCCAATCGTAAAGGTTCGTCATCAGGTATCCGCTTACCCGAACCAAGATACTAATAATGGTGGCAGATGGCGGATTTTGGTCTCATGTTAGATTGGGACAAATACAAAAATTATTCGATTGAGCAGTAATACTAACCCTTCCTTTATGATATATGCGTGATCCTGCTCCTAACATGTTGCACAGAAAGAGGAGAATACTTCGCCGTGGGAAGAGAAGCTGGTTCACACCGGTACGTCATTCTAATTCCGCAGAGACTATCTGACTGTCTGTACTCTGACCTATACTATCAAGGAGCAACGAAACCCGAGGGGAATTATCGAGCAAGGCGACACTGTTAGCTATAAGCTCAATATATGGGCCATAGGAGTCGTACGTACACATCCCCCTCCCCCAAGCTCGTAGAAGAAAAGAGGGAAAAATAAATATTTTATACTATGCAGACCGCTAACATATTATGTTCTCCTCTCCCTTTCAGGTCATGCTCAACCTCATGACGTTGGGCCATCCGGACGGGGCAGAGAATTCCTGGCTGCCGGAGGACCGTCAGGTGGACGTAGCCAATCTCATGGAGCCGGCCGACGTGCGAAGGATACCCACGTGGGGCTCGTTTGTCCTGAAGGACGAGGCCCAGCCGGGGAACGGCGGCGTGTCGGACTTCATCCTGGCGTACGACGAGCGGCTGCGCAACCTGATCGCGCGCTGCATGTGCCACCGCTCGACGCTGCGCCCCAGCATCCGGGACCTGGCGGGGCTGATCCGGCTCGGCATGCGGCACGTCGACAGCAAAGCCGAGATCAACCCCGACACGGGCGGCCGCATCGACCCGGGCGCGCCGCCCACCGTCGAGTCCGACCGGCTCCTCTCCAAGTTCCACCGCGACTACTTCCTCGAGCCCCGCATCAACGAGGACCCCTACGCGCTCTACTGGGCCCACGGCTCCCCCCAGTCGACCCCCAGTGACCTCGGTCTCACGCTATCCGACTTGCAATATAGCATGTCCTCGACAACATCTTGATTCTCGGAAAGGGAAAAACGGCTCGCTTGACGGAGTTGGCAACTTGGTTTGTACCACGGCCGAGGAGGTGGCGTTGGGAAAGGGGGTATCAGGGGCTGAGTTCGATACGCGGAGTTCGATACGCGGAGCACTTTTTGATATACGGACTTGGATAACTCTATAGATGATTGGATATTTACTGGATTCTGGAGAGCGAAGCGTTTGAGTTGATGGGTACGCCGGCTTGGTTGGCATGATATTAGATTCATGTACTAGATTGTGAAATACCAATGTCTATGGCAATACGCACCATACTAACGTTTGACTCCTTTTTGTATTAGAATTTACAATTACTGAAAATGGTACATATTAACACGCAAGCGCGCGGCCTTGCTCCCTGTCTACCTAGCTAGGCAGGCAAACCGTCCTCTAATTAGGTACTCACATTTCGGTAATTCACCTCCTCTCCCCCTTTTCGCCCACGTGGTGATGTCCGTGGTCCTCCCTCCGCTGCGTGACCACCAGCCACAGCGTGCTCGCCTCCAGCTCGAGGTGGCCGGGCCCGCTGAGATCCAACTCGACGACGCGGGCCGCCAAAGCGCGGATCTGCGCCTCGGCGCTCGGGTACTCCTTGGCCGCGCGCGCGGTCCGCAGCAGCTCCGCGGCGGACAGCCCGAGGGCGCGGGCCAGCTCGTCGGTGTCCAGCAGGCGGGCCTCGAGGCCGCGGCGGCGCAGGAACCGGACGTTGGCCGACTCGGCGTAGGCGGCGGCGCGCTCGCGGGGCGTCTTGGGCTCGCGGACGACGGCGCCGACGGCGGCCATGGGCAGCGCGATGGAGGCGCCGACGGCGCGGAACGTGGCAGCAAGCGGCAGCGCTACGGAGCCCGCCACGACGTGCACGGCGGCGCCGACGAAGTTGCCCCGCTTGGCGTCCTCTCGGATGACGCGGCCCGTCTTCTTCGCGTGCTGCCACGTCTCCTGCCCGAACCGCTTCGGCACGTCGCTCACGTGCTGCGCCATCTCCGCCGCGTGGCTGACGGCCTTTTGCGACACCGTCGCGGCTAGGAAGCCCGACAGCGTGTTGAGGAACGCCGCCCACGTCTCCTTCGTCACGCCGTGCCGGAGCAGTAGCTGCGAGTAGGCGTCGAGGAATGGCGCCGTGGGGTCTGCTTTGATCTGCGGGATGGCAATGGGCCGCTGCTCAGTGCTGCTCGGCGTCTGCTCGGCGTACGGCGGTAGCTGAGCATCGGAGGGGAAATTAAAGGGGGAGGATATGGTCGGACCCGCTACTGGTAGGTCCGCTGGTAGTTCTGCTGGCAGCTCGGCGGGTGCCGCTGGTAGCTCTACCGGAGCTACATTGGAAGACGGATCGGACACCTCCTCGTATGAGGGAAGCGCTTCGCCGCGAGCTTCTTCTCGTTTTGTCGGTGCCATATTTATTCTTTAGCAAGTGAAGCTTCGGTTATTGAGAGATAGGTATAATGTCGAAAGTCTGAGTCACTGAGACAGGATTCTTCAGGCGTTTTAAGGAAATTGTCATACAAATAGTCACGGATTGAATAACAAATATATAAATCACTCACAAGCACTCCTGAGGAAGAGCTACCATATTAATAGTCCACGATCAAAGAATTCCTAGGCTCTAGTACGATGGTGCTGCGCCGCAGCGGAGGGCTAGGCCTCCTGAGCCGGAGCTATACGAAAGCGATAGCGAGACGATACCGAGACGATAGCGAGACGCGCCAGTCTACCTAAATAACAACGCTTATTATGATTTAGGGTGGTTTAATGCAGGCTACTATGTTTGAAATTATTTCCAAACTATGACTTGGATCAAAGCTAAGTCGCGAAGTTGCATTTACACTAGAAGACTTGAAGGGTCTAAAATCCGATGAGATGTGGTGTGCAAAGACTTCCGAATACTCGAGTCAAGACGTGAACTGGCTCGTCGCGAACGTTTCTACACCTATACACTTAGCCGATACTACATCTTAATGAACGCAGCGATTCTTGGAAGTTATCACTTACTCACATGGCATGGCATGTATGAACATGTACGGCCTGAGATATGACTGCCCAAGTCACTATGTGACCCAAAGTTGAGACTTATGGATAAAACCTAGTCACAGCAAAGTGATTCAGAAACCGTCCGTCCAGCCACATGTCCTAAAATTAGCCGAGCATGCTTGCAGGGGGCCGGCAAGAGACCGGTGGAACAGCGGCAGTCTTATCTATAGGCTGCCCGACACCCCGACCATCAGATGAAGTGCTACCGACGATCACTGCCAAGGCGACCAGGTATCATCCCGTCCCATCCACCACGACGGCCAACTTTGGCTCTCTTTTGTTTCAGATTCTTAGGGAACGCCGTCGCCTTCCCGCTGTTGGATTTTCGGCTTTACTAGCCCACCCAACCCCCCAGGGAAATCCGGGGTAACGTTTACCTCGACTTGCCACATCGGGAAGTTCGTACGAACCGCGAACCCGCCCGGACTTGTAGTGGTATCCAGGATTCTTTCATCACACGATGCTTAGCAACTCAAGAAAGAGAAAGAGTGCCGGAGTTTGGATCCGATGTCCTCTCTTCATGTTGCTCGCCGTGTTTGTTATTTGGCTTAATGACGTCTGGTGTTCCAGAGCGGGTGGCGCCCGAGGGATGTTTCATATAGACCCAAGATATAAGTGAGAACGGCTAAGGTCATCGACGGGTGTGACTAGGATAGGTAGCCGCACATGCAAGATTTCTCCGGAGGATCGCGCTGATCGGTGGCCAGGGAGTCACTCCTTTCCGCATCTCATGAGGCTCTAGGAATTAGCTTGACAGGTGCGGTACCCAATCTAGAATGTGACTGTGGCACATGTTAGGGCGGATCGGGAGTGTGATCAAGGCCGCCCCAACGTTACACTTCATTCCACAGAGGCAAAGGGTCTTAAACATACCTAAATATGGCGTACAGAAGCACCACCGAGGCTTTCGTATGTCCTTAAAACTAGAGCCCGCTGCATACCCTAGGTAATTATTTCGACAATTGTAACCTATAGTCGGATCAATACTTGGATCAATCTTCCAACATGCACGTCCCCCGAGCCGTAACGACGGCGGCGGCCGCCGCCGCAGCGCCACGATTCGCCATGTACTACGACCAGTGGCACATGGCGTCGCCGAGCAGAGAGCAGATGGCGGGAATAACCCACGTGATCACGGCGTTCGCGGGCACGACGCTCTTCACGACCGACCCGGCCGGCTCCTACACCCCCTTCACAGACGTAGCCACGCTCCGCAGCCAGTTCGACGAGGGCACCAAGATCTGCATGGCGATCGGCGGGTGGGGCGACACGGCCGGCTACTCGGTCGGCCAGAAGGACGACGCTTCGCGGAAGCTGTACGCGAGGAACGTCGCGTCGACGCTCGACAGCCTCGGATACGACTGTGTCGGTGCGTAGTCCCCGTTGCATGTTATTGGGGGGTCGAAAGTTGCTGACGGAGACATCGCAGATGTGGACTGGGAGTACCCCGGCGGTAACGGCGAGGACTACAAGCAGAACCCCAACTCGGGCAAGACGGACGAGATCGCCAACTACGCTCTGCTCCTGCAGGAGATCAAATCGGCCATCGGCGACAAGGAGCTGTCCATCGCCGTGCCCGGGCTCGAGAGGGACATGATTGCCTTCACCTCGGACCAGGTCCCCAAGATCAGCGCTGCCGTCGACGTGGTCAACGTTATGACGTACGATCTCATGAACAGGTAAGTTGACCGAACCCGATTAAAATCTCTTTCTCTCCGTATCCTCTCGACGGGATTCGCTAATCACAAAGCCCCAAGACGCGACACGACAACAACGCACCACACCTCCGTCAAGGGCTCGCTAGCCACCGTCGACAAGTACATCTCGCTCGGGATGGAGGCATCAAAGATGAACCTAGGCTTCGCCTTCTACGCCAAGTTCTTCAAGACGGAGGGCGAGTGCTCGCAGCCCGTCGGGTGCCCGACCGTGCTCCTCGAGGACGCGGACGGCGGCGACACGGGCCAGTCCGGCGCCATCACCTTCCTCGAGAACCCGTCGGTCCTAGCTACCGGCCAGGCCGACGCCGACGAGGGCGGCCAGTGGTACTGGGACCCGTCCACGAGCTACTACTGGACCTGGGACACGCCCGAGTTCGTCGCCCAGAAGTTCGACCAGATCGTCAAGGCCCGCGGGCTCGGCGGCGTTAGTAAGTTTTACTCTCCCTTCTTTTTTTTCTCCTAGATTCATTCCAAAGCTCCCCTCAAAAGGAAATGATGCTGACGTTGATCTTGCGTAGTGGCGTGGAGTTTGGGCGAGGACTCGGCGGATTGGACTTACGTCAAGGCTCTGCAAGCCGGGTTAGCTACTCTGTGAGCTCGTATGCCTCGCTAAGCTTACCAATACTCTCTAGAAGGGAGTCTCGGTAGCTATTCATGTACATAACATAAGATTAAGACGGCCTTACGTCAAATCTCTGTATATAATCTTCAGTTGATTTACCACAGTATTTGCCTACCTTGTTTATGAAAAGGTGCGTTCATACGAATAGCCAATAGTGCGACCCGTTATGTTTTTCGAGGTACAGTGATCTCTGTTTATTCACAAGTGTAGGTTAGTTGCTTGTATGCTTCGTAGGGTCGGGGACTGTATCAAAGTGCTTCTTATATGTCTATTGCTCACTTCTCGCCTTGACTAGTCGATAGCTCAAGGCGATCGGTACGGATCGCACGACTCAGGGATTGTCGGGTATCTCGAGATATGACACATCCACCGCGCCATGTTCTGTCACATCAATTTATTTGCCGTAAACTCTTCTCCTGAGCATCCTAGATTAATCCTCGTCATCATCGGAGTCTTCGTCCTCATCCACCTCGTCGTCAAACTCTTCCATCTCTTCATCTTCGTCGTCCAACTCTTCCGCGTTCTCTTCTAACGCTTCTTGTTCCTCTTCCTTTCTCTTCCGCTCATCATCTTTCCTCGCCTGCTCCAACATCTTGGCTTTTTCTGCTCCCGCCTTTCTCTGAGCGACAACGTAAGCGCCGACTGGCGTCTTCTCCCACTCAAAGTCTTTCAGGAACGCATCGACCTGCGCCCGGTCCTTCGGTGAAAAATCCACCTTTGCTCGCTTGCCCTCGATAAACTTCGCATTGGCCTCGAGCTTCTGGACGAGCAGAACAAGGCCGGCACGGACCTTGTTATTATTGTTGCCGCCGGTCTTCTTCCTCGATTGTTTCAGCCATCGCTTAAGCATAATGATGACCGGCAAGGCAAATTCGGGGAATGCTATGTTAGTAGACCATAGCACAAAATATTCCGAAAAGAGCTCCCCAATCTGGTCTCCCACACCGTCCTGGTAAACACGGGTCCGTAGATATGACTTGGGTGCTTTGTAGGCAACGTGGAAGTCTAGGGGCTTGATGGTAGATTGTTTTGGCGATTTTCTCATTTCGGCCGAGTTCAGAACTTCCAACAGGGCAGATGCTAGGGGGATATACGTTCCAGTTGACCGCGAGATACGGAGAAGTGACCGAATCATGTGGAAGCGGAGAGGGAAGTAAGTTGCGGTTGGAATCAGGCGCATGGCCCCTAGCGTGACTTGTACGAGAGGATATATGAGCAACTTGAGCTGCGATTCCTTCCCCGACTCGGCTTCCTTTAACGGACTGCAATGTTCCGCCAATACACAGGACCAGAAATCCAACGAGTGGACATACTGCCAGTTGTAGATAGTCTTGTACGATTCGTTCTGGTTATGGACAATGCTATTGCGTAAATGGATAGCGAGTTGTCGGATAAAGCTGAATGCCGTCGTATAGCCGATGTTCTGATCCAAACCCCAGAGCTCGGCGGCCGAGTTCTTCATCAGGTTGATGCCTTGAAGAGTGTTGACATTTGTCACACGAGATCCCGCGATCAAGCCCTGATACGTTGCTTTTAAGACAGCCTCTCTGATGCCGTTGTCGCCAACCACAACTAGTCGTCGAAGCACTAAGAAGGCAGTGATTCGAGTCGAGTCGCTACTCGTGGACTGTGACCAGAAACCAACAACGGCCTTGATGAGATTCTTGAGGAGTTTTCGGAAACTTAGAAGGTAGGGGATAACGGGTGTGATGGCGGACAACGTCAGTTTGAGGGTGGCATCGTCTGAAAGTGTATCGAGTAGGTGGAGGATAGCGGATATATAGGATTTCAAGAGATTCGAAAGGACCTTGAACTTTTTAGACTCTGTTGGGACGTGTACCTTGCCAGACGAGGACTCCTTAATAGGAACGTGGTGTTGAAGGACTTCCGGTATCTGCTTTAGAGCGACAATGAGGATGTCATGGAATACTTCGGGGCTTGATATTTTGTAAGGTTGACTCCTGCCACCATCTTCATCGTCCTCATTCAAGTGCGCTGCAGATCGGAATGCTAGAACCACCTGTCTAGCAGCCTTGAGGGATTGCCTCTCCGATATGGCTGCTTTCCAACGCGCGACCATAACCTGTGTCAACTCGTTGTCTGGCGTATCCTCTTCTGCCTCGGTAGTTTTGGTTTGCTTCTTATCCTTCTTCCGCTTTTTCTTGGGTTGATCCTCTTCTTCGGCAGCGCTCAATTCGTCGACTTCGGCCAGATCGGCATCATCGAATTCCAAGGCCTCGGGATCGTTTTCTTTTAGGAAATTGTAGAACTCGGGATCATCCTTGGCAAGAGCATCCATGGCCTCTTTGCTCATGCCGACATCATCGGCGTCTTCATCGCCAGAGTCTTCGCTACCGCTAGCCACGGGAACTTCGTCACCAGACATATCGAGGTCGCTTCCTTCGTCTGATGCGCCATCTTCCTCGGGCTCATCCCGCTTGCGTTTTCCCAGCTTCTTAGATGCTTTCTTGCCCGGCTGGGATTTCTCGATGAATTCGAAACCGCCTCCAAAAAAGTCGTCGACACTCATATCATTGACATTGGCTGTTTTCTTGGTGCCATTGGACTTGGTGGCATTTTCACCATCCTCGCCGCCCTTGAAGAATTCGGCATCTTTCGCTCTCTTGGCCTGTTTCTTGGTCTTGACCTGTTGCCTCTGCTTAATCTTTGCAGTCGCTTTGCGTTGATCTAAAACACCCTTTAGGTGCTTACTCTCGAACTTCTTCGTCGCTTTGAAGTTCTTCTTTGCGCCTGCCATGGTGAGATTTGTCGTCGAGTTTGCGACGAGGTTGGTGGAAGACTTGGTCGGATGAATTTGGCAGACAATTAAGTTTCTGCTTGCTGGGAATCAATTTTTTTTGATAAGCTTATCGCGGGGCCTTATCTTGTGGCGCTAAGCCTGATACAGAATCATCTACCCAACCTTAGGCTCTCCACAGCGGTACGTGAGTGGGAGCTTGGAGCTCAGCAATAAAGGTTGTCGTAGATGGAAGGTATAAAACTAGAAAGTGCGATACGCTGGAGGTATCCTAAAACATTTCTAGAGCTTTTACAAATTCAACCTATATCTGTCGTTTGTCGCCATCACCTACCGGCTGCATTCTAAGAGACTTGATACTTCCATTCTCAACATCAATACTCGTTCCGTATATAAAGTCGAAAAGATGGGTTCCCGGCAAGCCTATGCACCGACACCTCATAGTTATGTCCCGAACAGCACTCTCTCAGCTACAATAAATCTAGACGAAGTATGATCTTGGTTGCCTATTCCATGTTGTCCAGAAACCTATGCTTACGCCTTTATAGGAAGTGAAGCTAGCAGACACCCGTGCTGAGAGAGACTTACAAGATTCTCTTGCCGAGATATTTTCTATCATCGTCACGCTGGATGAACTTGAGAGGGCATTCCTTAAGGATGCTATTCCCGAAGCGGACTATACTGAGATCTGCGAGCGATCTCTGAAGCAATACAAATCTATTCTAGCAGATGAAACCGTAGCGAAGGCATTTGTGGGTTTGGAAGAATTCAAGGCTGAGTGGGATGTAAGGATACTCATCGTCGAAATTGGTTCATCACTTGCTAATCAAGTCCTCGCAGCTCGAAGTCCCAAGAGCAACGGAGCGACTAAGAGTAGGCATGCCGTCTACTGCTGTCACTGCTTCAACAGGCGCAGCGCAGCCGTCCGCTCCAACCAGCAATAAATCCGGTACCCTTATTCTAGAAGCGACGCAAGACTTCATCACATTCCTAGATGCCCTGCGCCTCGGACTATTGGCAAAAGACCAGCTGCATCCTCTGCTCACCGACGTCATTCAGAGTGTCAACAAAGTCACGGACCGGGACTTTGAGAATCGCGGCAAGATTGTGCAGTGGCTGATTACACTAAACCAGATGAAGGCAACCGAGGAATTGAGCGAGCAACAGGCAAGGGAGCTCGAGTTGGATATCAACTCTGCGTATTTGGGATTTAAGAACACCCTCAATTAAGATATCCGAATTGCCTACTAATACTAACGTTCGTTGGTTCGCTGTCGCTTTCGGGTGTGGTTGCGGAAGAGCAAAGAAGCTCTGGGAATAAATTGCGATGAAGGGCGCTTGGAAGTGGGTCGCGGGTCTCGTCATTGACTGGCCAATTCCGCCTATATAGGGATCCACTGTTATCATAGGGCGTGCCGCTGTCATCAACTAAAAAAGATGTCGACTGAAACTGGAGAGGAGCGAGATTTAAGATTGAGCAGTGCTATTGCAATAGCAGTCCTGGCGCAATAGTAAGATATATCCCATCGTTCTCTCGAAACACAAGTCGAACACATTCGTCTCAAGCACCGGCTCATAATCTTTTCTGCCATTCTTCTCAGCCGGGTTTTCGACATGCAACGCACGTATCTCGCCTTTCAGCACAATGCCAAGCTCCACACTTTACAAACTGTAGTCACTGCGGTCCGATCAGTAGCAGCCCTCGAAGAAGCCAACAAGGGCCTTTTCAAGCAAGCTCAAGAAAATGACCATGTAGTAGTCACGGAGCAGACTATATTTCATCCTCAAGGCGGTGGCCAGCCTTCCGACGTTGGTGTGATGAAGAGCTCGGATGGGGCAAGTTTTGATGTAGCTATGGTTCGCATAAGTGCCGTCAACGACGGTGAGGTGCTGCATTTCGGCAGGTTCAGTACTCCCTCGTCCATCTTCAAGCCCGGTGACACTATTACTCAGACGATTGATATCGAGAAGCGGAATCTGTACTCTCGTTACCACACTGCGGGACACGTTCTGGGAGCGGCCGTTCGTCATCTTTTGGAGAAAGAAGTAGCCAATTTTGATGAGCTCAAGGCCTCACATTTTCCTGACTCGGCTGCTTGTGAATTCCAAGGTCTCATCGAAGGAAAATGGAAAGACGCCATCCAAGCACGCGTGGACGAATACGTTAACAAGGACATGCCAGTTGAAATTGACTGGTGGGATGAGAGCGACTTCCAGGCTAACGGGCTCGAGCGTTTAATACCCGATCGGAAGGCGATGGGTATGACAGACGATGAGAAGTTCCGGGTCGTGAAAATCATTGGCGCCGAAACCTATCCATGCGGCGGTACGCACGTCGACAGCACACAAGGGTGTGGTAAAACCAATGTCAAGAAAATTAGTCGAGCGAAGGGAACGAGCCGGGTAAGCTACGTGCTACCCTGATGGTGGCAATAGGGACGGCTGAAGACGGCTTTTCGACGCTGAAAACCATGGGTACCTGTTTAGCCGGCCGTGATATGGATGCGGGACTCGTGCCGATGATTGGTATGGAATGGAAAAATGATCCGCTCGACATTCGGCGACATATTGTGCGATGTATTCTGCTGGCTGGTATGGGTATCACAACTGTATACGGCTCTTGGCGACTAAATTTCTCGATGAGCATTATCATAGACGCGATTTCCAGCAGCTTTCATTCTTGCTTTAGACTTACGATGCGCAAGCTCTCGGCTCTAACGACAACATTGAATCATCTCATTTGTTTAAAATGTCGTGGTCCATTCCGACTTCAAATCCCAAGCACGTGGATGCAATAATTTTGGGCCCGAACTCAATTCAGCCGGTTGGAAATCTGGATGCCGGTAACTCAACCTATTCTCCGATCGCACTGGAAACCAACAGGGACCAACGAGCGTGCTGTGACGTGCTGTTCCTTTATAACGGAGCGCCGAGTACTGTATCATTTGACTCCTACTTCCTGTGGGTTTTCTGCAGATGTCCCATGGTTGATCGTGGACCCTGGATTTCGATTGAAGCTATGTCTTGCATGCCAGGTAGAAGAATTGGCCACTTACAAAACCTAACGACCCTCCACGTTTCCCACCCTCTCGCCTATTCATGACGAGGATCACACGTACTCAATCAACAGTAGGCGGTTAACGCGAGTGGCCATCCTCTAAGCAGCGCTGTCCCACATCCACTACACATGCAATGGTTCAAACAAAGTCTAGGTTAAATGGTGAGAACGGGTCTTGGAAGATGCCGTGTAAGCCTCCTTTCCATATAGTTCGGGCATGTGGCCTAAATGATTGGCCAAGACACATTATCTTGCCCATCGTCAACACCCATAGTGGGGTTGACAGTTCAGTGGGGCAATCTCAGGGTCTTGTATTGAAAGACAGGAGGCGAATAGTTTAGTTAGAGTGTTACCTTCTAGATACAACGAGTCGATTGACGCAGAGACAACCCAATTCGCTACACTCGTGGTCATGGGAAGAGTCAGAAAATGCAAGCAGCCGAAGTTAATTGCTACAAAAGGTGGACTAGTACATGAGCTCGGTACCTACCTGGTATATAGGTATGTCTCTATCTCGTCCAGTATCACTTCCCCCTTTTCTTCTCCTTTTCTTCGTATGAGATACTCATCGTATTGCTACAACTTTGATTCAATACCGTAAAGGAAATTTCAACATTAAGCTTTCGCTCTTCTAGCAATGCGAGAGTATCATGGCTTCTCTTGGTGGTAACATTTTACCCCCTGATCCGCACACTAGAATTTATCTTGCTGGAATAGCAATCATCTTTTTCGTAGGAATATGCTACTCTACGCTACCCTCGAAGAAAAAACAGGACAATGAGAACCACACTCTCATACAGTCCTTGTGGCTCTTCTTTTACTCGTGCTTCCTCAAGCCCCACGATGGCGACAGCAACGCCAACCAACAGGATGCCCTCGAGAGCTTCTACAAGAAGCAGGCTGGCGTATACGATGCCACGAGGAAGGCCCTTTTGAAGGGTCGCGAGGATATGCTCGCTCTAGCAGCAGCCCAGCTTGCCTTCAAAGCGAAGAACGATGATGGGAAGAAGAGACGTGTTTGGGTCGATGTCAGTGCTTTCCCTCAAACATCACAACAACCATCATTGACAAGCAATGTAGGTTGGAGGAGGAACCGGCTGGAATATTGAGACGATGTCCAGCTTTGTCGATGTGCCCCAGTTCTTCGACAGTGTTTACCTCGTTGACTTTTCTCCATCGCTCTGCGAAGTCGCCCACAAGCGCTTCGAGAGGCTCGGGTGGAGTAATGTGAAGGTCATATGCGAGGACGCCAGAAAATTCCGTTTGGAGGACTATGAGCCTGTCTCCCAAGGAAAACGTGTCTCTGGGTCTCCAAACCGCAGTTATTTCTCACAGGAGAAACCCAGCCATGGCGGCGCCAGCTTGATCACAATGTCATACAGCTTGTCGATGATCGTAAGCATGGCCACATTTGATTATATTCTGCACACGCTCACATGTATACAGCCCGACTATTATTCTGTCATTGACTCACTGTCGTCGCTGTTGGCCCCTAACGGCATTGTCGGTGTTGTCGACTTTTATGTTCAATCTCAAGTCGATGTCAACTTCCGAAATTACACTGGCGGCCTCGTCAACCGCCATGTCAATTTCTTCGGCAGGACATTCTGGCGTGCGTGGTTCGACATTGACCGAGTTGGTCTGGAGCCTGGTCGACGTGACTACCTTGAATATCGTTTCGGTACGGTCCTAAATGTCAACACGCGCAACTACATTCTCGGTGCAATCCCATACTACGTCTGGCTGGGGACTCACAAGCGGCCGTCCTCGTCTAGCCTTCCGCACGAAATTGTTGAGAAGGTCGACGCTTTGGTCACGGAATCGCCATACCTACATCCCGCCAACCATTCGTCCGCTCTGTCTCGCGCAGTTGAGAAAGCTGCGCCGGAGATTCGGTCTAAGGCGTTTGATGCGGCCATTGTAAACCTCTCTTCCAACTTGCCCCTTCCTTCGTTCTTTTACCAGAATCATCACTACAGGATCTACTATGACGATCAGCTCAAGAAGCACACCCAGTTCAACGACGAGTATATCTACGCTTTTACTTGGGAAGATACTCGCGTTGACGAGCGCATCCTCAAGCTGAAGTCGGACGATGTAGTTCTCGCCATTACCAGTGCCGGCGACAACATTCTTTCTTACGCACTTCAAAGTCCGGCTAGGATTCACGCGGTTGACCTAAACCCAACGCAGAACCACCTGCTTGAGCTCAAGGTAGCTGCGTTCTCGTCTCTTCCCTACGAAGACTTCTGGAAGATCTTTGGCGAAGGAAAGCATCCCGAATTCCGCTCGTTGCTCATCTCCAAGATGTCGCCTCACCTGTCTAGCCGCGCCTTTCAATACTGGCTCAACAACCACCAGATCTTCACCAAGTCGAAGGGCGGCCTGTACGATACGGGCGGGTCAAAGCACGGAATTCGCATCTTCCGCTGGATCTCTCGCGTTTTCGGATGCCGAGGCGCCGTCAAGCAGCTCCTCGCGGCCAAGACCCTGAACGAGCAGCGCGAGATCTGGCGCAGCAAGATCCGGCCCGCGCTGCTCTCGCGGCTCGTCTCCAAGTTCGTGGTCAGCCAGGAGTCGTTCCTATGGACGGCGCTCGGCGTGCCGAAGAACCAGCTCGCCATCATCGAGGAAGACCACGCGGCGTCGGACATAGTCTGCGGGCCCTCGGCGCGGGCCAAGAACACGCGCTCGCACGCCATCTGGGAGTACATGGTCAACACGCTGGACCCAATGGTCGAGTCGACGCACATCGCCGCCGACAACCCGTACTATTTGGTCACGCTCGACGGCAAGTACAGCCGGCGCTGCCACCCGGACTATCTGAGCCCGCAGGCGCACGTGCGGCTGTCGCGGCCGGGCGCCTTCGACGGCCTGCGCATCCACACGGACGAGATCGACGAGGTGCTGGCGCGCATCGCGCCGGGCACGCTGACGGTCGCCGTCGTCATGGACAGCATGGACTGGTTCGACGCGGGGTCCGGCGCGGCCGCCGACCAGATCGCCAAGCTCAACCGCGCGCTGCGCCTCGGCGGGCGCGTCATGCTGCGCTCCGCCGGCCTCAGGCCCTGGTATCTGGCCGAGTTCGCGCGCCGCGGGTTCGTCACCAAGTGCCACGGCGCGCGCACCGGGGGGAAATGCATCGATCGCGTCAATATGTACGCCAGCTGCTGGATCTGCACGAAGAGGGAGAACTTGGCGCCGCCGACACCTGAGATGGAATCCATGATCGGGTCGGAGATTACGTCTTTGCAGATTTAAGGGGGTTGGTTGGGTGGGTGGCAGTAAAAGGGGTGGTGAGGGAGGAAAAATCCGAATCCCCGCAAGTTTATATTCGAGTCGCTCATTAGCTACCTCTTACTTACCGATCTTGGATCTAAATATAGAAATTATGAAAAAATGTCTTATGTTTAGTTGAGATTTAGTAAAACATGTCAGTCGTTTAGCCATTTAATAACGTACGACAGTAGATGCAGCCACTGCGCCTTGGAAGTATATGTTAATTCGGCTGCCTAGAGCTGAGCCTAGGTTAGTGTAACAGAAACGGTCGTATTTAAAATTGGAGAGACGACATGGTGAAAGAATCCTTCCAAAATCCAAACTTTTTAGAAACACGTAAATCAAACGGCGAATATACAATGGCTTAAATTCCCAATGCGCTTCTCAAGCGGCTAGTATCCAAGTCCTTTGTCGCTATGGCGCCTCTTACTAACGAGCCGGATGCCATTCGGGTCGTGCTAAATCTCGCCCGTCGCAGGGTCTTTTATAGCCTGGTCGGTGAGATCGTAGCCTACATGCGATCGCAGCTGGAGATCCACCACAGTCCCGAAAGCTCACCAACTTATTCTTCGCCGGCGCGCAGTCCACAGCCGTATTCAGAAACTGGACATGCACCCTTATTCGAGTCTCGCTTGAGCAGCCAAGATGGGCGTCCTCCACCAGCTCAACCAGCGCGTCCACAAAAGACGCCGCCCAGCCCGGCCCTGCTCAGGCTGAGAAAAGCAGCGCTAGTACACTTCGATTCGTGGCGCAACGAGACCATCTCGAAGCTCAAGGAGGTGCTAGCCAAGTCCGATGACCAGAAAGTCGTCGAGGCGCGGCGCAATCGCGCCGAGCAGCTCAGCGCGAAGAAAACGGAAGAACCCGCCGACGGCGAGGACCTGCTCAGCTTCGGCGACGACTCGCTGTCCGCCAAGACCACGGCTGGGGAATTGGCCTGGGATACCGCAGGCCCGACGAGCCTCGCCGCCTTCCAGAGCCTGTACCACCCGATCCCGACCCGACTGACGACGATCCCGCTGGAGGACCGCAAGGAGGTGCTGAGCGCGACGCTCATCCTCGTGCTCTCGATCGGCAACTACTCGGCCTACTCGCGCACCCTGATCTGCTATCTTGCCTCCGCTCTCGAGATCCCGCCCCAGTTTCTCAACAGCGAGGAGACGGAGATCGCGACGACCATGGTCGAGGCCGCGCAGAAGGCCGAGCAGAGCGGCCACATGTCTGCCGAGGCCGAGGCCGAGAAGCGCAGGGAGGAAGGCAAGGTCGGTCGGTTCTGGAAGGTCGGGCTGGCGTCGGTGGCTGGCGCCGCTATCATCGGCGTGACGGGCGGGCTCGCCGCGCCCGCCGTCGCCGGCGTTATAGGGGGGCTCATGGGCTCGGTGGGGCTCGGCGGCCTCGCGAGCTTCCTCGGCATCTTCTGGATGAACGGGGCGCTGGTCGGCACGCTCTTCGGCGCGTTCGGCGCCAAGATGACGGGCGGCATGGTCGACCAGTACGCCAAGGAGGTCGAGGACTTCAAGTTCCTGCCGCTGCGCGAGGAGTGGGGCGAGGGCTGGTCGAACAAGGACGACACGGCGGCCGGCGCCGCGGCGCGCAGGCTCCGCGTCACGATCGGTGTCAACGGCTGGCTCACGGCCGAGGAGGACGTGACGAAGCCGTGGCGCGCCCTCGGCGACGAGACCGAGGTGTTTGCGCTGCGCTACGAGATGAAGAGCCTCATGGCTCTAGGAGAGAAGCTGAACGGATACGTCACTTCAGCCGCGTGGAGCGCCGTCCGCGCCGAGATTTTGCAGAGGACGGTCCTGGCGACGTTGTCGGGCGCGCTGTGGCCCATCCTCCTGCTGAGCTCCGCCTCGAACCTCGACAACCCGTTCAGCCTGGCGCGCAACCGATCGGAAAAGGCCGGCAAGATCCTGGCGGACGCGCTGATAAACAAGGTGCAGGGAGAGCGGCCCGTCACGCTGGTGGGGTACTCGCTCGGGGCGCGGGTTATCTACGCGTGCCTGCGGGTGCTGGCAGACCGGAAGGCGTTCGGACTCGTGGAGAACGTGGTCCTGATCGGGGCGCCGATCCCGTCGAACACGGTGCACTGGCAGATGATGCGAACGGTGGTGTCGGGCAAGCTGTTCAACGTGTACAGCGAGAACGACTACATCCTGGGGTTCCTGTGAGTTTATTTCTTACTTACCTACCTAAGCTAGAACTATTTCCTCAGGTTTAAGAGTAGCTGCTGACATATCGTCAGGTACCGGACGACGAGCATGCAGCTAGGCATCGCCGGGCTGCAGGCGGTCGGCGGAGACATCGAGGGCGTGGAGAACCTGGACCTGAGCAACGAGGTGACGGGCCACCTGCGGTATCCTGGGCTCACGGCCAAGATACTCGCGCGCTGCGGTTTCCCCGACGTGCGCGGCGGCGCGGGCGCCATCGAGAAGGACGACGGCAGGATCGAGATCGAGATGCGCGATCGGGACTGGGCCGAGACCGGGAACCTCATCGACGTCGAGGATAATCCCATGTCGTCCAAGCACCAGAACGAAAAGTTCGACCCCATGGTCAAGAACATCCTGGAGCAGAAGACCGACGCGAGCGTCAGAGATAGCAAGTTGGAAGGTGTTAATGACGTCCACAAGCCGGATGCTCCCTCGATATCGTCGGTCTCGTCTCTGCGAGATTTGGCCCCAACGCCTCGTTCTAGTTTTACTCCTACCCCTGTGACAGCACCTGCTGCTGCCGCTACGATTCCACCATGGAGCCCTGCCAGCGCGAGGGAGGTACCACCACCTACGTATGCAGCGTCCGAGACCGCGACCGTTAGTCACGATAGTAATTATGACGACTATGCTTATGATTCGGACGAGGAAGGCTTCGGGATCAAGATGGTGGACAACGACGAGTATGAAGGAGAGCTCACGTTTATTGAGCCTCTACGGATCGATGATTGAAGATCTTCTAGGGATACTGTGTACAATTAAGAGGCAGGAGAGTTATACCCACACGATAGGTCAAGGCATGTAGTTTCACTGGATTTGTTTAGGCGGTATATATTATTCACAATTTGACTGTTTGGCAACAACTCTCAGCACGGATATCATTCGAAGTGTCCCAGTTCCGAAGGAATGTCTAAGCTAGGTACCATAACCGTTTTCCCATAAGGTATTTATTTCTTCAACAAGCTATTCATAACCCCAGATATACCCATCTGGCTATAGGAGGTTGGCCTCATGTAAGCTTATATATGCACCTCATAAGCCGTACTACCCAATGTCCGGTCCGTTTGGTTGATGCCGATGCCGCGAGATGTTGTGGGGTCGTCTCGGGTTTACGGTGATGGCCGAGGACACCGAATGTTGTACGTCTGATTGCTCTACCAAGTCCCAAGGAGCCGGAAAGGAGGTAGGTAGGGCTGAAATAACGAATGATTTGCCAGGACTTTCCCCAACGACAAGCCCGGTCCCGAAACCGCGGGGGCTAAGAGCCCGGCTCGTATAAATCTAGACGTCGCGAGTTACACCTGACGTCAATGGCGTCTGACGACTTTCTCTTCCATTTCCTCCACAAACGACTTATTTGCAAACCAACCCACATAGCGTTCTACTCTCAGTTTATCTTTTCCGACATTCAGACAAGATGGTCACATTTAACCTCGCCTACACAGCGCCCATCAACCCGGCCGGCGCATCGCCAACCCTCACCGTGCCGCAGATCTGGGCGGGCCTGCAGCGCAAGGTGCGGCGGGCGCAGGACTTCGTGCCGATCATCGAGGCGTGCGACGTGCTGTCGGAAGAGACAGACGAGCGCACCGGAAACCTGAAGGTGGTGCGCGACGTGCGGTTCAAGAAGGGCTTCGAGCCGTCCGTCGGCACGCTCGTGCGCGAGACGTGCGTGCACTTCGCGCCGCGCCGCGTCGACTTCGAGCAGCCGGACGGCAGCACCATCGCCAATATCGTCAGCGACGGGCCGGATGGCGCGTTGCTCATGACGTATGCGTTCGAGTGGAGATACCCCGATGTCGAGGAGGGCGGCGAGGAGGCGAGGGCGCTGGAGGAGAAGAGTTGGAAGGTAAGCCTCCCCGGGAATCGGTTGGGTGGTTTGTGTGTTGATAGAGCTTCTTACTGACAAGCGTTGCTGCCTTGTAGACCGCGAAGACGGCGGTTCATGGGAGCATTGACACCATCCGTCGCCTAGTCAAGGATGGAGAGATCCAGTAGAGATGTGATTACATTTCATTTCCTAATAAACATGGCCCGGGAATAAGTTTATTGGAGGCGTAGGTATAGGATATATTCACAACAAACTATTAGTCCTTGCAATGGAGAAACAGCTAAGCGAGCAGGTTGACTACAAGACGAAGCCCAGTCCGCAGTTGACAAACATATATATCACATAAGCCTTGGGATTTAAGAATTATTCATGAGGGAAACACAGTCTTAATGATATCCTAGAGCCGTACATGAAATAATCGAGCAACTCCTTGTAACTCTCCCGCCATCCTCTCCGCTCAAGTACCTAGGTAGACGAACTTCTTATAGGTCGTGCACATCTACCACTGTACCAACGCTACCTTGAAATCCGTAAAGGGTTGGGTCCTCGTTCCAAACAATCGTTGCCGGTGCCGTGCCATCAGTCCCTGGGCCAGTCCAATCTCCCATCCATGCTCCGGGATCGCGGACCCAATTCCACACAGGCCCTTGGTCTCTTACGAACTGGCATCGGTCCTTGTCTCCAATATCAAAGAACAATCTATGTAGATGAGCGTATTGGTATGATCGAGGGTCAAATAAACCATCACGTTTTCCCCAGATTTGATCAGGGTCCCAAAGCCAGTCACCGACGCTCTTATCGAGCCCGTAAGCAGTTGGGTCTTTGGCGAATGGATTGGTTCTTTCAGAGACCCAGTTCATCGACCTGAGGATCTTACATCTAAGAAACCTAGACTGTCGACCATGTCGTATGGAGTTCAATACATCCCGTGGTTCGTCGGACGTGTTCCAGGGCCAGTCTGATGCTCCATCTTGGCGGCGACCTGTAGATGCACTCCACGCCTCGTCTATATATCAGGTAGTCAGTGGTAATGCGGTGAATAAACCTAGCCTACCTAGGTACCTTAGGTACGTAGTTGACTTACGGGTCCAGAAAGAGTTCCTTTCAATTGTACACCACAGCCTACTCAGTGAGACCAACTCGCACAACGAGAAGGCATCCCAGAACTTCATAGCCAGATGCCAGAATTCCTCTTTGTGGGGCTTGCGCGAAACCGACTCAAAGAGACAAACGCCAACTTCCCATATGTAAATATATCGTTTCAACCGCGTGATCTCTGTCCTGGTGTAAGCTTTGCTCTCTAATTTGAGCGGCCAAGTCGTAGCGTAGGTAGCTATCCAGTCTACGAGGAGTTCGACGCCCATGTTGGTCTTGGCCAGGGAATGTAGAGCACGGAACCGGTAAAGCTTGAGCGGCCAGTTGTCTCTATGGACGTACGCGGCGATGAACTCGGCAACGCTGTCTTTGGATCCTTGGTCGACGATGCGTGACTCACAGGCCATGAATGCTAGCTTGAGCAGGCTGGGATCATCTTCTTCTAGGAGCGTAATCGCAAATCCTCGGGCAATCGCTCCTTCGTTTTGCGACAGGATGGCGTGGAATCTTCGCGAGGCGAGGCAGAGGTGTAGAACAGACTTCAGGCTTGTCAAGCTAGAAAATATCTGGATGATAGTCTCCGGAGGCAGACGTTCGAACGGGCTCGGCTCCTTTTCCGCGGCCGTGGGCATCGTCGTATCGGACATATTGCCTTAGTAAGAAGATTCGCCAATGGTGGAAAGGTTCCATCTAGGGTATGCTACCGTAAGATATGAACCCTAGAATCTAGATAGGGAAGACCGGAACGGGGATTCTCCCTGCGTTATATATTATGTTTTATATTCCCAGATTCGTTATGGGCTTGCGTGTATTGTACTATCACCTATGTCACAACTTGGGACGGGACACCTGGGCTGGGTAATTACCCAAGGTCCTTTGTTAAGGTTTATAGTAAGGTGGTATGTTAATTAATACGTTATATAAAAGCATATGTGATTTTTAACTTATACTTAGTCGTAGCTTTAGATTTATTTAATTTAAATAATTAAGTTTTTTATTATTATATTATTTTATAAATAATAATTTTATTATGTTAAATTAATTAGTTTTTTTAATTTTATATTATATTTAAAAATTATTTCGTTTTTAAATTAAATTTTTTTTTTTCGAAATTAATATAATAATTATTTATATACGAATTATAATTTAATTTAATTTTTTTTTTAAATTTTATTTAAAAATTATTAATATTATTTTTATTATTAAAAAATAATATTTATTTTATAATTATTTTTTTATTTAATTATTTTTAATTATTAATTATTTAAAAGTTTTTTTTAATAAATATTTAATTAATTAAAAATTTTATAATTATTTTATAATTATTAAAAATATTAATATATTTATTTTAAAATTAATAAATTATAAAAATTTTATTAAAATTATTATTAAAATTTTTTAAT